>OX155963.1:8899916-9259838 GCA_944548615.1 Micropterix aruncella | reverse complement strand
AAAATGTCCTATGGCATTGAGCAACCTAATACTCTATATCAGTGTTTTTCACCTAGTGGGTCGCAACCCCCTGGGGGGGGGGGGGGGGGGTCGCGAAGAGACTCTTGGGGTTCGCAGGCTATCTAAAAATAAAAATCGAAAATACTACAAAATCTTTATCATATATGTGTAGCATTTACAGCTTTGAAAGAGTAACATATTTATTATGTGTTTTTTTGCTTGATAGTTACAGCTGTGATAGACTAAGAGGGGTCGAGAGAACTAAGTTACAGACTAAGGGAGGTCGCGTTTTTTTTTACTATAAAGGGGGTTGTTATTTAAGAAAGGTTGAAAAACACTGCTTTATAATCAATTATATACGTTGATCCCTGATATATTTCACTTTTAAATATTGGATTCATTTAGAACAAAGGAATTACATGTTAAGTAACATCATAATTTTTCTCTGAAAACAGAAGCTGCTGTCGCTCACTATGACCCCGACGAAACTGTGAAAGCTACGAAACGGGCTGAATTCCAGAAGGACTTCTTCCCGACTTACTTGGCCAAGCTGGAGTCTGACGTGAAGAAGAACAATGGATATATGGCTTGCGGAAGGGTATAACTTTCTTACATTTTTCCATGCTTGTATGACAATTAAGTGGACGGTGGTGATGATGATTATTAAATTTTGAGGTTTACTCTAATGTTACCAAATTAGCAACTTTTGAGGATCGACAGCGACAACAGAAATGCATCTGGCAACTTTTTGAGGAATTTCGAAGACCCTTTGACGGCTCTTTTGTCATAACCGAATTCTGAAAGCTTAATCAGAAAGTATTACTCAGATTCATCGCAATCGGTTAACTATTCCTTAAAATTAATGAATCTAATAAAATAACTATGTACAACAATGACTACCACCTAATTAAAAGCAACGCCAAAGTGAATAATAGCCCGCATAGTTGCATCTAGCCAATGAAAAATACAGTTTCTTGCAACAAGGGAGTGTTGTCAACTACAGCGGGCGAACCCGTCGTCTCAAGAAGGTATAACGATATGTAATCGTTCTTCCAATCTGAAATTTGGGGATGAAGACAGTACACCGCAGTTACGGGTCCGAAGTCGCTTGTGCGGCCTCTACCCGTTGTTTGTTCAGCGGTAATTCAGTTGTAGCGTCCGTAGCCGCGTTGACAACGGTTATCCTCGTTGTTACCGAAGTTAGGCAGCGTTGGGCGCGGTCAATACTTGGATGGGTGACCGCCTGAGTGTTTGACTGCGCGATGCTATAATTGCCCACCCAGAAGATGTTGCCGATAGGCAACAATGCGGGTTCCCTAAAATAGTCACTAGCCTTGTGGGTAAATTGAAATTTTTGGGGACCTTGGCGTTTTTTGTCTGTCCCTTCACTTGGAATTGGGTGGCCAAATGACCGTTTCAAGAGTGGCGGACGGCATCCACCCCCGCTGCTTAGGAATATCTGGTAGCGAATGATTTGGTACAGGATATAAAATCCAATGTGTTCTCGGGTCGACCCAACTCACGATTCAGCTCCTATTCAGTAGTCTCAACGTGTGAGGGACTACCCCGGGAAGCAGGGCGGATCTATATAAGGTCTTTTTGGGCTGCAGCCCAGGGCCCCGTGGATATAAAGGGCCCCAGCCTCCATTGAAAACAATGGACAATATTGTGAACAGAGTTCCTACCGAGGCTAGTGCCTTGTCAATAGGTAACTAGTAATGAATGTTTGTATAAATTTTACTTATATTAACTAGCTTTACAATTAATATTAATACTTGCTTAATTAAGCTACTAATTAAGATATTACAATTAGTGATAATGTTGTTTAGTTTAATGTTGTTTAGTAGCAATAGCATTAGTATTAATGTTGTTTAGTAGCAACGTTTTCTTACGCTAATCGATTTGTCTATTAAACATATAAAATATTGTATTTTCCTCTTTCTTTCCTATATTGAGTACCTAGTGACCTAGACATCATTATCAAAAAAAGTATTTTGACAAAATGGCAATTAATTGATTAATTAGGCAGGCCCCCAAGTAATAGTTAGCCCAGGACCCCACAAACATGATGCCCAGGTCTGCGATAAATTCTTATTGAATTATCGCTGTAATACAACGTGTAGAGGCCACAAGCGACTTCGGTAACGTAACCAGTCGGGAGGACGGAGGTACTTGAAGGTTAATTACAGACGGAGATATCCAGCCAAAACTGGTAGCCAGGAAGCGAGATGACCCACTAGGTTACCTTCCTAGTGCCTCGCCGTAAGGCGTTGGCCTTTGGCGGGTTCGTGGCTTTGCTGGACGGTAAATTTGTATCGTCTTAAAGTCCTCTACGCTCACCCCATGGTAGACTATCGTTGAAACTTCCTGGGGGACGGGTTCGCCCGTTGTAGTCGATACCTCCAAGTAATTAGAAAACAGGATATCGTTTTCAGACTTCTGCAGTTATTCGCCGGAGTACACAGTCGATTGGCTGACGACGCACGGTACGCAAACCGCCCAGTAGCGCTTGAAGGCGCCCGAAACTGATTCAACCATGCATGCAATGAGAGACAGGGGAAATAGTGGCCTTACTGGGGTAGACCCTCTTCGAGGAGGCTACTGGATAGGAGCTGAACCGTGAGTCGAGACAACCCCAAAGAACGAAGTGGGTCTTAGTGGCCCAACTGCACGAGGACCGTTAACTTCCGTGGCATCAAATAGATCCTGTAAAATTGGATCCAACCAGGATATCATAAATGTTGAACGGAAGTTACAAAATATATGAATCCTGGCTGCAATAGTATTTTTCATTAACCTACATTTAAAAAAATGTTTTTTCCGTTATTTCCATAGTAGGTATTAGTTACTCATCTTTTATTCCAGGCATTTAGCACTTTATATTATAGGCAATTAGGCAACTTTATTGATATACCTAATTCACACATTTTGCAACCGTCTTGGTAGCTGACATCAGTATGACTTCTAGCACAGTATACAGACAATAGCTTTTCTTAGAACAAAATTGAAATCGAAGCGAGCGTCGTCACCATATAAGGCTTGTCATCATATAATAAGGGCTCACAAGCCACCATATGGCCGCTACTCCGCTGACACAGATTCAAACGTTTGAGAAATTTGCCATCCTCCACCCGCGAGTAACGAAAACCAAAGGCGTTCGCCGAGACGTATCCCTCTGCTCACTTCCTTCGCAACTTATCTCCGCATCACCTCGCCGCTCGAGAGTGCGCTTACTGTAGGTATACTGTGCTTCTAGTATAGGCAAATACCAGTGTGTCAACTATACTCTTCTTAACAGCCACTGGTAAATCTTTGAAACAGCCGAAGACTGAAAACCGGCAAATATGCGTTTGCTGACTTTATTGATCTGCGACTGCCAAGATATATACTGATCAATAATATTCATCTTTGCAGTTGACTTGGGCTGACTTGCACTACGCTGGCGTCGTCGATTACGTCAGCGAAATGGTCGGATTCACAATGGGTGAAAAGTACCCGGCTCTGGAAAAGTTGAAGGAGACGGTTCTCGCTATTCCTCAAATCAAGGCGTATTACGAAAAGGCTCCAGAGACACTTTTTTAAAAATAACCATTGCGTCATATTATGTTACCAGCAAATACTGTCATTTTTATAGCAACAAAGCATTTACGTACCTACTACAATAGTGAAATAATATTTTTGAAATACAGGTATTATTTTTCTCCGTTGCTTTTATTTATTTATTTTATTTATAAGTACTTATTACAATGGTTACGACTAATTATACCAAACAAGTTCAAGAATCAAATATAAACAGTTCAGAGAAACCGTCTTATCGTGTTTGGCACCTGCCTAAAACTTATCTAACTAGGTCAACTAAGTCCTGTAAGGCCTAGATGAGCTAATTACAATTGATTGATTATATTGATACATATCGATCCCTAATCTATTTTCTTTTAACCATGATGATCTTTACAGCATTTGATAAAATCTCACCGTTTGGGTCCTGTTATTTCCGTATTTATTTATTATTTATGTGACGACTCTGTCAACGGGCGAACTTGTCACCTCATGAAGTTTTAACGATAGTGCCCGCGAGGTAAGCGTAGATGATTTAGAGACAATATAAATTTACCGTCTACCCAAGCCAACAAGCCAATGCCTTATGGCGAGGCACCGGGAAAGGTAACCAGCAGGCAGCCTCGCCCCCAGTTTTGGGAGGTTTTGGGAGGATATCTCTGTCTGAAATTAACCATCAGGATACCTCCCGAGTACGAAGTCGCTTGCGCGACCTCTACCTGCCGTATATTCAGCGGTGAATCAGTTTGAATCGATTGCGGACCATTGGCATCTTTTGCCCGGCTCTGAATTCAGGATCAGGTAGAGTGATGACAGGTCAACTTTGGACAACGTGGTGGCCTCGTCAATACATCATGCCTAGGAAGGATGCTATTCAACATTTGTGGAGGCTCAAATATTCCAAATTAAATGATTTAAAAATATATTTTGTTCTTTTTTTACATTAATTGGGTATGGTGAAAAGCCTGCGCGCGTATTGCCCTATGTACGAATAAATAAAAAAAACGAGCTGTCATCATCAATTCTTGCATAAAGGTGCTCCTAAACGGGCCACATTTTCGCTGCAGTATGTGGCTGCAATAAATTTCCCGGCAACATTGCTAGCAATACCAGTCACACTTTGCAATATACGGATATATTTCTAGTATATCTTGGCTATGTAGCCACATATTTATCGTATGACTGAAGTTGCCGGCCACTGTTGCTGGACGATCGCTTCGCAATCGCAAATACTGCAATATTGCCCGGCCAGCTTTATTGCTGCTTCGTTTTGCGTCATAAGTGCGTCCCTTTCTGATGCGAGGCACGACGCATAACATCTTCATTTTGTATTTATACCATCTAATGATTCATTTTTTTTATCTATAAAATATTATTATCTATTCTGATATGCTATGTACAATGGAGAATGTTACTAGGTCTGCAAATTCGCTTGAAACTTCGTCATATTATATAAATATTATATAAACTTCGTCATATTATATAAACTTCGTCATATATAAGCTCTAAAGCTTATATGTATACAAATACATTAGTTTTTGTTTCATTCAAAAATACCAAGCAGTTTTTGTTTCGCACACATTTAAAACTCCCGTAAATATCGAATCCGGCGCTCGGGCAGTCGGCTACTGTGTGACGTCATTTTCCAACACTCCGATCGCTTGCGCGCTCTCGTTATTAGAGTACTGCCGGTTGTCAGCGGTTGCAGTAAGTATTTTGCTCTGAATTAACGAAATCTACTCGTCAATGGATTTCATTTTGTTTTGTTTCGTCCGAGCATTATACTGTTACGTTCATATAGTGTATTCAATTAATTAAGTGCAGTACAATGGACGAAGGATTTGAAAAAGGGCAATCGGATAATCTACCTAAATTAGATGGATTTACAGTAGGTAGCCCATTATTTTTCGAATAATAGTGTTTTTTTGCCGCCGAAATGCGAGGAGTAATAATGCAAAAGTAAGTTAATATACCTGTCGGCCGCCTAACATAGCTATTTTGAAAATCTAATTTAACGATACCATATATAATAACCAATTTCGCAAACGCGGTGCAAGTACCAAATCTTTTAAGTTTTGTGTAATATATAAATAGTGAAATGTATATAGTGATATACCTACATACCTATTTATTCTTTGTAATAAACTAGCACAACTTAAGACTGACACAAAGTATCCTCCAAGACTAAGAAAAAACATAACAGACCAAAAAATTATATCTATTCGGGGAACTATAAAAAAAGCAATGGACAGATACACGTCAGACTCTGAATCAAAGAAACGAGCTCACATTGAGCTACTTTATAATGACATTTTATTGGCACATGTGCATGCCTTTGGTGATCATAGCCGTTGCAAGACATATTTTTGCAAAAAGACAAATGAAGAAGGCAGCATCGATCACGATTTTATAACTAGTAGCATTTGGCCTAGAATTTGCCAAATTATATCAAACGTAGCCTCTTACTCACCAAGCCTTGTTCATAATGTTGAAAGTAACCGAGTTGAGAATTTCAATAGTAAAATCGCCAAACTGGTTGGTGGTAAACGTATCAACTTTAGTTTGAAAGGTGCATATGAAATCAGATGCAAAGGTGCAGCAATATCGCACAACTCTCGTGCACTGCTGTCAAAGACGTTTAAACAGGCCACAGGTCATAGTCCTAAAGGCAATATAAAGTTGCTGGAGGAGAGAAGGCTAAGAAGAAGTTCATTGATAAAAAAATGCTTCAGGAAAAAGAACAGACTTCTATTTCGCAAAGGGGAATACAAACATTATGGGGTAAATTGTGCCCGAGAAGACTTAACTCCTGAAATGATGGACAAAGGAAAGACCACTTTTTTAGACAATCTTTAAAAAACTGAGGAAGAAAAAAAAAGAATTGAAAAAGACACGATCTTGCAGAGCGCATCGAGTAAATGGCTGGAGTTGAGACGAAAATTATTAACTGCCTCTAATTTTGGTCGTGTAGTCAAAAGACGTCCGGATGTTAGTTGTGGAAATCTTGTAAAAGATATTTTATACAAAGACTGTATTAGTCATGTCAAATCAATAAAACATGGAGTCGAGAATGAAAAAAATCCTATTGAGCAATTATCACAGCAGGAAGGGATAAAAATACAATCCTGCGGCTTGTTAATTGATGATACATTGCCCTACTTAGGAGCTAGCCCCGACGGAATTTGTGATGACATGATAGTGGAAATAAAATGCCCTATATCGGCATACCAACTCACATTTGATGAGGCAGTGAGAAAAAATAAGGTCAAGTTTTATAAACTGAATAAAAATGGTGATATCAGGATAAACAAAAATCATAACTGGTATTACCAAATTCAAGGGCAACTACATATCACAAAAAAAAACGAAATGTCTGTTCGGGCTGTGGCTAGGAGAAGATGTGCCAGTGAGAACAGAAATAATAGAAAGAGATGACCAATTTTGGAATGATCAAATGGAAAAAAAAATAAAACGATTTTATTTGGACTGCGTGTTACCGGAATTGATTGATCCACGACACAACAGGAAAATGGCTATTAGGAATCTAACTTACATTGAAGAAGCCATCGAAAAAAGAACAAAAAAGAAAGCAACCAAAGCGAATGTCAAAAAAAAATCAGAGAAGAATACGATCACTTCTACATGTACACAAAAACTAGACAAGGAGAAAGAAGAAGTAGAAAATCGTAAACAAGAAACCATAAAAAGGAAGCACACTGAAATGGCCTGTGGTGGCTTTCCAAGGTGTGGGGGCTTTCCCACGCGTGGCCTACATACAGACTCAACCCTTCGGGTTGTAAGGCCAAAGGTGACGTCGGGCGGCGTTGTCGAAATCCTCGTCTTTAACGTCGCTCGGGTCGTGTCTAATCCGCTGTAGGTAGTATCTCCAGGATATGCACTCGAGGTTTGTTATGTTAATAAAAAATAATAATTTTGATGTTTTTAAAAAGCTTCTAAGCCATTAAAGTTTTTTATTTTCTTTAAAAAACTGTAGTCTATTGCACTATTTACGAATTTACAGTAAGTTCGTTTCTGCTTCAAAGCACGTACAAATAGTTCTACTGCAAAGCACGCTCAAAATAAGTCTACGGCAAGGCACGCTCAAATATGATCTGCGGCAAGGCACGCTCAAATATGATCTGTGGTATGATCTGACGCGATCTGCCCCGATATCGGCGGGTGACCTCCATTATATAGGTATGACCGCCGCTGCCGGCCGAGTGGTGGGGTGGTTTGCACCCCGCCTCGCACGCGGTTGTCGGCCGACGCACTGTTGTATGTCGTTTCGTGAAGCTAATATACTATAATATTGCCTACTATTTTACTAAAGTTAAGAGTGTACATACGACCTTAAACTCTAACTTATATTAACTTATGATTATTTTACATATATATTTTAATAATCATATATTAGAGCTATGTCCTATTTTAGGTTGAATTTAAATATTTTCACCAGTTATTGGCCGATTTGGCTCGGACTTAGTCTAAAAATTAAATTAAATTATTCTAAACATTTAGACATTTTCATGGCAGCAATTTTGTGGATTTCTAGTGATCCAATATTTAAGCTGGCGCTTTCAAAATACGAGTCATTCGTTTGTACCTACCTGGCTTGCGGGGTGGGTCGATTTTACGATCAGCGACGGGGTGGCCTAATCCCTTTTGGTCGGCGGTGCATTCCGGTGAGTTTTATTACCCTTTTAAAATGCACGTGCTGGGATATTTCCGACGTTTTCCTTTGTTCGCGAGCGAAGGTTATTTTCGGGTTGACGTGTAATTTCGAAATTTTAGCGTTCGCTTGTAAATATTCCACTTTTAGTTTGACATCCATTAGCCCCTGCTTTTAGTGGAGCTAATCCGGGTATACCGATATTGTGTGCATAGTGCACTTACTGCCATAAATAATATTTTTTGGTTGGGGATTTTGATGCGCTCGGAATTTTAGGCATGACGACACAATATTGTTGTGATGTTTATCATCATCATGCCTGCCCGATATTTCATCTTTCTTCCCACAACATCCCCCTCTTCGTGAGACAAGTGTTTCTCCTCACTCCTTTTCTTCGGGAGGTGAAATTGTTGTTCTCACTTCCTCTAGGTGGGGAGAATAGATAACTGCCACTTTATGTACTGGTCTTTTGTATGATTTTCCGCGACAGCAGATCGTTACTGAACGTACTTGATTATCGGGGGCGGTATGTACTTGCTCTATTCGCCCTCGGAGCCAAGTATTTCTGGGTAGGTCCGCGTCCACAAGGATGACTATGTCTCCTATCTGTCTCCTGTTTGCCATTATTTGGGCTATTTGCCACTGTTTTTTGAGGCAAAGATTGTCGTTGTCAATTACGCCTATTCGGTGAGCTACAAATACGTTAAATTCACGTGGGTCACGTTTTATCCATGATAGTACGGTCTTGCTATCTGACCATAACGTTGTGGAGGAAAATTAACAGGTATGTTGTGATTTTATCAGCTCGGCTAATTTGCTGGCCATCGTAGCGGCTTGCAGCTCTAGTCGTGGTAGCGACATAGGTTTCAGTGGTGCTACTTTGTTTTTGCCGGCTATAAAGGCCGTGCTCGCGGTGCCGTTTTCATTTTCATAACGTAAATACGCTACCGCGGCATACGCTCGTTCGCTCGCGTCCGCAAAAACATGCAATTGTATGTCTCGGGCCAGTTTTCCTGTGTGCTGGTAGCTACGGTTTATATTTACGAATTTTATTTTTCGCAACTCGGCTAACCAGACTTGCCACTTTTGATTGGCACCGTCGCTAATAACCTCGTCCCAGTCCGTCTTATCCAACCATATGGTTTGAAGTAAGATTTTCGCCTTCACTGTTAGTGGGCCCAAAATCCCGAGCGGATCAAAGGTGCTCATTATCACCGATAACGTTTGTCGCTTCGTCGGGGTTTTGCGACCACTCAGTAAGTCGGGATTAATTTTTTTGAGGTCCGTGTCAAATGAAAAGGTGTCGCGATGAGGTTCTCATATAAGCCCGAGAATCCTCTCACTCGCCTCGTCGGCACCGGCCAATTTTATCTTTGTTTGCGAACGTATTTCATGTGGTACTTGCTCTAATATTTTCGGATCGTTACTCGTCCAGTTTACGATGTTAAAGCCACCTTCCTGGTGAATTTTCGTAACGGTCGCGATCATTTTTTGGGCGGTTTCTACAGTATCTGTTGAATCTAGATAATCGTCCATATAATGTTTGTTTACTATGGCGTCGACCGCTTCGGGATATTTTTTCCTGAATCTCTCCGCGTTTATATTTTTAACAAAGAGTGCGGAGCACGAAGATGAGGTAGACCCGAAAAGGACTACATCCATGGAGTACTCGGATGGTTCCTCTTCTTGTTTTAGATCGCGCCATAGGAAACGTTGACTTTGGGTGTCTTTTTCAGATAAATGAATCTGTAGAAACATCTCCTTTATGTCGCCCGCGAATCCGTAACGTCCTTGTCGGAATTTGAATAAGATTCCAATCAGAGAATTCAATAAATCGGGTCCTGATAATAACTGATCGTTTAGACTAGTTCCCCCGGCTTTCGCGGCGCAGTCAAAAACGAGTCGCATTTTTCCTGGTTTATTAGGATTTTCAACCGGGAAGTGTGGGAGGCACCAAATATGATTTCCAGGGGTGCGTAATTCCTCTGGACTCAATTTATGTGCATATCCTTTTTCCAGGAAATCATTTATTGTGTCGCAATATTCAGTGGCCAACGGTTGATTTTTGAGTAATTTATTCTCTATGGATTTCAACCGTTTTTTAGCCATCTCGCGACTGGCTGGCATCGTCACCTTGTCGCTTTTCCAAAGCAGTCCGGTACTCCAACGATTGCCTTCTAGTTTCGTTGTGTCGTGAAGAAGCGTCTCGGCCCGCGCGTTCGTAACGGCCTTATGGGCGCGTATGTGCGTTCCTACTTCTTCTACTTCGAAATACGAACGGATGATGTCGTCCATCCTTTGATTTAATCCCGCACTCCGTAAGTGGTTTACGGCGCGGCAAGTAGACAAATCACCGCCCCCCTCCCCCTAATGTCCAACCAAGTCGGCAATAGGTCGCTATCGGAGCGTTCGGGGGACCGGTTTTTATCGTTCTGGGAATGATTAAGTCATAATGATCTATTCCTATTACAATTTGCGGTGCTCCTTCAAAGTCGCAAAACGGTATGTCGGCTAAATGAGGCCATTTATTTAGCATAGATTTAGCACAGAATTTTTGTGCTGGTAAATCCAGCTGTTTTATGGTCCTGGCGTTACACAAATCATAATATTTATTACTTTTCAGCGGTCGGATCTTACAGTTTATTCGCTGCGTTGTCGCGTTCGCAACTGACATGCCCGAGGCGCCTACTAAATTTAAGGGGCTAATTTCCCCGTGTACTCCTATTTTATCTGTTATGCTCTGATCTATTAATGTGATTGGAGATCCTTCATCGCATAATGCTAGCGCTCTTATAACGCCTTTCGGCCCCCGTAGTTCCACGGGCGCTACCCTTAGAATCATTTTTTCCGAACCGTCCCAAGTATTAGCTACTGTATTAGGGGTATTTTGGTCGTCGTTTGAGGGCTGATTTTTTTTCGCGGCATTATTTTTATGTAATAATTTGTGGTGAGGCCACTTACAACCTTCTATCCCACAAGGCTTTTTTACGCTACATTGCACTTGGCGGTGGTCTTTTTTAAAACACCGTGTGCATAAGCGTTTTTCCTTAACCCATGTCCAACGTTCGTTTATTGACATTTTTTCTACTTCGCGGCATTTAGGGGTTAGATGATTGTTTCGCCTGCACTTTAGGCAGGCGTCTGTCGACTCCTGAGTGTCTGTAGCAAAAACTCTTTTTTTGCTCGGCATCTCGGATCGATTGTTAATAGATTTATTTTTTGAATATTTTTTTACGGGATCTTCTTGAGAGGCGGCGTCTATTATTGTCTCTAACCAGTTTCCGTAATCTAAAAGAGTAGGATGCGGTCCATGGCCGGCGGAGTACCACTGTAACCGCAAATGTTGTGGCAACTTCATGACTAATTCTTTTAGCAGCGGTGGATTTGTGAGATATGCAGAATGACCCTTATTTTTCAACGCATGTACGACATTACAAACGGTAGTGCCGTACTCAACCAACTTAAATATCGAATCACTCACCAATATTTGCTGCGTACTGCGTGCTTCCTGCATGAGCGCGTCGATGCGAGCGCCAGGTCTGCCAAAACGGCGTTCTAGCGCTCTTCGGATCTCCGGGACATTGCCGGGATCCAGTAACATCGCGCGTACTGCCTCGCGCGCGGGTCCTCGCAGGCTTTGTTGTAGTCGTAGCAGATTGTCCGCGTTGGTGAATCCGCACATTATCGACCCCTGGTCGAATAGTGCGGCGTATATTGGCCACTCCTGCATGCTGCCGTCGAATTAGGGAAGGCTGCGCAGCATCTTCGCTCGGGTCTGCATCATGTAGACGTCGGGCGGTCTGCATTCTTCCTCTTTTTTCATCGTCGGGACGTCGCCGCTCGGTCGGGCGTAATTGCTCGCTCGGGCGGTGTCACTCGGTCGATTGGCGGTGGCGGCTGCGGCGTTATCGGCGATCGCTTTCGTGACGGCGCTCGCGACGGCTCGCTGTAACGCGGCGTCGCTCGCCTTTTTGTCCGTGGCGTCGTCGTCTCTTAACTGCCGCTCGTAGGAGGAGGCTCTTGGATGGGAGTTGGCGGCGGCTGCGGTGGCGGCGATCGCTTGCGTAACGGCGCTCGTGGCGGCTCGTTGGAATGCGGCGTCGCTCGTTGTTTTTTCTGCGGCGTCGTCGTCCCTTAATTCCCGCTCGTTCACCCATTCCTCTGTACGTCCGGTCGTTAGTCGGCGGCTCTGTCGCTTCGCTCGGCTGTCGGCTCGGCTTATTTGGTCGTCGTCGTCCATATATAATTCTTCCTCGACCTCTGCCTCTATCAGGAGTTTCTGCAGTTCGAGTTGTCGGTCGATCCGTTCTGATTCAATTCGGCGAGTCTCGGCTGCGAATTTGGCGGCGGCCTCTGCTTGGGCGGCGTTCACTGCGGCTGCGGCTGCGGCGTCGGCTGCGGCTTTTTCCTGGGCGGCTCCATCTCCGCTTCCAATTGTCGCCTCCTGATGGTGGTGGTTGCTGATCTGGACGATCGATGACTTGTCATTGACGGCGCCCTGCTGCTGGTAGACTGTGCTCTGCTGGCTGGTCTCTCAGCGGTCGTCGTCCTGATTGCAGATCTTGCGGCATCTTGTTGATCGGCTCGTAGTTCTTGCCTGTGAGCGTCGATCTGGCCTTTGTCGCGTGCTTTGTCCGCAATCCTTGCGCTTCTTCTAGCGCTCTCTGTGCGTTCCGCGCTCGTTTGACGCGGCGTCGACATTTCAGAGATTTTTCAAATTTTTGTAAAAATTAAAAAAATATTTTTTATTATTTTTACCTCGAGGGACCTGCTTTCTGCTTAAGGTCCTGATTTCCTATCCGACTCGAAGGACCAAGATGTGGTGGCTTTCCAAGGTGTGGGGGCTTTCCCACGCGTGGCCTACATACAGACTCAACCCTTCGGGTTGTAAGGCCAAAGGAGACGTCGGGCGGCGTTGTCGAAATCTTCGTCTTTAACGTCGCTCGGGTCGTATCTAATCCGCTGTAGGTAGTATCTCCAGGATATGCATTCGAGGTTTGTTATGTTAATAAAAAATAATAATTTTGATGTTTTTAAAAAGCTTCTAAGCCATTAAAGTTTTTTATTTCCTTTAAAAAACTGTAGTCTATTGCACTATTTACGAATTTACAGTAAGTTCGTTTCTGCTTCAAAGCACGTACAAATAGTTCTACTGCAAAGCACGCTCAAAATAAGTCTACGGCAAGGCACGCTCAAATATGATCTGCGGCAAGGCACGCTCAAATATGATCTGTGGTATGATCTGACGCGATCTGCCCCGATATCGGCGGGTGACCTCCATTATATAGGTATGACCGCCGCTGCCGGCCGAGTGGTGGGGCGGTTTACACCCCGCCTCGCACGCGGTTGTCGGCCGACGCACTGTTGTATGTCGTTTTCGTGAAGCTAATATACTATAATATTGCCTACTATTTTACTAAAGTTAAGAGTGTACATACGACCTTAAACTCTAACTTATATTAACTTATGATTATTTTACATATATATTTTAATAATCATATATTATAGCTATGTCCTATTTTATGTTGAATTTAAATATTTTCACCAGTTATTGGCCGATTTGGCTCGGACTTACTCTAAAAATTAAATTAAATTATTCTAAACATTTAGACATTTTCATAGCAGCAATTTTGTGGATTTCTAGTGATCCAATATTTAAGCTGGCGCTTTCAAAATACGAGTCATTCGTTTGTACCTACCTGGCTTGCGGGGTGGGTCGATTTTACGATCAGCGACGGGGTGGCCTAATCCCTTTTGGTCGGCGGTGCATTCCGGTGAGTTTTATTACCCTTTTTAAATGCACGTGCTGGGATATTTCCGACGTTTTCCTTTGTTCGCGAGCGAAGGTTGTTTTCGGGTTGACGTGTAATTTCGAAATTTTAGCGTTCGCTTGTAAATATTCCACTTTTAGTTTGACATCCATTAGCCCCCGCTTTCAGTGGAGCTAATCCGGGTATACCGATATTGTGTGCATAGTGCACTTACTGCCATAAATAATATTTTTTGGTTGGGGATTTTGATGCGCTCGGAATTTTAGGCATGACGACACAATATTGTTGTGATGTTTATCATCATCATGCCTGCCCGATATTTCATCTTTCTTCCCACAACATGGCCATAAAAAAAAAGTAAAAAAAATAAAAATAAACGAAGAAGAGAAAGAAAACATTTTTAGTTCAGCTATTTATTGCCCAAATGTCTCTATTGCAGAGTTTGGTGAAATAAGCGACGATGAAGAAGTTTTCATTAAACGAAGAACAACATTACTGAGGCAATTAGATTTTAAGGAATTTTTAATAAATAATCAATAAACATCTATATGCTGCTAATAACAAAGTTTCCTTTTTTAGTATCAATGAGGGGAATTACTGAAATATGTCGAATTTTCCACGACTTTTTTTTACCGATTTTACATTTTTAATTTGATAACCCTCGTTTTCCTAAAGCGCAACCGCGCAGTTTCCAAAACAAACCGACGCATTCTGAAAAAAAGATGGATTTTAATATCGCATTATTCTGAGATATGGTAGAACTTTTCCGGAAAGTAAGCGCGGATCACGAATGACGGTTTTACCTAGAAAATATTTCTGCGGAATAACTTTTAGAACTTAAAGAATGTAAAAATTAATTAGAGAAGTTTGCGAGTTTGATTATAGATATTTTTGATATCTTATATATTAAAGATGTACGCACATTGTTATGTTTTTGTTATTTCGATTTCATTATGTTTGTCGTAGTTATTCAAACAATATTTTTTTTTTAAATACTCGTAAGTTTTTGATGTATAGCATGCTATGTAAGTTCTTTTATTTTACAATAATAAAGGAGTTTAAAATATAAAAAATGGTTTAATGTTGTTTTTTTCATATTGGGTACAAATATACCGATATAGGAGCCCACTTCTACCGATTTCCCACTTCGACGTCCGAGCCCACTGTGCAGCGGCACGCGCGGACTGCGGGGGTCAGTGGGGTGAGAGGTAAAAACTTATGCCTAAACAGTACAGTACATACTAATATTGTTGTCCTTGTACGGACATTTTATTTCTACAACAGTCATTGGTAAACCCATAAGGCGATGGACCAATCGTAAACCACTTATTGTTTAAAATAAGGCCAGATTCCACTATCTTGAGGTTTTTGACTCGCGAGACTTGATTTGTGACATTTTTTCTAATACTTTTCTTCTTTTAATAGCGGGAAGTTTCTTTAAATGTTACGGCACCAAATACTTCAATTAAAGAGCCATCGTTTGTTTTGCACTGAGATACTTAGTGCATTTTTGAGGCTGTTATTTGTCCAAAGCTCAAACCTCAAATTAGAATGTGATTGGGATATTGTAGCCTCTTTTACTTGAAGACATCTTGATTCCGTCATTTCTATTTTACAAAATGGTATAAAACTCTTGACATCAAAATCCACACCGTTTTTTTTAAAATGATTAATTAGGTAATGGATAGACACCTATTCCACTTCTTTTTTTCACACACATACTGTGCGAGCGAGCACCGTATTTGAAGCTCACGAAGCTTTAATACTACTTTGTCGAAAAAATCATTTTCATTCTGCTCGACTTAACGTGTTGTAGGTACCTAAATGTTTGGCCTTAATCAGGTTCAGTGTAGTACCGATACCTGAGACCTTAGATTTTTTTTTAATAATACCTAATAGAAGTTATCGAAGGCTCCTCGCTTCGATGATTTACCTAACCACATTAAAAATGTTACGCCATGTTTACAGCCACCTTTGCTGGCGGCACAATCTTCGCAGGCTAAATTCAAAATTTCTTCGTCCTTTTCATCGCATTCTAAACTGCAATGATATGGTTTTGCACGTACGCGATGTTCTGGTGCGATTCTACATTTAACTGTAGAAATATCACCTCCTCGTTTAATTTGCACGTAACCAAGCATCATCTCTCTCGCCGATAGGTAACAAACAAAAAAATAAATCTCTATATATATATATATATATATATATATATATATATATATATATATATATATATATATATATATATATATATATATATATATATATATATATATATATATATATATATATATATATATATATATATATATATATATATATATATATATATATATATATATATATATATATATATATATATATCTATATATATATATATATATATATATATATATATATATATATATATATATATATATATATATATATATATATATATATATATATATATATATAATTGGTTTTTTGTAAAATTTCTTTTTTTAAGAATTCTTTTAAAGGATGGCACTTTGATGAAAAAATAAAAACAATAAAAGCCACTTACATAGCTGGAAGGTTTTCCCGGACTGGATTGGGAAATGCTTATTTTAAATGAGATGTATGCCTGGATGAGCACCACTTTCGACAGTGCAATGTAGGTTTAATGGGATCCCTTTATCGCTAGCGAACGATCGCCCCTCATCCACATCTCAAAAACAAAGCGCATCCTTTTGCAAACTAAAATA
Source organism: Micropterix aruncella (assembly GCA_944548615.1). NCBI lineage: Eukaryota > Metazoa > Arthropoda > Insecta > Lepidoptera > Micropterigidae > Micropterix > Micropterix aruncella. The sequence continues at coordinate 9,243,114 of OX155963.1, read as the reverse complement.
AAATGTCTTTATTAAAGACAAATTAAAGCAAAAACAATGAAAAAAATCACAATGAATCGTCTCTTAAATGCGGAATGACATACTATCATAATATCATGCATGGTACCAGTTTATATATATATATATATATATATATATATATATATATATATATATATATATATATATATATATATATATATATATATATATATATATATATATATATATATATATATATATATATATATATATATATATATATATATATATATATATATATATATATATATATATATATAATATATATTTGTTTAGGTAAAAACAGTCATATACGTTTGTGTGAAAATAATACATAATACAAATAGACCTATATTACCATTAATTAAGACTAAACATTATAAATAGTAGCAAAGGGAAAATGACAATCAAAATTACACCAAGGAACCAAACCAACTAATGCAACCAAAAAACAAAAAGTTTTACTTAAAAACAAATTAGACTATAAGCTAATGCAACAACAAATCGCCTATTTTTTTCCTAAGACTAACCAACGTGTCGGAAAATATGTCGAGGTCATTCGAATGTAAACATGACCGTCTGAAAAAGGTATTTTTCGAATAGTTCGTGTGAAAAGAGGGTATATAAAATGTATCTTTTAAACGAGAAGAGGGTTTTTTTTTTAAAGAGAGATATATTTTTTTGTTTGTTACCTATCGGCGAGAGAGATGATGCTTGGTTACGTGCAAATTAAACGAGGAGGTGATATTTCTACAGTTAAATGTAGAATCGCACCAGAACATCGCGTACGTGCAAAACCATATCATTGCAGTTTAGAATGCGATGAAAAGGACGAAGAAATTTTGAATTTAGCTTGCGAAGATTGTGCCGCCAGCAAAGGTGGCTGTAAACATGGCGTAACATTTTTAATGTGGTTAGGTAAATCATCGAAGCGAGGAGCCTTCGATAACTTCTATTAGGTATTATTGGAAAAAATCTAAGGTCTCAGGTATCGGTACTACACTGAACCTGATTAAGGCCAAACATTTAGGTACCTACAACACGTTAAGTCGAGCAAAATGAAAATGATTTTTTCGACAAAGTAGTATTAAAGCTTCGTGAGCTTCAAATACGGTGCTCGCTCGCACAGTATGTGTGTGAAAAAAAGAAGTGGAATAGGTGTCTATTCATTACCTAATTAATCATTTTAAAAAAAACGGTGTGGATTTTGATGTCGAGAGTTTTATACCATTTTGTAAAATAGAAATGACGGAATCAAGATGTCTTCAAGTAAAAGAGGCTACAATATCCCAATCACATTCTAATTTGAGGTTTGAGCTTTGGACAAATAACAGCCTCAAAAATGCACTAAGTATCTCAGTGCAAAACAAACGATGGCTCTTTAATTGAAGTATTTGGTGCCGTAACATTTAAAGAAACTGCCCGCTATTAAAAGAAGAAAAGTATTAGAAAAAATGTCACAAATCAAGTCTCGCGAGTCAAAAACCTCAAGATAGTGGAATCTGGCCTTATTTTAAACAATAAGTGGTCTACGATTGGTCCATCGCCTTATGGGTTTACCAATGACTGTTGTAGAAATAAAATGTCCGTACAAGGACAACAATATTAGTATGTACTAGGTATAATAATGAAAATTAGGCAAGAAATATTATGCCCAGATACAAACACAATAAATGCACATTTCCGGGAAAGAAAGGGCCTATTTTGTCTTGCACATGTGGGCTTTGAAACCTCGAAGAATTTAGACGTGCATCAAGTACTATACGATAAAGACTATTGTGACAATCTTGTTGAAAATGTGTAATGTTTCGAAAGGATCATTTTTTCGCGTTTTGACATCCATTGGAACGAGAAAAAACAACTTTTTCGATTCATTGGTGGTTGTGGTTTTACATTTTGGCACAAAACACAATTTTCTACTATTTGGAATAGACATTTCAAAAGATATTAGCGTAATCTTCTAATGAAACCTTGTAAACCGTACGTACGGTGGCGCGCGACGGACTGAGCGAGTGTTGAACTATGACGTCACATGCAGCGAGCGCCGGCGCAAGAAACTAGCGTTGCGCATCTATATATAAAATTCCATATCTCGAAAACTAATGGACGTATCGAAATAATTTTTTCACAAGATTTTTTTATATTTAGAAGACAATACGGAGAGATAAAAATAAAAATTAGTGAACATTCTCCATTACGTGAAATCATTTATATTATTGATTACCTAGTATATTTAAATTTTTATATACATCATGAATAGATAATTGTATTGTGAATTTATTATTAATAGTGAACTCAATTGGTATTCATATTATCGAAAACTTTCAGGCTAAGATATCTAAAGTATCACGCTTATTGAAGTCAGGTCGAATCCACATTGTCGTTTTTTTTGTCGTTTTAAATTTTCATTTAAAACAATATAAACCGCTGCGACACGTATGATTTCGTCGGCCATTGTTGCCCGATTGTGTAGCCCGTTTACGAGTCAAAATGATGGGACATACCTACTTTTGCAGAAATATTACCGAGAACGGCCGGGCAATATAATTTCCAGCCATATTACGCTGCAATAATATGTTGCAGAGATGGCCGGGCTATAGTTGCTAATATTGCAGCCACATATTGCCTTAACGTATAGCCCGTTTAGGAGCACCATAAGAACTTCGGCTAATATACTATAGATTACTATATAAGTCTGTGACTAAACGGAAAACTGACGGAACAAAGCTGTCAAAATGTAAAGGCTCCTCTTCACAATGGCCCTTGATGGGCGATTAAAAAAGTGGCCATCATCGCCTCGATCATGGGTTGCTCTCTACACAATCATGAGTATTCATTTACTCACTATCGTCTATTGAAGATGGACGTCGAAGTGATATCGGCTGCTGCTATCTATTTGCTCAGTACATATAATAATTATCGGAATGCAATCATTATCGTAAAACTTCTAGGAAACTATCTCCTTCAGGTACAATTGATACCTATGGAAATGGAGAATTAGTCTCTGCCTTAGTCAAGAACCTTCTTGGAGGACAAATAATGGTATTAGATTTACTCCCTTACAACAATTAAAGCTACAGGCGATGCTCGTCAAATAAGGGAAAACGTCATGACATATTTTAGTGCCTAAGTAGTTACGATTGCATAAAATTTTGGATTTGTGTAACAACCTTGAAATAAGTGTAAAACTAAACACATGTAAAACTTGTTTTATTTACGTGATCTTCTGAAGTAAGTAGAGACTTGCACTCGTATACATCTGAAATAAAAGCTGCCAAAGCATCGTTATAGGTCCGGGTGGAAGTATTCATCTTCCTCAGCGCTAATTTACGAGATGCAATGACTTTCTTATGGTTTAATCGAAGAGCCGACAAGAGAGTTTCCTTTATCTTTCTGATTTCAGCTAAAGGTACTCCCATAGCATTCGCAACGCAGAGCCATGCATCATTAACCTGTAATAAAAAAGTAATTAATAAGTATACGTTAATTATTAATAATCGTAACGTAATCGAGCAACAATTGAATTTCGAACTACAGAATAGGCAGAACCACAATAACAGGGAACAGAAACGGTCGCCGGTATTTGTGTTTATTATTATTTATTCAACCTAATCTATTTATACTTTTATAAAACTGTAATAGGTCATTTACACTCTCGCGCGAGGCGCGAGGCGAGATGCGGGACCACATTGTAAACAAACGGAACAGAGGCAAAGCTTCTAACGAGCGTACAAAATTTTTACCTACTATGCCAGAAGCGGGTCCCTACAGATTTGCCGCATCCCATTTTGCCGCTTCCAGTTTCGCCGCATCCAGATTCGCCGCAAAATGAATCTTCTAGATTTGCCGCATCCCAATTTGCCACTTCCCACTACGCCGCGTCCAGATTTGCCGCAGTTTACAATCCCAAACAGCCGCATCCAGATTTGCCGCAAAATGGAAACGTCAAACGTCGAATTGGTGTTGCCACTATGCAATTGATGATAAAGCGGCGTTTTCACAATGCATAGTTGCAGCGCTTTTGCTCTCCTGAGCGATTAGAATTATAACAATTCGGCCAGTTATTTTAGAATGTAAACTGGCAAAATTCTTTCATCGATTTTAGGTTATAATAAGAATTAAATTTAACGTTGTAGTATAAAAATGTGCGTTTGCGATCACGCTTCTGTTCACGAATATATAAGTACAAAGGATAAATCATTCTACTATATATTTACTCTGACGCCGCTGGAATCGCTGACAATATTTTTGATTCATCATGTTTTCAGTTTTAAATATTTTCTGATTAAAAAAAATGCATGTTAACTGTAAGGCCGATGAAGCAAAATATGTCTGTACAACATATGACAGAGGAAATATAATAGAATTTAGCGAAGAAGAGATTTGCTTCAATAAAGCGGAACCAAATAATGGTCCAAGTTGTATTGTAGAGCGATATTTACGGAGTTGACGGCCCGAGAAAGGAAAATGTTTTTCGGGTCCGGAATGTGAGAAAGCATTTGCTTACACCATTTAGTTAGACATTTTAGTAGTGGACACAATGAAATTGAAGAATTATGTTGATCGGGAATGCGATAAGGCCTTTTCCAGAAAAAATACTAAATGGATCTTTATTCCATAACTGTATGTAAGGTACAGACAGAGGTACAGATGTTTTTATACAAAATGGTTCTAGGTATACAGTTTGCCCTCAGGGCGTACATTTTCAATTTCATTGTTATAACCGCAGGTTAAGCACAGAACACTCTTGCTTATTACTTATATTTTAAATTACGAGTCCAGGAAATCAAAAAAAAAGAAAAAATAAGAGTCTAATAAATAATCGTACAGAAATCGTACATCAAAAATCTAAGAAATAGTCAAGATTGCAATTATGCCTTGTCGGAACAGTAATCTAAAGAAACATGTAGACGTCGTACATTTAAAATTGAGGACATATGTTTGTCAGTAATGAAGTTATGCCATTTCACGATATGGACAACTAAAGTAGCATCATTGATTATACAATGTATAATCAATGGTAGCATGTAAACGCTGTACATTTAAAATTGAAGAAATATTTTGTAGGCATTTTCACAATAAGCAGGTCTTAAAAAACACTTAGACACCCGACATACGAAATTGAAGCAATATGTTTTCCATGAATGAAGCTACGCTTTTTCAACAAAAGGACCTCTAAAGAACCGCAAAGAGGTCATTTATAAAAAAAATATTATATTCTCTAATGCGGAATGCGATTGTTTATTTACACAGAAGAGACTAAATAATACCTACACATGGAGGCACTGTTCATTTGAACTTGAATAATTTCTTTTGTGAGGGGTGTGATAGCGAATTTTACGCAAAAGGTAGGTCTAAATTTATGAAAAACTTTAAACATTTGTTTCTATATACTGCAATAGTGCCTTTAGACGGAAGAGAAATCTAAAGAAGCATAAATACATCGAAGGTGAATTTGGGCACCGCAGCGACATTTAAATATTTAAAGTTTAATTATAAGAATGAATGCTTGTAAGAAAGACACTGTAACATTCGGAATTAAATTACCACATTCCTTTAAAAACTGCTTGTTTTAAAATCAGAGGGAGAAATTGACAAAGTCGTTCTACGGGAAGTAATGGAACAGATAATTGCATAAACAACATGAGGAACTCTCTCATAGTTTGGAATGAAAACAATTATCATTTTAAATATAGCATTCTCGAAAGTACGTACCTACTAGAGTAAAATGAATGAACACATTCCGATATAGAGATGGCTATGGTAGTCTTTTTGTGGGTTGGCATCAATTTAAAAAGAGATCTATTTAATCCCATATCAAAAACGTAATGAACATGATATTCGATAACATTTCATCCCAATTATATATATTTTTAGCATTTTATGAGTACGTTTTTGAACTGGGAAAATTAGTTTAGGTAGATATGGATCGAAATAAAACAGATATTATTTAGCGGTACGTTATCGAATCAAATTTTCATGTAGGCGTGGCCTAACTATTTCCCATTAGCGGCAAATTGGAATGCGGCGAATCTGGACGCGGAGCAATGAGATGCGGCAAAATGGGATGCGGCGAATCTGGACGCGGATGAATAAAATGCGGCAAAACTGGAAGCGGCCAATCTGGAAACGTCAGTCAGCTGTCAAAAACGCCTTGCGGCAAATCTGGATGCGGCCGTTTGGGATGCCCCCCCTAGAAGCTTTGCCTCTGTTCCGTTTGTTTATATGTGGTCTCGCGCCTCGCCTCGCGCCTCGCGCGAGAGTGTAAATGAGCTATAGTACAGTCGTGCCTGTGGATTGAAGGGGTCCCTACAGATTTGCCGCATCCCATTTTGCCGCTTCCAGTTTCGCCGCATCCAGATTCGCCGCAAAATGAACCTTCCAGTTTTGCCGCATCCCAATTTGCCGCTTCCCACTACGCCGCTCCAGATTTGCCGCAGTTTAGAATCCCAAACAGCCGCATCCAGATTTGCCGCAACATAAAACTGTCAACGTCGATTTGGTGTTGCCACCATGCAATTGTTGATAAAGCGACGTTTTCACAATGCAGATTTTGTTGCAACGCTTTGTCAGAACGATTGGAATTATGGCAATTCCGTCAATTTTATAAATGTCAACTGTCAAAATTATTTCTCCGATTTGAGGTTATAATAACAATCAGCGATAATGTTATAGGATAAAAAAGCTCCATTGTGATCGGGCTTCCGTTCATAAATACATATATACAAAGGACATAATATCAGTCAACCATATGTTCGAGCAGAACTCACGTGAAGGAGTTTATTTATTTTTGTGTAGGTACAATGGATCATATAAAAACGATTTTTAAGAAACACAACATCTTACTGGTTTCAGATTTCGTATCGAATTCAAGAATGTGGTTGATAAGATTAATATACATTAATAATAACAACGATAACAATATTGTTTATTGAAACAAAAAAGACGTCTTACTACAACTAGTTTTGAATAAAATAAAAGAACATGGACAACGATCAATGATAGCTTACCGATCGTCATTATATTTTCAGCCCCTTCTTAAACACAATGTTGGTTGTTGTACAAAATAGGTAGGTACTATGTTCCTTGCTTGCAAATTGGTATAATTGTCATGAAGGGATGTAAAATGCAAGGATTAGTCGCATAAAACAGAACGGCTAGGCTTTTTTTTATCAGGCCCAATGTGCCAAGTTAGCTTTCTTCTAGATCAATTTTGAGGTTATCTCGGGAATATGACTATTTTCTACTGCTTCTTATATTCGCTGCGGCGGAAGAAGAAACCCCACCCATTTTAAGGGAAGTCCCATTTTCATCTTAATGTTTTATGGAATCTATCAAGTTTACTAATAAGCTAATTAACCTATCGGCATCCGGTGGATCACTAAATAGGAAGCTACTAAAGACACCACGCAGCAATTTTCTCCCCCGCCAAACTATCATCGAAAGTTTACTCCAGGAGACGTCTTACCAATCCAGGAGACGTTTAAGTACCAATTCAAAATGAAACAAAATTATATTTATTACCGACAGACAGATTTTTGAGTGAGCATATCTAAATTGGTCCAGGAAAAGCCGTCGCCCAGAGAATCGTTTCTTCAGCTTTGTTTCCTCCAAGAAATTGATTACCAGCATTAGGAAATTTATAAACAAAAAATTATTAGAATAGCATAAATTAAAAAAAATACTTTGAGAAGAACAGTGAAACTGTCGTTCAGCACTGAGATGCAAGCCTTTTCTTTTCTCTGGAGGCATTTGTGGCTCAGATGTAATTAATGTGGTAACTTCTTCTCGGGATATCAAATGACCGTATATTCTATTTTAGTTTTTCTGCAGATTGCTGTCCTCTTATAAGGTGATCGCTAGAGTACAGTTTAATAATTATTATTTGTCTATGATATCAATGATGATGTACTGTCCCCTGTAAATGATAACTTCCTAGGTAAAGTAACTAACCTAAATAAAGTAAAACAGACAATTACTTACACTTGTAGTTTTAAAACACATACCCACCTCTTAGTTGACTTTGTAGTGTAAATAAATAAAAATATACACGAACTAATGCTATTGCCAGCTATGTCTGTAATGTTGCTTGATCGAGGATGGAATGACTTCGAGCGACGCTTCAATAAGACATTGAAAACACATCCGACCGTAATGATGGTCCCTAAAAATTGGGAAAGGGTTAATGGATCTGGGTACCTAATACAACGTTTGTAATTTCCCGCCGTATAGAGATGACAGCTTACGCGCGGAATAGTGACGATTAAATTAAATGTATCGATATTTTAATTTTATGCCCTCCACCTACATGACAGTTTTTCGATAATTTAAAATTACAGGGCGTATTTAGTCCGAAACCTGCCGTTTTATTTCATGTAACATGTAACATGATTTCGATAGCGTTCCGTTTGGTATACGATATTTTTTATTCCGTTCCGCTTCATAAACATCGCCACGTAAAATACGTAAATTACATACCAAATCAAATGACGCTTCAATAAGACATTGAAAACACATCCGACCGTAATGATGGTCCCTAAAAATTGGGAAAGGGTTAATGGATCTGGGTACCTAATACAACGTTTGTAATTTCCCGCCGTATAGAGATGACAGCTTACGCGCGGAATAGTGACGATTAAATTAAATGTATCGATATTTTAATTTTATGCCCTCCACCTACATGACAGTTTTTCGATAATTTAAAATTACAGGGCGTATTTAGTCCGAAACCTGCCGTTTTATTTCATGTAACATGTAACATGATTTCGATAGCGTTCCGTTTGGTATACGATATTTTTTATTCCGTTCCGCTTCATAAACATCGCCACGTAAAATACGTAAATTACATACCAAATCAAATCTATTTATTTTATCTTTTGCCCATCTAGGCGTAGAAAATACAAAAAACTTTAGAAATCACCTCCGCACGGAGCAATCCTAGCCGTTCTCTCAATTTGACGATTACAGGCAAAAAACGTTTAAGTGTTTTTATTTTTCTCTTTTAATGACTTTTTATGTTTTTCTCTTTTGATTACACATCTACAGACCGAGAGCTTTTTTTAAACACCTCGATGGCGGTTACAGGAAAAACACGTTTCAAATTAATATATAGATTTTGATCTAGCATACTACATATTTTAATGTTGTTAGCACAAATATGTATTTGGGCCGAAATATTTTTAAAAAGCATGCATTTTCAACAATGAACCTTTATACTAAAGTATGATTAATGAAAACAACCAATGTGACCCATCCGTTGCCTCTTAGTTTGTAGCACCTGACGTTTCGGCGACGTTGCAGCCGCTGTAGTCCAGAGCAGTAGTCAGCCTACCCTGGACAACGGCGGCTGCAAAGTCGCCGAATCGTCGGGTGATACAAGTTTCACGCGGTAAATTCGTTTTATCCTCTTTACAACTGTCATTACCACTATAATAATTGTTGATATAAGTAAGTAAAAATGTTGATATAGGTATTTTGTTGGTTCTACATGCTCCTGTTTTCAATTTTCCGCCTATTTCCCATGTACTTTCAACCCTCCGTTCCCGACCCCCTGACCTGTAATCAAGGTTCTATTGTACACAATAAAACTACTACGTTTAAATAAGTAAATATTGTCAAGAAAGTGGTTTTATTCATATTAAACTAAAGCGACGCCAAAATAAACCATAGGTAATGCTATAACTTATCAGAAAAATATCGATAAACCTATCAATGACAATGACATCCCCATTACGTAGTATCTCTTTGTGGGCGAAAGGAGATCCACTTATTGCCATGTCAAAAAACCTATGAATATTTTAATAATTTTGTCCCAATATTAATTACTTTTGATATTTGATACATACGGTTTTAAAATGAGAAAATTAGTTTAGGTTTGGTATGTATCGAAATAAAAAAAATATTATTTAGTGGTACATTTTCGAAAAAATAATTTTCATGTAACCGTGGCCTAAGCATCCTTCATTTGCGGCAAAGTGGGACGCGGCGAATCTGGAAGCGGCGAAATAAAATGCGGCAAATTGGAATGCGGCGAATCTGGAAACGACAGAATAAATGCGGCAAAACTGGAAGCGGCAAATCTGGAAACGTCAGTTAGCTGTCAAAATCGCCTTGCGGCAAATCTGGATGCGGCAAATCTGGATGCCCCCGATTGAAGTTATTTTGAAAAAAAAAACTGTATTGGGCTAATTAAGCATTGCAGATTTAGGTAATTTATAGGTAATATTTATAGGTAATAATAAACGACTTAAACTAAAAGATATATAATTATTTACTTACCTTTATTTTATCCTCGTGATCTTTATGGTATGGATTCCAAATGCAAGGCTCATTTTGGTAAAGTTCAATAAATTTAAAAGTTTCTGTGTTCATCCACCCAGCCATTGTCGTCGCGTAAACTGAGTGATTGGCGATTGTGTGTACACGCGCACGATCATCGGCACGCATTCCTTTGATGTACCGACAATTAACCGATTACTTACGATTACAGGCAATGATGGCTGCTCACAGACGATTATGCTCTCTACACAATCGTGCGTGCCTGTACTTGGCTATCATGGCTCGTTGTGAAGAGGAGCCTTAAAAAGTACGCAAGTGCGCAGACGCGTCTCGCAGGCTGACAACCACAGTTCGTGTTGTCAGCCTATTATAATGCATAAATAATTATAATATGTTGAGTTTAGAAAACGAACGAAACAATACTTGTTATCTAAATGTTTGTGCAATTTGAGTGACTTTTAACTTAGGGATTTATGTTATTTTATTTAATTTAATTGTAACATTTGAATTGTTTATTTCATGTCTGCATTTTCTACACCCTAATCGTTTTTTAAAAATAAATATGATTTGATTTGATTCGTGTTTTTTTGTGGTATGGTGAGGTTGGCATATATGGGAGCCGATGATTCCATACATTTTTTGCTATATGGGAGTTTCTGCCCACTGGCTTGATCGAGCAGCTGTCAAAATTTTCGGTAAGATTTCTTTTTAACTGTGGTTGTTTTGATGCCCGCGTGCACAGTAAATCTTTAGCTAATATATTTACTATGCCGCGTGTGTACAGATTCCCCTTCCACTGTGATATCTGCTATCTACTTATCGTATTTTTTTGATAATACGGAATAAAATATGACGTTTCTGAGTCATATCATGTTGCGTGGTGAAGGCGTGGTATTCTACGTCATTGCATTTTCTCCAGCGAATCTCGTGCACTCCCTAGAACCGTACCCATATTAGAATATTGTTAACGGTACCCTGGGGGTGCTCATGTACCCCTAATACCTAAACAATATTTTTTTAACACATTATTTTTCAAATAAAAATTCACTACAGTGCTGCCGTGTTATGACTATACCACGTAACCCGCGAAACACTGAACTGAGATAATCGCTCTTAAAGTTTTTAACAGATCTATCCGTTTTATTCCTAAACTACACCATACATTTTCTTGGGGTATTTTTCATATCATAGATCATTTAAAGTTCTTCAAATCCTACCTACAAAAAAATACTCTATATTCAGTATAAGTATTTTTAAATGATAAATATCTCTTTTTTCGCACAAATTCAATAGCAAACAGTGTACTTTATGATGACAATACCACGTATTATTGGGTTACGTGGTTTTGTAATTATACTATTAGAGTTTATTTTATTATTTATGGATATTAAAGCCTGTGTAGTCAATGGAAAAAAATCTTAGGGGTCTTTAGATTACTTAATATATATATATATAATTTTTATATTAAAATTTTGTAAGAGTTTTTTATACTACCAAATATAAAAAAATAAGCAGACAGGCAATAAAATTAAGTAAAATTGCATAAAAACACTTAGAAAGGTATGTGAAATATAAATTGTTTTTATTAAGTATAATAAATTATACAGTCATTTATAATATTATTACTTACTTACTATTCAGTTACAAGTTACAGATTAGATTTAGTTTATTTTTTTTTACTTTAACGACCTCCTTCCAAACTATTATCATCTGGAAGGTTTTCATTAACTTCGAGGTTTTCAAAAAACTCCCTACGTGAAGCGGGCATACATTTAGCCAACTTTAGGAGGTCTTCTTTTTTTTTCTTATTTATCCCTGAACACGAGTCCTGGTGATCTAGATCTGTTAAAGTGTGAACACTGATATCATTGCCTTTGGAGATTGCGTTATGAAGGTTAATCTGCAGAGATTTTTTGTATACATTTAACTCTAAAAACTCTGCTTGCTCGTAAGCGTTCTTAGCGAATAGTTTTGTAGAACCTCTTCTAAATTCAACCACTTTTAGGTTTGAAATGTTGTATGACTTAGGGAACTTGACTGTCATCTCATCTTAAAATTTCACGAAGTCTTTAAATCGGAGACTTTGCACCTCCAAATTGCGCCTAGAAGCTTTTATTTTCATCTGAAAATCTTCGTAGTCATACAGATCACCAGCAGTGTTGATTTTTCGCGCAATAGTCGCATGAACGCTGTCGGCAGCCATAAAAGTATGACCTGGTTCCAAGTATGTAATTTTGATGGTTTCTACCTCAACGCTAGAGTCAATGACTATTCTTAGTAATGCTGAGTACAGCGTTTTGTTTTTATTTTGCGAGGTACAATTGTCCATGTAAAATATAACCTTAGTTAGGTTATATTCCAATTAGCCTGACTAACAGTGGGAATATTCAAAGTAATTGAATTGCCTCGGCGGGCTGCTGAGGCCCGCGCCGCGACCGAGCCGCGGCACGTGGTTTAGTCGTAATACGCTAGTACTATGGGCTGCGATATTTATTGCGATAAAACCCTATAATAGTGGTTTACGTATTTTAGTCATAATATTTTTAAAAAAAAATGGGTTACGTGGTTTGTCCACCACGTATATCTCGGGAATGAAACGTCATAATGAAAAAGTAATAATACAGTTATATAGTATTCGAAGAATAGAGTTGAATAAGCCTTATTCCGACAAAACCACGTAACCCGGGTTGCGTGGTTTTGTTGGAACACGGCAGAGTGGTTGATCACTCCTGTATGGAGAAAAAAATATGTTATTTATCGAAACCTCTTTATGCGGGAAAGATGGTCTACTAAGGTATGGAGATTATAAGAAAAATAATAAAATAAAAAAAAACAAAATTTTATGCTGCTGCAAGAGGGTTGAATTTTTGGGAAAAATGAAAGTCTATATTTTTGTTAGTTGATTTTAGGCTCAAAGTAATTGTTTCTTCTGTAATATAACTATTAATTAATAACCAAAATGATGATTACTGAATAGTGAGTAGCGAATAAAACAATGTACATACATTGCAGCTCCCCCCCCCCCCCCCCCGCCCTGTCCAATCAGTCCGCTATTTCTATAGAGCAGTAATACTACTACAGACAGATATAGTGGCAATTCCATTTTCGAGTCCCATTTTAGCCTGCCACACCTTCAAAGGACGGAAGCGGTACGTCTGAAGTCTTCCCCACAAGATACGACCCGACGGCACCCGATCACCCGGTGGCAATACTACCTACTATCAAAGGGTTCCCTGCCACACTAAACTACAGAACGAATGCTCAAAATAGTCAGGGAATCATCTGGTGGGGTCTGCGGACCATATGGAGATAGGTTTATAGGCCTGGAATCACGAAACCTCATGCTAGTTTTTAACACCAAACGTGATTACCGTACGCTATAATTTAGATGGTTTTTTAGGTTTTTCTTGATTTTATTCTAAAAAGAAGTTTGTAAATGTATTAGATTTTTTAAATTGTAACCAAATGGTTACAAGTATGTGTCCTCTCATATAAACATTATAAAGTATACTAATTGCCTGTTTCCCTGTAACAGAAATCACTTTCCCTTTTTACCATAACAAGACTCGAACACCTAAAGTTCCCCCCCATTTGGAATGCGGGTTTAACGAGTTAGGCCACCCACCCTACAGCCCTGACCTTGACCCCAGGGACTATTACCTTTTTCCAAATAAATGAAATAAAATACAAACGAAGCTGCCATGGAATTCACCGACCGGAGTCGGGCCCATCATAATATTATCATTACACTTCTGGGGGGTGAGCGGTGGATTCCGGACTAACGACCGGCTGTGGTAGGTTTAGGACAGCTGTCTTGCCACATGTGAGCGTTCACCTTACCACCCATTTACTCCCCCATCAAAGCAATAGCTTTTGAGATGCGAATCGGACGTCAGGGGGTGTAAATTTGAGTAGGAGAGCGAACTGCAAAGCACGGTTTTAGATCATTTTGATGGTCTAACTTCAGAATATTGTTTAAAAGGTATAAATAGCATCCGTAGCCCCGTTGACACCGGTTCTCCTCGTTTTTACCGAAGTTAAGCAGCGACGGGCGCGGTCAATACTGGGATGGTTGACCGCCTGAGTGTTTGACTGCGTGATGCTACAAATGCCCACCTAGATGTATATATATATATATAGATGTATATATATATATATATATATATATATATATATATATATATATATATATATATATATATATATATATATATATATATATATATATATATATATATATATATATATATATATATATATATATATATATATATATATATATATATATATATATATATATATATATATATATATATATATATATATATATATATATATATATATATATATATATATATATATATATATATATAGATATATATATATATATAGTTAATATTTGATTGGTTTTTTGTAAAATTTCTTTTTTTAAAGAATTTGTTTAAAGGATGACACTTTGATGAAAAAATTAAAATAATAAAAGCCACTTACATAGCTGGAAGGTTTTCCCGGACTGGATTGGGAAATGCTTATTTTGAATGAGATGTATGCCTGGATGAGCACCACTTTCGACAGTGCAATGTAGGTTTAAGGGATCCCTTTATCGCTAGCGAACGATCGCCTTTCATCCACATCTCAAAAACAAAGCGTATCCTTTTGCAAACCAAAATAAAATGTCTTTATTAGAGACAAATTAAAGCAAAAACAATGAAAAAAAACATATCCTACTAATATTATAAACGCGAAAGTTTGTGTGTATGTATGGATGTTTGTTACTCTTTCACGCAAAAACTACTAAATGGATTTTGATGAAACTTTACAATAATATAGCTTACACATCAGAATAACACATAGGCTATAATTTATAAAGATATATGGTTTTCTATCATCATTATCACAATTTTCCATCACCACGCAGGTGAAACCGCTGGTCGCAGCTAGTATATATATATATATATATATATATATATATATATATATATATACATATATATATATATATATATATATATATATATATATATATATATATATATATATATATATATATATATATATATATATATATATATATATATATATATATATATATATATATATATATATATATATATATATATATATATATATATATATATATATATATATATATATATATATATATATATTTAAAATAAAATTAGTAAAAGCTACTTAAAAAGTAGCGAAGGAAATCCCAGCTTGTATTGGGAAATGCTTATGTTTGAATGAGATATACTTATGAATAGTGATCGTTAGTCGACTGCAAATGGACCTTTAAACTTACATTGCACCGTCGAAAGTCGTGCACATCCGTAAGTATATCTCATTCAAACATAAGCATTTCCCAATACAAGCTGGGATTTCCTTCGCTACTTTTTAAGTAGCTTTTACTAATTTTATTTTAAATAAAAACATCATCCTATAAACGGATTTCTTTACAAACCTTATCAAATATAACAATATTATACTGTTTCCTACAATATTTCTTTACAATTTTTTAATATTATACAATTTTATATAGGTTTACCCTATTTTGATAACATTATACAATCTTTATTATAAACTCCTCTGCCAGAAATTAAGATTGAAGTTTCTTCTTTCATTTCATTGAGCATATGGAGGTTTTTTTATTTTTATTTCGATTTAATGGCTCGTTGATAACAAACTCAGCCAATTGTATCATATTTTAAATGTTGGTAGCATTCGAAATTTGAATTATTTCGTAATGTCACTTTCATTTAGAAAACGGCTTTGCCGAAGTGATCAATAGTTTAATTTTTTATTTTTTCGCTTAATTCGTCTCAATTGAAGGCATTTTGTGTTGCATAAGGATAAGCCCTATTTATGAGATATATGGTTGAATAGTGATCGTTAGTCGACTGCAAAAGGACCTTTAAACTTACATTGCACCGTCGAAAGTCGTGCACATCCGTAAGTATATCTCATTCAAACATAAGCATTTTCCAATACAAGCTGTATATATATATATATATATATATATATATATATATATATATATATATATATATATATATATATATATATATATATATATATATATATATATATATATATATATATATATATATGTCAATTTTTGTAGAGAATTTTATAGTCTTTATTTTTTATATCATGCTTAATTCCGATATTGTTAACATTTAGTGAGATATAAGCGTAAAACTGAATTGGAGCGCCATTTTTCCAAGATAGCGGGTTGAGCGCAACAGATTGAGTAGGCGACTTTTAATATGTTTAACAGTAAACCTTAATGGATATCTATGCCAAGTTTCGAAACATATCAGTTATCAAATGTCTAGTTTTGTTCCTACTTGTTTGTGATACGAGTAATAATGGAAGTGAAATGTTGTATACAATTTAAGAAAGATTTGATTTATCGTGTACTCTCCCAATTAACACCATCCTATCTCCACGAGCTTTTTGAACCACTAAGTTCCCACGGTCTCCCACTTCGGTCAGCCTCTGACAGTTTACTAAAAATTCCGAGTCATAATAGTGATTTCTATTCCTATTCTTTCTGTGTCCATATTGCAAGACTCTAGAACGATCTCCCAGCAAACATACAAAACTCGCCTTCTTTACCATCGTTTAAGACTCACCTTAAGGATTACTATTCTTTCTAAGAAGTAACCAGTTCTTCCCTTTCTCTCCTCTTCCTCTCCAAATTTCCTCTCCTCGGGCATTATTAGTTATTAGTTTTAAATTTCTCCAGTTGTCTGTATGTTATTATGCAGACGGTCTGTATATTATGAAATAATCTTTATTTTCACAATGCGCATGTACCACTGTGTTTAGGTTAGTTGTAAGACATTGCCATGTGGCAATAAGCTTGCCTTTTTGTATAACAATTAAGTGCAAATAAAGAGTTTATTATTATTATTATTATTTATATTCTAGAGCAATCATGGCGCCGGCATACAAGCTCACTTATTTCGAATTGAAAGCACTCGCTGAGCCGATTCGCCTGATTCTCGCTTATGGGAATGCGGAGTTTGAGGATGTCCGCATCACCTTTGAGGAATGGCCCAAACTAAAACCATGCAAGTATAAATAGCTTAAGGTTGTCCCAAATTTCACGCAAGAAGTAATTTTGATAGAAAACACAGGTTTTTATATTAAAAATTGTATTTTTGTTATTTGTTCATAAGGTACAGTCTAGCCAGAAAGAATAGACCCTACGTTTAGGGAAAAAATATTTATATTGCAACACTTTAATGTGAGAATAGTAAGACTAAATAATCTAGGGACATGTTTCAGTACCGTCTCCCAAGAGGCATATTGTACCTAAACTAGTGTTTCTGCTCCTTTACTGATTCTGTCGCATAACATCGACGTTTGAATGATTGTGAGCTTGAAAGAATAAGAAAAAACCGTTAGTCGTAATCACATAATATTCAAACGTCAATATTATGTGATAGAATCAGTAAAGGAGCAGAAACACTAGTTTGAGTACAATACGCCTCTTGGGAGACGGTATTGAGACATGTCCCCATATTATTTAGTCTTACTATTCTCTCGTTACTGTGTTGCAATATAAATATTTTTTTCCCAAAAAGTAGGGTCTACTCTTTCTGGTCAGACATAGTTTAGTTATCTAGGGTTAATAACCCTGACCTGTCAGGTGTAAGCTGTCTTTTTTTTCGTTGGCATTACTTACACCGCACAAATGGCGCAAAGCATCGACATATCACTACTAGACCTCGTGACCAGCCTGAGAATGCGTCAGCCGAATAGAAAGAGACAGCAGCATATAGTACCCCCCTCCATCACTATGGCAACGCTTATATATTACCATGGCAACGCTGCTACGC
Organism: Micropterix aruncella; assembly: GCA_944548615.1. Lineage (NCBI taxonomy): Eukaryota > Metazoa > Arthropoda > Insecta > Lepidoptera > Micropterigidae > Micropterix > Micropterix aruncella. The sequence continues at coordinate 9,224,986 of OX155963.1, read as the reverse complement.
CATAAGTCTGCTATGCTATGGATAAACGCGCATGCACAATTAGATAAGGATAGAGGGGGTCCTACATGCAGCTATCTCCCTCCATCCGGTGTACGCATCCACTCGCAGTCCACCTTCACACACCCGTTCTCTATTCTGTTACCTCTGTGGCGCTAAGTCAAGTCTTGCGTGAATTTTGGGACAGCCTTTATATTTTGGTTTATGTGATTTTATTTTTTTTTAATTTTATTTTAGCAATGCCCCTGGGCCAGATGCCAATACTGGAGTTTGATGGGAAAACTTTTCACCAGAGTCAGCCGATCTGTCGCTATTTGGCTGGCAAATTCGGAGTAGCAGGCAAAAATGACCTGGAAAATTTGGAGATTGATATCGCTGTGGCGACCATCGATGATGTTCGTACTAGTAAGTGTCGATTCTATTCCAGCTCCTGGACACCCTGTTAAGACTGCCTCCCCCTGGATTCAGCAGCATTAATCTATAGAGGATCTGTATATGTATTACCATTGATTATATAGGGTATTTGATTGCTCAATGCCATAGGACGCTTTCGCAACTCTTCTGCGCCGGCGACACGCAGGTGCAGAAAAGCGACATGTATACAAGCGCTGATAAAATTGTCAGGCGAAACTATTAGCAATTTATTTTGCCATCTATAATAACATTAATAATTAATGTTTTTGGTAAAGGATTGATTGTTTATAAATACACCTGTCATGTTACACTTTTAAATATTGGATTCATTCAGAACAAACAGAGGAATTACATGTTATATAACATCATAATTTTTCATTGAAAACAGAAGCTGATATAACAGACCAATATAACGGCCCAAGGCGTACTGATTTGAAAAAAAAACATTTTTGGGTCCAAAACCGATTTAGATCGTTTTGTTTGCTGACTCCTCATATAACATCATAATTTTTCTTTGAAAACAGAAGCTGCTGTCGCTCACTACGACACCGACGAATCTGTGAAAGCTACGAAACGGGCTCAATTCCAGAAGGAATTCTTCCCGACGTACTTGGCCAAGTTGGAGTATGACGTGAAGAAAAACAATGGATATCTGGCTTGCGGAAGGGTATAACTTTCTTACATTTCTTCCGAATGCTTATTGATGGTATGACACAGGCGGCGGCGGTGATGAGTGTTGCCAAGTAAGCAACTTTTGGGGATCGACAGCGACAAAAGAAATGAATTTGGCAACTTTTTGAGGGATTTCAAAGACCCTTTGACAGATCTTATGTCATAACCGAATTCTAAAAGCTTAATCAGAAAGAATTACTTAGATCCATCGCACTCGGTTAGCTATTTCATATAATGAATGAATCTAATAAAAAAACTATGTACAACAATGACTAACACCTAATTAAAAGCAACACCAACGTGGATACCGAATCTAGTGCGGACCACAGTATCCTTTGCCCGGCTTTCACTCGAAATCGGGTAACCGAATAGTTGTTTCTGCCACAAGGTAATCAACCGCTTCCGCTTTATAAGAAACATTACTGGTTCCAGACTCCCCAGCTTTCAGTCGGAATGCACAATCGATTGGCTAACGGCGCACGATGCGCAAACCGCCCGAAGGTTGACTCCTAGGGGAAACTGGCCCGCAGGCCAGAGTCCAACCCGGACTCGCACTTCTGCGTGGAGGCCGCCGGATGGGTATTGACCCGTGAGTTTGGCCGACCCTAAACGCATGGGTCTTAGTGGCCTAACTGCAACAGGGCCCATTAGCTCCCCAAAGTAGACCCCCAAAGTAGAAACTGATCCACCATGTATGCAAAAAGAGGTAAGGGAAACAGAGTCCTTACCAGGGTAGACCATCTTCGAGGCGGCTACTGGATAGGAGCTGAACCGTGAGTTGAGCCAACCCCAAAGAACAAAGTGGGTCTTAGCCCCTCAAATGAATGGCGATTTGTTCGGGTTGCCTACGGCAAAATGTATATAAATTTATATTTACATTTACATTTACATTTACATAGAGCGGGGTTTACTATAGAGCTATAGCATTACTATAGAGCGGATTACTATAAAGCGGCGCACATTTACATTTATATTTATATTTATATAAATTTATATACATTTTGTATACATTTTGCCAAGGCATCCCTTAAGGGACGCCTCACATTTGAGGGGTTAGTGGCCCAACTGCACGTGGACCATTAGCTTCCGTGGGATCAAATAGATTCTTTAAAATGGTAACCAACCAGGATATCTTGAAGCCTTGAAGTGGGTGAATCAGTAAAACTTTTTTTTAAATGGAATATTTGACTGATGAATAAAAGTTTGACAAGCGTTGAGCGCGCTGCGCCATCTAGCAATAGGTAATATATTGCGAATAAATAATATTCGCCATATGTTACCTACCCTTAGATGGCGCAATGCATGTAACTCTTTTTATCCTATTTTTCAAAACATTACATTTTTTAACATTTCTAAAAAAAAAATTTTTTTTTTGGTTTTTCAATTTTTTTTTTTCAAAAGTTGCTTATTTGCTCATACTGATTCACCCACTTCAATGATGTCACTAATTAAAAACCCTGCACCTGTATAGATGCACACATTTTGTAATCGTCGTGTTGTATAACTCAGTATAACTTCTAGCACAGTATACAGACAGTAGCTTCTCTTAGAACGAAATTAAAATCGAAGCTATCAACGTTACGAGTCCTAAGGGCTTGCATACGGCTATACAGCCGCCATATGGCCACTACTCCGCCGACGTAGATATTCAAACGTTTGAGAAATTTCACACCGTAACCCTGCATCGCCTTGCCGCTCGAGATTGCGCTTACTGCAGGTATACTGTGCTTCTGGTATAGGCAATAACGGTGTGTAAACTATACTCTTCTTAACATCCACTGGTAAATCTTTGAAACAGCCGAAGACTGAAAACCGGCAAAGATGCGTTTGCTGACTTCATTGATCCGCGACTGCCAATATAGATACTGATCAATTTTATTCATCTTTGCAGTTGACATGGGCTGACTTGCTCTACGTTGGCGTCGTCGATTACCTCAGCTCTATGGTCGGATTCACAATCGGTGAAAAGTACCCGGCTCTGGGAAAGTTGAAGGAGACGGTTCTCGCTATTCCTCAAATCAAGGCGTATTACGAAAAGGCTCCAGAGACACCTTTTTAAAAATATCCATTGCTTATTTTTTATGTTATCATGACAGCACAGACAATTTTGTAGCAACAAAGCATTTACTTACTCCGATTGTCAAATAATATTTTTGAAATACAGATATTATTTATTTTTTGTTGCTTTTATTGATTCCTAGTCCATTTTCTAATAATCATGATGAAGATCCTGAGCAGCATTTGATGAAATCTGACCCGTTTTTATCTCACAGAATTCAAATTTCCCATGGAATTTTGTTACTTAAGTATTTATTTATCATTTATGTGACGAGTCTGTCCGTCTGTCTGTCGGTGTTCACACCTGGATCTCAGAAACTATTAGTCCTAAATGAAAATGGCAAACGACTCAATATGTTCACAAAACGGGTTCCGCTTCTTATTGTGTTTTATTTATTTATATCAAGCTATCTCTTTAATTTTTAAACTTTCATATAAATAATAATTTAGATGAGTCACGCTATGCGCTGCTAATTTCTTCCAGCAGAGGTCGAGCAAGCTTGTACCAGGGTTGCCATAAGTACAATTTAAATCATTTGTAGGACTAGCTGGGATTTAGTGCAACATTTAGTATAGGATCCCTGCATTTTGTGATTAAAGGCCCCTACTTGGCATAATTGTTCCTTAGGTGTCCCGAGTAGAATTAGACCGGGCGCAATAGGGGGCCAATGCGCGAGTTGAGAGGGAGAGGGGGAGTTTTGATTCCGTTGCGCTTCACTTTGAGCCCTATATCTCTCGGACTATAGGTGTTAGGGCAAGTGGGATATCATTTTTGGATAACTCAATGATGATTCTTCAAATTCTTTTCTGAAAGAAAAAAAAATACCTGTCCATAGAAAAAAAACAATAATTGGTAAAATTCGAAAATCATTCACATCTGTTTTTTAATAATACAAAGTTTACTTTTTAACCATAAGAGGTACCAATATGAAAAAAATATATTATGAAAGCCACACTTATCTTAATTACAGAAATATATTTCTTATTAGACTGCCTTGGTAAAAACCCACGGCAGACCAGTGTTGCCAAGTGCTAGGCTTGAATAGTCGCCGATTTCAGCAGAAAGAATAGCCTAAAGTAGCCGTTTTGCAAAAAAAAAAATATTTTGCCAATGAAAAGGATTGCAGGCCATAGGTATAAATAAAAGAATTGAAATCATCCTAGGCCGTTACAAATATTAAAAAAAAATGATCAAGATTAGTACATAAAAAAAAACAAACATTGGATAAAATAAGATTGTATGATAAAATAGAACAAAATTACCTAGATACTACCAAGATTACCATTTTGTATGAAGCTACTATATTTGTGAACATGGTACATTGATGATTGAACCATACATAAATGTACAATGTACTATGACCAATTATATCTATCATAACTACATTATGGAAAAAAACTAATTTTCATAACTACTTTAAACTTTTACACAGAAAGTTTGCAAAAATCAATTACTTGCTTACATTAACATTGCAAAAACAATTACGTAATATTAAACTAAACCATACCAAATAAAGGTTTAACAAGGGGAAATTATTTATCTTAAAAACATTACAAGATACCCATATTATGTTCGGCACCATAAATAAAAAATAAAATACAAACGGAGCTGCCATGGAATTCACCGACCGGAGTCGGGCCCATCATAATACTATTTTTTTTTTTACACTTCTGGGGGGTGAGCAGTGGATTCCGGACTTACGAACCGGCTGTGGTAGGTTTAGGACAGCTGTCTTGCCACATGTGAGCGTTCACCTTACCACCCATTCACTCCCCCTTCGAAGCCATAGAATTTGAGATCGCGGTTTTAGATAATTTTTCTAGAAAGGAGTTGATTTCTTTTCTTTAGGAACTCCTGAAATGTCTTGAAATAGGTAAAGTACTGTGTAGAAGTACGATGTCCGCAGCGGTACGGTGGTTCTTCAATGAAGCAATTTTGAAGTGGTACAGTCTGACCTCCTACATTCCCAGGCCCAAGTAAAATACAAACGGAGCTGCCATGGAATTCACCGACCGAAGTCGGGCCCATCATATAGTGTTATTACACTTCTTGGGGGTTAGCAGTGGATTCCCGACTAACGACCGGCTGTGGTAGGTTTAGGACAGCTGTCTTGCCACATGTGAGCATTCACCTTACCACCCATTCACTCCCCCTTCGAAGCCATAGAATTTGAGATGCGGAAATCGCGGTTTTAGATAATTTTTCTAAGGAGTTGATTATTTTCCTGGAGAGACCAAGATCTTTAAAAAGGTGAAACAAAGATTTAGCTGGCAGGCCACGAGCGCCTACTTCCACCGCGTGAAGGTGAACAGTGAAGCCGTTCTGGGTGACGGCATTTGCGAGGTCATGGTATTTATTTAATTTGTACTCGTGGTCTTTTGGGATATTTGATTCCCATGGAACAGTTAATTCCACGATAAGGACCATCTTCCGAGATAGGGAGTAAAGAGTTATATCTGGACGCAGGGCTGTGCATCCGAGACTTTCAGGGAATTTATACTGCTTAGAGACCGAATCGACCTCCATAATCCAATCTGAAGCTTTCTCGATTATTGAGAAAGGTTTTGCAGTGGGATGTTTTTTGCATTTAGAGCCAACCCGCACAAACTGTATTGGGGGTTTGGAGGATACTGTGGAACTCTTGTTGGCACGAGCCACTGAGAGGCTAAGTACCTCGCGAATAACAGCAAGGACTTTGTCGTGGCGGTAAGTGTACCGTCCTTGATCCAAGGCCACCTTGCAGCCAGCTAGAATATGTCTAGCTGTGCAACGGGTGTTGCTACAAAGGGGACATGAACTATCCTCGGCATAGCTCCAACGAGCGAGGTTACTGGGGTCTGGAAGTGTACGCTGAAAGGCATTTAAATAAAATTTCAGCATCTCTGGCGTCCAGTCATACAACATCACTTTCCAGTGCATTGGAGGAGGAATGCAAAAGTCTCCAATTGTTGTCCAATCATTCTGGCATTGAAGGCCAATAGCATGAGCCATACTTTTGCTGTCGTAATCTCCCCGCAAGAGAGACTTCTTCAAGTCCACATCGCTCATGGTTGTACTGCCATACCCCAGACCAGTGCCATTCTGGCTGATTCCAGTAAGGAACTTTTTGTGGAAGTCAACGCGGGCTTGTAGATCATTTGACTCACTACGGCCACTTACTACGTGCTTCGATATTGCCGGATCCTTGGAATTACTTAGAATCGAATTTTTGGTTATTCTGGAGTTGGCGTAGAGCAGAGAGGGCAGTTTTAGAGCTAGCCCAAAATTGTGTTTGGACCTGAAGAGAGTCGAGAGGTCAGCTGGTTTGGCTAAGGACAACCAGGATTTTAGACTAGCTGTCACCAATGCATCCAGACGAGACAGTTGGGTTTTGGTGAAATCGTAAATAAGAAAGGGCCATGACAAATGTGAAGTCAGATAGTTGTCATAGATCCAAGCCTTACGAGGGCCAGAAATTAGCAATGCATCTATCTTTTCCAGGCAACTACTGAAATGTTCTATAACATGATCGCCAGAGAGGTCTTTTCCCTGGCAGGTGATTTTTCTGCCAAGAAATTTGAAGTGGTTATTTGGGTCTATAAGGGAGATAATAGAGCCCGTATAGACCAATTTTGGGTCATAGGACGTAAATTTTGTGTCTCTGCGGGCGAGTCCAAGGCAAAAACATTTGGAGGGCTTCACTTTTATACAGCCTGACCAGTCGCAGAACAGCTCCACTTTCTGTAATAGCAGGGAAAGCTGCTTGGGGCTCCTGGTGATAAAAGTTAGGTAGTCGGCAAAAGCGAGGCACGACGATGTGTATTGGCCGTCTGTTTTAAAACGGTAACCCCACTTCTTGTCGAACTGGGACAGGCTTTCCAGCAGTATATTGAAAACGATATTGAATATCGTTGGAGAAAGGCAACAGCCCTGAAACAGTCCAATTGAATATGATATAGAGCGGGTAGTCCATTCTTGCGTTTTGACATGGAACGTCAGACATTTGTAGTAGGAGGCTACAATGTCACGCACCACAGGTGGGAAGTTGTACCAGCGGAGCGCAAAGTGGAGGAGACTGTGCCGAACTGACCCAAAGGCATTCTCTAGGTCGAGCCAGCATACATTGATTTGGTGTTCGTGCTGTCTCGCATCCTTAATGGCAGCAGCCAAGAGAGAATTGTGCTCGAGGCAGCCTGAGACGCCACGCATGAAGCCTTTTTGTACTGACACTCCAAGGTACTCGTTCCGGTGCATGAATTCGCTCATCCTCATGTGGACTATGCCATAAAAGATTTTGGCCACAGTATCTGTCAGAGCAATGGGCCGAGCGTCCTTTGGTCCGGTGCAAACTGGGACCTTCGGAATTAAGATGACTGTCGCTCGGCCAAAATTCTGTAGGACTACACCGCTATTCCATATATGTCGGAAGATGGATCCTAAATATTGCAGAAGGCAGGGGCACTTTTTATACACTGGGTAGGGAATACCATCGGGACCTGGAGTAGAGCCCGACGGCTTCCTTTTTATTTGATTTAAAATCTCATCTAGAGATGGGGGTTGAGTAGAGAGAGAGAGTAGAGGTAGGCAGGTGCGGAGGTTTAATGCCCGGAGGAGGGCTGTACATATGGAGCCGCATTGGATCCTCATAAGTGGTCGAAAAGTATTCCGTGGCCATTTCTTCCGGGATTTGGATTGTGCCCTTAGCGGCAGACAAAACCTTTTTACTGTAGTTAAAACGGTTTTTGTCAAACCGGGATTCCTCTTTGGACTTGAGCATTCACCTTACCACCCATTCACTCCCCCTTCGAAGCCATAGAATTTGAGATGCGGAAATCGCGGTTTTAGATAATTTTTCTAAGGAGTTGATTATTTTCCTGAAGAGACCAAGATCTTTAAAAAGGTGAAACAGAGATTTAGCTGGCAGGCCACGAGCGCCAACTTCTACCGCGTGAACCTAGGTGAACAGTGAAGCCGTTCCTGGTGACGGTATTTGCGAGATCATGGTATTTATTTAATTTGTACTCGTGGTCTTTTGGGATATTTGATTCACATGGAACAGTTAATTCTACGATAAGGGCCATCTTCCGAGACAGAGAGTAGAGTTATATCTGGACGCAGGGCTGTGCATCCGAGACTTTCAGGAAATTTATACTGTTTAGAGACCGAATCGACCTCCAGAATCCAATCTGAAGCTTTCTCGATTATTGAGAAAGGTTATATATTGAGTTGCCTCAAAGCGATTTCGGACACTTCCTAATCACTCATTTTATATGTGATATTATGGATTCTGTATCGGAGATGCAAACACTATACAAAACCTTTCTCAATAATCGAGAAAGCTTCAGATTTGATTCCAGGGAATCAGAGGATACGTCAGAGGAGTCCCCTCATCGGGAGCGAATAATATTTATAAATACAAATGGAGCTGCCATGGTAACCACCGACAGGAGTCAGGCCCATAGTAATACTATTAATTATATGAACTATTACACTTCTGGAGGGTGAGCGTTGGATTCCGGACTAACGACTGGCTGTGGTAGGTTTAGAACAGCTGTATTGCCACACGTGAGTGTTCATCTTACCACCCTTTCACTCCCCCTTCAAAGCCGTAGAATTTGACATGCGGAAATTGCAGTTTTAGGTATTTTTTCTAGGAAGGTGTTGATTATTTTCCTGGAGAGACCAACATCTTAAAATAGGTGTAACAAATTTGGTTCGCAGGCAACGAGCGCCAACTTCCACCATGGGAATGGCAGTGGAAGTTGACGGAAAAGGCGAGTGCAAGATCATGGTATTTATTTAATTTGTACTCGTGGTCTTTTGGGATATTTGATTCCCATGGAACAGTTAATTCTGCAATAAGGGCTATCTTCCGAGATAGGGAGTAAAGAGTTACATCTTGATGGGGAACTGTGCATCCGATACATTCAGGGAATTATAGTGCTTAGAACAACTACATCAAACACACTAGAAAGAGATAGACACCTGCAGACAAACCAAAGAAATAGTAATGGAATACAACCACAAACTTACCAAAACACTTCTAAGGACAAAAAGGCCCCAACTACGCAAACTAGTGGGACTGATAACAGGACACAACACACTAAACAAACACCTCTTCAAAATGGGCGGAATGAATAGCCCTATGTGCAGAGCATGCATGGAGGCGGAAGAAACCACAAAACACATTCTGCTAGATTGTGAACAGGTAGAAGTATACAGGACAAAACACCTTGGGACCCCAGGCACCCTGCGCGAGGCGGCAGGAAACCTGAAAGCCCTGCTGGCTTTTGTCGAGGAACTGGGGTGGGTGGAATAGCGCTACACCCGTTACACGCAAAATAGGCACACTGGATGTCGACTTGCGGAGGAACGCCCAGTATAACTAACTAACTAACTAAAGTGCTTAGAAACCGAATCGACCTCCAGAATCCAATCTGAAGCTTTCTCAACTATTGAGAAAGGTTTTGTAGTGGAATGTTTTTTGCCTTTAGATCCATTCTACACAAACTGTATTGAGGGTTTGGAGGGTACTGTAAGACCCTTGTTGGCACAAGCCACTGAGAGGCTAATTACCTCGCGGCTTTTATTCGCGAGGCAAGGACATTGTCATGGTGGTAAGTGTACGATCCTTGATCCAAGGCTACCTTGCAGCCAGCTAGAACATGTCTAGCTGTACAAGGGGTGTTGCTACAAAGGGGATGTGAACTACACTCTGAATAGCACCAACGAGCGAGGTCACTGGGGTCTGGAAGTGTATTCTAGAAGGCATTTAAATAAAATTTCAGTAACGTTATCTTCCAGTGCATTGGAGGAGGAATGGCAAACATCCTCAAGTGTTGTCCAGTCATTCTGGCATTGAAGGCCAACAGCAGCCATACTGTTGCTGTTCTGGTCTCCGGCTGAGTTGTAATATTTCCGTATTATTTCTGTTATGTAATCAGCCTATAGGAAAATGCTATAGATGGCCCTAATAATTGAATGTTATTATCACTGATTAGACTATTCGGTATTTAATTAAAAAAGCATTCATTAATTCGGTACTTAATTAAAAAAGCATTCATTGTCAGTGTTATTATTGATGGTAAAATAAATTGCTAATACTTCATCAACACTATCATCCTCGCCAACAACACTATCAGTACCAACTGCATTTCGTCATCAAAAAAGGATTGCCAAAATGTCCTATGAAGCTGATCACTCTAATACACTATAAAATCAACACTAATACCATATATAATCAGATGCTAATACAGTATATATCTCGAGATGAGGTTGTAACTCCTAAATACTTTTTGCATTTGTTGGTATGCTGCTTCAGCATTTTCTAAATGGCACCTGATTTATTAGGTGTTGTCTCAGTCCTTATTAACTGGTTAGGTGATTCTGATTTTTCTTCTTTTTTTTCCTTCGCTTCCGAAGGAGATTTTTCCAGATTACAAATCACACTCATACAAGAAACAATTAATATATTTTGCAGTAACAGTTTAATTTGTCAATAAAGACTCCCAGTCCACAAAACAAATGGAAAATTTACAACTATTCATCTTCTACGATGTTTGCATTCGGCGGAGCCGCCTTCTTGTGCTGCTCAAACCAATAATCTGGAGCCCTATCGAAAACCTGAAATAAAAGGAAACATATTTTAACGAGAATTATTTTGGCCCAACAAGGCATCTGCGAGCCAAATTTCCAAAATATAACTAGTGCGCGGTGGAGCAATTTTAATCACAATCTTTCCAACTATTGCCATAACCAAATGCCTGCATGCCAAATTTCATCTCAATCGGATGAAGCGTTTGGGCACTATCGTGGAGGAAGAGACAGACTTCAGCCTGGAAATAGTCTTAGGAGGGGTTGAGGGGGGGGGGAAAGAGGAGGTCAAAATTTATATGTCCGTCTTCATCTTGAGAAAAAAAAAAACGTGCATTCACAATACTTTACCTCCTTGTCGGTTGGTAGGTCGGTAAAGTAAAAAAGGGAACCAAAGAAGCCGCTCTAGATATATAGTTTCTTAACCCTTCGAGTAGTGGCATAATTTCATGGCAGTCCGCGGCAATTTATTGGAATTTCTTCCAATTTCGCCGCGCTCGACAAAAAGTACAATAACTATGGAACTACTATAGTAATCATAAAAAGAATAACTGTACAATGACTGCATTAAAATTTAATATATAGAATGATAAAATCCCATTTTGTAAAATAATTAGATAATTATGAATGAATATGAAAAAGTCAAAAAAACGCTTTTCTAACTTGTATATGGAATAGCGGTGTAGTCCCACAGAATTTTGGCCGAGCGACAGTCATCTTAATTCCGAAGGTCCCAGTTTGCACCGGACCAAAGGACGCTCGGCCCATTGCTCTCACAGACACTGTGGCCAAAATCTTTTTTAGCATAATCCACACGAGGATGAGCGAATTCATGCACCGGAATGAGTACCTTGGAGTATCAGTTCAAAAAGGCTTCATGCGTGGCGTCTCGGGCTGCCTCGAGCACAATTCTCTCCTGGCTGCTGCCATCAAGGATGCGAGACAGCACGAACGCCAAATCAATGTATGCTGGCTCGACCTAGAGAATGCCTTTGGGTCAGTCCGACACAGTCTCCTCCACTTTGCACTCCGCTGGTACAACTTTCCACCAGTCGTGCGTGACATTGTAGCCTCCTACTACAACTGTCTGACTTTCCATGTTAAAACGCAAGAATGGACTACCCGCTCTATACCATATTCAATTGGACTATTTCAGGGCTGTTGCCTCTCCCCGACGATTTTTAATATAGTTTTTAATATACTGCTGGAAAGCCTGACCCAGTTTGACAGGAAGTGGGGCTACCGTTTTAAAACAGACGGCCAATACACCTCGTCGTGCCTCGCTTTTGCCGACGACCTAACTTTCATCACCAGAAGCCCCAAGCAGCTTTCCCTGCTATTACAGAAAGTGGAGCTTTTCTGCGACTGGTCAGGCTGTATAAAAGTGAAGCCCTCCAAATGTTTTTGCCTTGGACTCGCCCGCATGGGCACAAAATTTACATCCTATGACCCCAAATTGGTCTATAAGGGCTCTAATATCTTCCTTATAGACCCAAACAATCATTTCAAATTCCTCGGCAGAAAAATCACCCCTCAGGGAAAAGACGTCTCGGGCGATCATGTTATAGAGCATTTCAAAAGTTGCCTGGCGAAAATAGATGCCTTGCTAATTTCTGGCCCTCGTAAGGCCTGGATCTATGACAATTATCTAACGTCACATTTGTCATGGCCCTTTCTTATTTACGATTTTACCAAAACCCAACTGTCCCGTCTAGATGCGCTGGTGACAGCTAGTTTAAAATCCTGGCTGTCCTTAGCCAAACCAGCTGACCCCTCGACTCTCTTCAGGTCCAAACAAAATTTTGGGCTAGCGCTTAAACGGCCCTCTCTGCTCTACGCCAACTCCAGAATAACCAAAAATTCGATTCTGTGCAATTCCAAAGATCCGGCAATATCGAAGCACGTAATAAGTGGCCGTAGTGATTCAAATGATCTACAAGCCCGCGTAGACTTCCACAAAAAGTTCCTTACTGGAATCAGCCAGAATGGCACTGGTCTGGGGTATGGCAGTACAACCACGAGCGACGTGGACTTGAAGAAGTCTCTTTTGCGGGGAGATTACGACAGCAAGAGTATGGCTCATGCTATTGGCCTTCAATGCCAGAATGATTGGACAACAATTGGGGACTTTTGCATTCCGCCTCCAATGCACTGGAAGGTAATGCTCTATGACTGGACGCCAGAGATGCTGAAATTTTATTTGAATGCCTTTCAGCATACACTTCCAGACCCCAGTAACCTCGCTCGTTGGAGCTTTGCCGAGGATAGTTCTTGTCCCCTCTGTAGCAATACCCCTTGCACAGCTAGACACATTCTAGCTGGCTGCAAGGTGGCCTTAGATCAAGGACGGTACACTTACCGCCATGACAAAGTTCTCGCTGTTATTCGTGAGGTAATTAGTCTCTCAGTGGCTCGTGCCAACAAGGGTTTGACAGTATCCTCCAAACCCCCAATACAGTTTGTGCGGGATGGCTCTAAAGGCAAAAAACATTTAACTACAAAACCTTTCTCAATAATCGAGAAAGCTGCAGATTGGATTCTGGAGGTTGATTCGGTCTCTAAGCAGTATAAATTCCCTGAAAGTCTCGGATGCACAGCCCTCCGTCCAGATATAACTCTTTACTCTCTATCTCGGAAGGTGGCTCTTATTGTAGAATTAACTGTTCCATGGGAATCAAATATCCCAAAAGACCACGAGTACAAATTAAATAAATACCATGATCTTGCAAATGCCGTAACCCGGAACGGCTTCACTGTTCACCTTCACGCGGTGGAAGTTGGCGCTCGTGGCCTGCCAGCTAAATCTCTATTTCACCTCTTTAAAGATCTTGGCCTTTCCAGAAAAATAATCAACTCTTTCTTAGAAAAATTATCTAAAACTGCGATTTGCGCATCTCAAATTCCATGGCTTCGAAGGGGGAGTGAATGGGTGGCAAGGTGAACGCTCACATGTGGCAAGACAGCTGTCCTAAACCTACCACAGCCGGTTCGTAAGTCCGGAATCCACTGCTCACCCCCCAGAAGTGTAAAAAAATTGTATTATGATGGGCCCGACTCCGGTCGGTGAATTCCATGGCAGCTCCGTTTGTATTTATTTATTTTATTATTATTATGGAAAAATACGACACCCTATTTAGAAATTGTAAATAATATCGTGATCTTTATTAGATTCTCTATCAAAGACAATATTTTGTTTTACTTATTTACATACAAAAATATTTAGATATTAGCTCATAAAACCAATAAAAATTTTGATTTTTCGAAAAAAAAAATATGTTTGACAATTGAATTTTACCAGAAATATCTGCGAAATGACGCGTGAAATTATTCTAGAGGCCGTCTATGTATATATGGTAATAATGAGATATTTGGTATGGATTTTAGGATGCGTTCGATTTAGGAAATAATATTAGTGTGTGCTCCGGGACCAAGCTGCCGATATTGGTCGTTACATAGTCAACGGAGTTCTGATGTGCAACCAAATTTGGTCGTTACGTAGCCGAAGGGTTAATAGAAGATATAGAAATAGTTATAATAACTTAGATTTTCGTTATTCGGAAAACATAGTGAAATGCCCGCTCTACACATTGGCCAATATATGTGCCATTGCCTATGTCTATTGCTCTTACCCATACATTTTTCACATGTCACAGTGGTGTCGACTTGCTTCCACCTTAGCGATGTGGCAAAGCGTTGGCCAACATGTAGATAGGGCATAACACAAGCTATTTATGTGGGCCTTCCAAGAGCATCCTGGATTATATTTTTGATTTTGTAACATAATTGTTTATTTTTTTAATTTGGTTGGCAGGGCATCATATAGCGAGAAAAAAAAAATAGCGATTGGACATACCTCACCCAATTTTTCCAGTAATTTTAATTTGGGAAATTCCTCGTTGGCTCTAGGTCCCCATTCAAATACGTATTTAGCATAGTCACCTTCACCAACCTTGAAGAAAAAAAAAAGAAAAACAGTGAATCAGGCAATCAGGACATTTGGAGATGTCGACTACAACGGGCGAACCCGTCACCCCAGGACGTTTTAACCATAATGCTCGTTCTATCTCACGTGGGGTGAGCGTAGAAGACTTTGGGATGATACAAATCTACTGTTCAGGAAAGCCACGAATCCGCCAGAGTCCAATGCCTTACGGCGAGGCGCTAGGAAGGTAACAAGTGGACCACCTCTACCCCTGGCTACCAGTTTTGGCAGGACATCTCCGTCAGGAGTTGACCTTCAGGATATATCCGTCCTCCCGACTGATTACAGGACCGAAGTTGCTTGGACGGCCTCAACCTGTTGTATAAACTTCATCTCAAAAAAAAACCAGACTGATATAAGATAGAAGATTCTAGTGGTGCCAAGAACCTATTGTTGGGAATATGCATTGGAAAGCTACGTTCTTGACTGACATCATGTTAATGTTTCATTGAATTCCAATGTAAACTTTTTTTTTTGCGACTCAGTACAAAAATGAATTTCGAACAAAGAGCTGCGATCAAGTTTTGTTTTAAACTCGGTAAATCCGGAAGTGAAATGCTCTATATGGTGATGATTGTCTATCCTGTATTCAAATTTTCGAGTGGTATTCGCGATTTAAATCGGGCAGGGAAAGCTTAAATGACGACAAAAGCCCAGTTTGTCCAAAATCTGGATTGAGTGCGGAACACATAGAAAAAGTGTGTGATTTTATCAAAGTGAATAAAAAATCTTCGTCACATTGATTGAAATGGAAGTGGCAATTCCTCACTCCACTGTACATCGCATTTGGACCGAAGTTTTGGGACTTCATGAGCTCAATTCACGATTTGTTCCACATCAACTCACCGATGATGAAAAAAGGATACGAATTGAACATTGCAAAGACATCATTAGAAGTGCTCGTAAAGACGCCAAATTCGTGGAATCGATCGTTACTGGTGTGATGACACATGGTGTTTTGAATATGAGCCAGAAACTAAGCGACATAGTGCTGAATGGAGTCATCCAGAAGTCTTCCAGAAGGTCATCCCAAGAAAAGTTATTTGCAGAGGTCGAAAGTGAAGACAATGCTCATTTGTTTTTATGATGGGATCCAAGGGATGCCATGATTCCAAGGGATTCCATGATGCCATGATTCCAAAGGATTCCTATGATTCCAAGGGATTTCATCATTCACAAAGAATTTGTTCCACCGGGTCAAACATCAATGGTGATTACTACCTTGACGTATTAAGACGTTTGCTTCACAGAATTCGTTGGATTCGGCCGGAATATCGCAAGCGAGGCAGTTGGTCCTTTTTGCACGATAATGCTCCGTCTCATCGTTCGAGAGTTGGTAGAATTTTTTGCAAAAAATCAATAATTTCATTGTAACATTCGCCTAATCACCAGATCTGGCACCATGCGACTATGTTTTATCTGCCAAAACATGGCTACCTGCGAATCGTCACAACAAGAAAACCACCGATCGGTATTATTAGCATTCCAGTGGTTAACAGGTTTATCGTTACGTTTGTGAGCTAGAGGAAGCTTCGATATATCTGACAAGTATACCTGTACGTGTACACCTCCTAGGTAAACCGTCGCGAGTATGGCCACCTTAAGAGTACAAACATATCCACTACTCGAGTAGTTGCAGATGCGCAGAGCAGAGATGACGCGCGAAGCTGATGAATACCCAGCTTAACCCCTAGAGCCCCAATTGGCCGATATCGGCCACAACACGATTCAGCGAGACGGCCCCGTTTTAATTTAATTTGTTTTATTTTATGATGTTTTATTATGTTAATATGTTTTATTTTAATTATGGGTACAGTGGTTTGGCAGTATTTAATGTATTGGTGAGACAGTGTCATAATTCAATTTTTTTAATAATATTTACTAAAATTTTTTGGGACATCAACTTGTCATTCGGCTGAGGGGCCGAGGCCTGAAGGGTTAAGAAGGATATATCGGCAAGGATCCGTCTATTTAAAAGTGGCTCTACCTTGTAGAAATCCACCCGCTCAAATCTGGAAAAGCCACTTACTTTATTATAAGTTAAATACGCCTGTTTTGTGAACACGCTCGTCAGAGTTTTTTTCGCGTTGATGTCATTTTGATTCATAATGCCACATTTTTCCAAAAACCGCCACAGTGCATCTGTAAAAAAAATGTCATTGGAATGAAAATGGTAATAATGTATTTTTATCCCAGTAATACTTAATATTTCAGACTTAAACTTGATGATTCAAGGAAAATGCAAAATCATCGATTATTTGACTGAATAATCTCCGACTTGATTAGTATCTGTTTTGTCATCATGAATGAAATGTTAGGTTTGATAATGTAGTCGCTCGGCTAGTTGCCTGGTAAAATAGAATACAAATGGACCATTTCTAATTATATGTTACATTATGTATTACAGTACAATTTACTATATTTGTATTATTTCTTGTATGAGACGGGAGAATGACAGCAGCCAAGGTGCACAGACTCAGCAAATATTGAAGCACTCTATGTCCATCACCTTAACAGGGGAGTACAGAAATAGAAATAGAAATATATTTATTGTTCGAAATTGTGGTGGTACATTTATGGTGATAATGCGTAAAATTATGTCTCTCTCAACCTGTTATTATAACAGATTGATAAATTTACTTATTTGCTAATTTTGTAATTTCTTATTAAAAAATGACATTATTTCACTGGTATGCCTATAATATCAAAATCGAATGAATAATAATTTGTAATGTTCATTGAATGGTCTGAAATAACATTAAAAAAATATATATAACATGAAAAAATCTAAACAGACCGGATAAGTACCACTAACAGTAGAAATCAATTAATAAAAATAATTCAACAAAAATCCGCCTATAAATAGGAAATGTATATAATTTAAAATGTGTAATCTTCCTAATTGAATTATTGTAAAAAAATATAATAATAATATACCTAGTGGGGTGCTGAAATAATCCTGACAAGTAATGGCCCTTGGCGATTTTTCTTTTATGTATAATGCTGCATCCAAGCGCTTGCCACAAACCGCTTATATAAACGCTTGGCAAACAAACAAGCGTGTGGATGGCTCGTAATTGTCTGCCACAAGTTTCCATTGATATGCGCATATGCGCACAAAATCGACACTCAGTCGGATCAGCAGCAAGCGCTTGCAAGCCTACACAAGCCAAGCCAAATGCACGGTCCACACGTTTGGAACCTTTGGATTTTGCAAAGGATTGCCAAGGCTTGGTAAGCGTTTGGATGCAGCATGAAAAAAAAGTGTATTAAAATGGACGCAATTTATATTTTATGTTATGTAACTATAAATAGAATAAAATTTAAACAAATAAATAAATAAATAAATCTGCCATAGAAATCACTGACCGGAGTCGGGCCCATCATAATACTATTATTACACTTCTGGGGGGTAAGCGGAGGACTCCGGACTAACGACCAGCAGTGGTAGGTTTAGGACAGCTGTCTTGCTACTGGCTACTGACTTCGCTACTGGAAAGTGGCGCTCGTGGCTGGAAAGCCACGAGCGCCACTTTCAACCACGTGAAGCTGAACAGTGAAGCCGTTCTGGGTGATAGCATTTGTGAGATCATGGCATTTATTTAATTTGTACTCGTGATCTTTTGGGATATTTGATTCCCATGGAACGGGTAATTCTACAATAAGGGCCATCTTCCACGATAGGGAGTAAAGAGAATATCTGGACGGAGGGGAACGAATCGACCTCCGAAATCCCATCTGAAGCTTTCCTGATTATTGAGAAAGGTAACCAGTGTAAATAAAACTACCAGAGTGTCAACGAACGTCCCCCACTTTAGGCGATCTAAAGGTGGGTGTGGAGGGGGGGGGGCGAGACGAGAAGAGAAGAAGAAATTGCTCCGACACTGCGATTTAACCGCGCCCGCCGCAGGCGAAAATCGCGCTGTGAAAATTGCGACTCAATTTTACGTACATTTCTTTCTGCATTCTACGGAGGCCGCAGGCCCACAAATGCGGCGGGCACGGGTAAAAACCGCGCCATGAGTTATCATTTAATTCTGATACATACATACCTTCTTTGAGTGATCCGCCGCTCATGTAAATATGTATTAGAGACAGGACTAATAAAGCGTTATTTCCATGGTTTTTTCTATCTACTTCGTGCGGAGGGGCTGTATCCTCGTTGAGAACTGCTATGTATTGAATTCCGCCTTTCGAATCAATCTGCACCAATTTGTAACCATAAACCTGAAACAAATACGACAGTGATCAGTGAATACCAGAAATACAAAAAAAATGTTTTTTATATCATTTAAATCTCCGAATCTCTAATGATCTATCATTAGAAAAAAAATACATACTAGATTACAGCAGGAAATTTTCATACAGTAGAACTTCATTAATTATAAAATCAATGTTAATACCATTGATTATTAGATTATCGGGGTTCATTTATTAGGGTATTAGACTGCTCAATTCCGTACTACGTCTTGGCACCTACTCTTTTTTACAACAAAATTATAGCTTAAAATTAAATTTGAAATTATAGCATATAATATACATTGTGTGTGTATCTAAAGTAAAAAGTAAATATACAAATAAATTTTTGAGCTCGACATATTATAGGTATGTATATATATACATACATATTTTGATATATTAACAAATAAATAAATAAATAAAAAGGTAAATAAATAAACTGCCAAAATAAGGTAAGGAAAGGGAGGGGATAACGGAAAGGTTAGAATTTATGATTCATATTTATTGTGAAAGGAAGTGCTTTTTCAATGATTGCTTAAAAGTGAACAGCGAGCTAGCGCCTCGAATAGTTGAAGGAAGCTGATTCCACAGTCGAGCTGCATGTACGGAGAAGGAGTAGGAAAAAAAGTGGTATTGTGTTTTGGGATACGTAGGATATTATTCTAACTTGAACGAAGTGGGAGACCATGACTTCCTAACCCGGTAAAAGCCTCGTTGAGGTAGGAGGGAGATGTAGGATTGTGTAGGACATTATATAGAAGTGAAAGGATATGCAAATTTCTCCGGTCCCGTATATGAAGCCATTGCAATTTTGATCGGTAATCGGAAACATGGTCATACTTCCTCAGATTGAATATGTACCTTATGCAAACGTTCTGTAGGCGCTCAAGTTTATCCAGTCTGTTTTCGGTGAGATCCAAATATGCGACATCGGCATAGTCTAGTAACGGCAGAAGCAGACTTTGAATTATGGTTTGCTTAGTGCTTACAATCTCCAAAGGCTATGAAAGCCATTATATATTCGCCTGCTTACTTCGTTGACTTGTGCTTGCCAAGAAAATGTCTCGTCCACGAGTATGCCTAAATTCTTTACGACTTTAGAATACCCAATGACGTTGCTCTCGATTTCTACTTGACGTAAAGATGACAGAGAAATAGGAGACAGTAATTGTTGTCCGCCAATTATAATTGATTGGGTCTTAGTAGGATTTAAGACAATGCCATGACTTTTAACCCAAGAAGATATATAGGCAAGAGCCGAGCTCATATCAAGTATGGCAGTCAATATTGTCCGGTTTTGTGTGGATATATACTTGTAGATCATCAGCGTAAAGGTGATACGAGGTGGTAAGGTTCTCGGTTATGGGGCTGATAAATATAGAGAAGAGAAGAGGGGAAAGGACTCCTCCCTAGGGTACGCCGGCAGTGAGGTCGATCAGCGTGGAGCGGTGCATGAATAAGCGTCTGTAGGGGCGATCAGCGAGCATGAATAAGCGTCTGTAAGGGTGTTTTTTGACTAACTTGATTGCTCTTGTCGCAGTGACGGTGCCGACAAGTCTCATTGTGTTTTCATGCCTGGGCCACACTAACGGGAAATGCCGTTAATTATTGTGATGTGCTCTTGTCGCAGTGACGGTGCCGACAAGTCTCATTGTGTTTTCATGCCTGGGCCACACTAACGGGAAATGCCGTTAATTATTGTGATGATGGGCGTTGTGGCCACCACTTATCGCGATAATTTTACAACAGCATTAACATTGCCGTTTGACATTAGGCGATAGCTCTGGTGGCGGTACATACGTTTTTCATTGTCCTCCGTGAGAGCGACGGGATCGCACGTGTTTGTCCTCGGTAATATATGAAGTGGACTAACGAGTAAGTCATTGTGTTTCTCGAAATTCTGCAAACAGAGCCATGTTTGTGGAATCCGAAACACAAAAGTTACAAGAATCGTCCATCACAAAATGATGTTTGGCGACGAATAATGGAAATATTACCATTTTTAAAACAACAATCGAAGAAATAAAAAAAAAAAGAAACCCTAATGGGTTATTATAGAATCCATCTAAAGAACTCTAAACATTTTCTTTTTATTTGTGCTCTTTTCTTCTTTATTCGGTAACGATAAAATATGTTCATATTTAAAAATTTACACTCATAAAATACAGTTCAGCAGCGTCAACGTCTGTCTTGTTTGAATTTCAAGGAAAATAACTTCTTGGTCGAGGAACCATAGTTAGTGCAATGCAGGATCAGAGTTCTGAGTCTTAGATTGATTTGCCCGCAACACAAGACTTTTCTCATTTTATTGAATGATGCACGGGCAATTTCTATCCAGGTCTTAATTTCTTGATTGGAGTCCCATATTTCATCACCCATGCACCGAGATATTTGTACTGCTGGACCCGTTCAAGAATTTTACCTGCTACCGATATAGTAGGTTGTAAATCAGGATCCCTGGTAGAATGTAGAATAGGTTCTTATTATACAGTAATACCTCATTAGGTATACCTTAATAAATACAAACGGGGCTGCCATGGAATTCACAGACTGGGGTCGAGCCAGTCATAATACACGATAATTTCTGTTTTTTTTTGCACTTTAGATAACTTGCCTATACTGGCAATGCAGGCGTCTCATGTAAAGGGCGGAGCCCCGAGAGCAACGTTTTATGACACCTTGTGACCAAGGACTGAGGACTTGGAATCGGAAAACAACAGGACACATACCTCTTTCAGCGTACTATTCGTCAAGGCGAGAATCGCTTCGAAATTTCTCGTGTTGTATTCGATGAGGTTGAACGCATTGATGAACTTCAAGAGCGCCGACCGCTTGATGGGTATCTTGCAACTGTCCCGGTTTATGATGTACGAGACGCACTTTTCAGCCACGAGTTTAAAATTCGCGACGGAATTTTGCGATTGCGACGCCTGGCTCATTTTGCGAAAAGCGCGCGGCAACGCGGTTTTGTTTTTGTGCGGTTCGATTATTATGAACGAAGTCAGCAGCGAAAATGGCAGACGCGCGCCTTTCGGCTAGCTTCTCACCGCTCGATACGGAAATGTCAAAAAAATGCTGCTAGCATTGAAAAAAAAAAGTGTAATTCTCTTATTTGTTAATTTAATAATTCTAGATAATTTCACTGTAATTTTGTGTATTTTGTTTACGGAGGATAGTGATTTTGATATATTTTTTTCTGTGGTTATACATTTGTTATTTTGACGGGAAGGTCGGTCACGGGAGCGGGGGAGGGGGGAGCTGGCTAGACTTTCCAGTAGCCGAGCCATCCGTCTGCTGCTTTGACTGCGCTCAATCGGCGCGACACCCGCCCCGTCTGAAGATTCAATTCGCGAATTTCGCTATTAAAACGATGGTTATTTTTGATTTTCTGTACTTTGAACGTTTATTTGTCAATGTTTAATGTGGTGGTTCTTTAATGATTTTTGTATTTGATGTGCGATTGAGATTGTGTAGTAGTAGGGCGTGTGTCGTGCGGAGCGTGCGTCGGTGTGCGGGCTAGACTGTCGCGAGTCGGCAGACATGTTTTGGTGGATGGAAGAGCAGACGCAGTGCTCTCGTTGCATAAGTATAAGATGAGATTGCACGCAGGGAGGGGGCGTGCGGTGCCTCCAATCGCGAGTTTTCTGTGATATTAGTGAACGATGGAGTTGGTCACTCCTCATTTGAAGAGCGTTTTGAAAACGTACCAGCACAGCGCGACGAAGAGCCTGCAAGGCCCGGGGCTATCGCTCGTCGCCGCGGAAGCTGAGGACCTGAAGCCGCTTCCGGTGGTTTCCGCGTCGCACCCGATTCTTTCGGCGCCTGACCCTGGTCGCGGCGAACGCTGCGAGACCCTCCTCGAAGGGGAGGCGATCTCCTGCTTCGTCGTCGGCGGCGAGAAGCGTCTTTGTCTCCCGCAGATTCTCACCAGCGTACTGACCGACTTCAGCCTCGATCAGATCAACAGGATATGCGATGAACTGCAGATATACTGCTCGCGATGCACGCCCGAGCAGCTGCACGAGCTCAAAGTGACGGGAATCCTACCGAAGAACGCGCCGTCCTGCGGCCTCATCACGAAAACGGACGCCGAGCGCCTCTGCAGCGCTCTCCTGCACAAATCCTCCAGGCAGACCGCGCACCCCGTCAAGAACTCCTTCCAGTTCCGAGTGTATCACGAGTGCTTCGGGAAGTGTAAAGGTGTCTGCGTGCCCGAACTGTACACGCACAAAGATGCCGGATGCATCGAGTGCATCGAGTGCCAGGGGCTCTTTTCCCCGCAGAAATTCGTCTGCCACGTCCATCGCGAGCTGGAGAACCGCACCTGCCATTGGGGATTTGACTCGAGCAACTGGCGCGCCTACGTCCTGGTCTCCAAAGACCAGCTCGACGAAAACAAGTGCAGCAAGATCCTCGACGAACTGAAGGAGGAGTACGAGCGGATGTGTCTCCAGGCGGCCGAGAACCCGCTCAAACACAAGGTAAGAAAAAATCCTGATATTAAATTTAGATCGTGACGCTCGCTTTGTGAACGTCGCCGAGACGGCGGACGTTCAAGGATAGATAATATTTCAAATCGCCTTTCTTATTGGAATCTCATTCGGCGATTTTGACATTTACGATTTGAGCGGGAACGGTCATCTTTTTTCCTTGATAAATTCGAAATTCAAATTTTGATAGCGTCTTGACAGGTCTGTATTTTCTGCATTTACCTAATTTGTATCGACTACTTGGTCAACTAGGTCAATATATGAAACCTGGCACCCCTCGGGGAGCCAACGGCTTGCTGCGGAGAAGCTACCCGGGGCAGGGCATGGGAAATGGCGAAATCCTTCTCAATATCTTTTACTCTAGACTGGGCGTAGAACGGCCCTGTGGAATCCACAGCGATGTGAAAGACAATGGAAAACCGCTACACTATTTTTGCTAGTCAAACCATATATGCGAATTCGAATATCCCATTTAGGACGTAGAGGTGAGAATTACAGGCATGGTCGCCTAATTCTTTTCTTATTTTGCTAATCGCCCAACTCGTTTTATTTGAATATCTTTTTTGTTGCAAGTTCTATTATTATTTCTTTCACTAAAGTACGGCTATTTCATAGGGTCCATGACGAAGCTTTAAATAATTCAAGCTTTTAATTATTATTTTTATATTCACTAAAATAGGTAATATAAATAGGTTATGTTTTTAAAAAAACAAACATAAAAAATGAAATAACCGAAACTATATATTGCTTTTGCATAGAGGTAAATATACAAATAATCATGTATAGATAGCAAAAACCATAATCAATGTATCCAAAATAGATATAAAATAATATTTTCTACAATATCCCCAAAGATAACTATCGATGTACCAAAAACCTTGTAAAATTATGACAATGTTATAGCATTTACGCCAACTGCATTTACATTTTTACCAATATTTGTAAAACAAGAATGACCAGGTCAAAATGTATAACCTCGTTAAAAAGCGAATAAAATAGAGTAGTTTTAACAGCAATTTTGTCATAGCATGGTACACAAGTATGGCAGAATGTTATAGCATTTACGCCAACTGTATTTACATTTTTATCAATATTTGTAAAGCAAGAATGCCCAGGTCAAAATTTATAACCTCGTTATAAAGCAAATAAAAAGGAGTTGTTTTTACAGCAATTTTCTCATAGCATGTTATAAGAAAAAGTCAAGATAAAATCACTTCAAAAACTTAATTTATCTTCTAATTTTGCCAATCGACAACTCGTTTCCTTGGCATTAGTTTTTTATCACAAATACTATAATTATTTATTTCAATAAATTACCGCTCTTTCATTAGGTCCATGATAAATGTAAAAAATAAAAACTTTTCATTATTATTTTTATATTCACTAAAATAGGTCATGTTTAAAAAAAAAAACAAAAAAATAAATAACTCCGAAATTATCGATTTTTGCATATACATAGTTAAATATGGCTGTATAAATAGCATATAATCTCTTCTACAACATCCCTAAAGCAATAGCCACGTATAGGTAGGTAGGCTACAGGTAACCTACTACAGTAGTTCTACTACAAGACTATTTGGTTTCCAATTTGAAAATATATCAGGAAAATAATACACGTCATCGCTGATATGTGTAGGTAGGTACATAGTTTGTTTAAATTCATTAAAACCATTTAATTGGGTTACTACATAAAACTGTACATGAAACTAAGATGTTTTTATTAAAAAACAAGTGGTTAAATATTAGTTGATTATTACAACAATGCATGAAAAACACTTGAAAATCATTTACAACTTTTTTGGGTCAAGCCTTGTAATCGAGGAAACGCATTTTTTTATGTTCAACTAAATAAAAAACAGTGGTAGATGGTTTTTAACTCAGTTTGTCTAGAATAATCTCCTGTTCAAAAAACACTTCTATTATCCAAAAACATGTTTTTTTAGGAAAAAGAAAAAAAAACTTTTAGTTTTATGTACAAAATCTCCCACTTGTCTAATTTTAATGGCTACTAACTGTCTCTGTATACACAAACATATTTTTTACTACCGGCCCTCCAACCGACGAGGCGGTAAAGTATTGGGAACGCGCAAAAGACGGATAGTTACATTTTGACACCCCCGGAGACGATTGAGACTATTACGATAACGCCTAAACGCTTCATTCGAGGTCATGGCAAGAGTTGAAAAGACCCTAGTTGAAATCGGTCCACCAAAGGGCGCGCTAGTAGAATATAATAGAATAGCATTATTGTGCTATAAAAATATTACCTAATGAATATTACACTGGTTTTATAAAACAATAGACAAGTTTGCACACATGGCGGACTTATCGCTATAGCGCATACTTCAATCGCGAAATATTGGACTTACAGACTTGAAATTTGGTACAGATATATTGATTGAAATAATTTTATAAATTATATAAAATAACAACAGCTAGAATTAATTTCATAAAATGACCATTTTGATGTTTTAAACTTGTGAGATCAAAGCATTCCTCTTAATTTATAGAATACAGACATCCGATTAGATTAATCGATTTCGTTTATTTTTGTATTTCCTGAGACCTTTGAGTAATTATATTATTGATAAAAATGCAATAATTGCAACCCACTATGCGCCAGTGCTAGCATATATCCAAGACAGCTTGTAACTAACATAGTTTGAAGGTAACATTGTTACACATTATCATAATTTAAAACAGACAGAACTCTTATATTTAAAAAAATCCAAGTCTATAGACAAGTCGATGTAATTATTAATCACTGGGAAGCCAATACCACCGATCGGTGGTTTTTCTATTGTGACAATTTGAAGAAATTATATTTGCATTCATTGAATAAGCCACCGTTATATGTTAGTTTACGCGCTCTAACATCCCCTATAAAGAAAATTTCAAGGGTTGAAAACATGCCGTCGTTAGTTTTAATCCCATGGCTAGCTTTCTAAGGGTTAAAGATTCGTCTAATTGTTTATCTTTTTTCTCAAAAATATTTTTCGTTGACATCAATAATTTCTTTTTTTAAATATCTCTCTATCTATCTATCTTCTCAAAAACTATTACACTTAATTAAGGCTACATTTTCATTTTCCTGTATGTTTTGTCTACCGGAATATCTATTTTAAAAAATCATTCATTGGCAAGATAAAAAAAAAATACGACTAATAATAATATACGAGTACCTCAATATCAAAGCCGGATATTTGCCACCCAGGTCAAAATTGATTTACTTACATAGAAGTAACTTCTAATATAAATTTTCGTGTTCTTTTGATTGGTCGGTCCATTCCTTTTGAAATCGGACCGCAATGCGGCTTTTTCTACACTGAAAGTCGATATTGGTTTCAAAAAACGCGCACCTACCCACGAGTCTGGTTTCAAACTCTGTATATTTGGATTTGTCTGTATTGACCAGTAGCCGAGTATCGTATTCCTGTGTAGCTCAGCGCACTAGTTTGCTCGGCGTCTTGTCACACCCACCCTTAGCCTGTTGAGACTACGCCAGGGGGAATAGGGGAGATGGAACCCGGTGAAGAAGTGGGGCCTTTCCATTGAGCGATGCCGTTCGAAGATTGACTGGCTTGGAGCGGTTGTGTGCGACTCAAGAATGGCTTTCGCGATGTGGTGTGGCTCTTGCCTGGGCGGTGGGTGTTTTGGGTCGTCTATCATTTTTACACGTTCAAAATCAGCCAGGATATCACTACATATTGCAAGGGGAGCGATGCCGATGAGCGGATAAAGCTTTTTAACGGGAGTAGGTTTGAGGCAGCCGGAGACGATTCTCGCAGCATCGTACTCAGCACAAACACCCGGCACAGTAGGTATATCAGACAGTAGCGTCTCTTAGAACAAAATTGAAATCGAAGCGAGCTACGTCACGGGTCGTCACGTCAGTGGGGCATAGATCATTGTGGAAGCTTGTCCATGGACACGGCGGAAAAACGGACTGCGCCGCTCCGCCGTGTCTGTTGACAAGCTTCCATAGTGATTCATATCCCACTGACGACACGGCGAATTAACCGTGGATTTTCACGGCGAGAAAAACGCGCGTGGACAAGAGGGCTTAGGGCACGCTATGGCCGCCATATGTCTGTTACTCCGCCGATCGAGATATTGAGAGAAACGTTCGAGAAAATCGCCAAGCTTCGCCCGCGCGCAACGCCAACCAAAGGCGTTCGCCGAGACGTATCCCTCTACTCACTTTCCTCTCGCCCTATATAGACCCGCAACGCCCTAACGCTCGACAGTGCGTCTACGGTTCTATCGGTATACTGTGCATCCGGTGCTGCAATTTTTCACACGGTAAATCCGTTTTATCTTGTTAAAACACTATCTACGTTGTTTGGATCCAGCGATCCGGACCTATTAGAAAGCCATCGATTTTGACGATCCAGTGCAGTAGCGATGTGACTGGATCCAGTCACTGGAATTTTCTAAACCAGCCCACAGGTTCAGGATCCAAAATAACCTTTTCCACTGTCCTGGAGGCACTTCATCTGCTGTGCGTCCCAGCCAACAGGCTGCAGAAACATTCTGCATGATAAGGATGCGATCGCGGTCTTTCGCTCGACCCCGCAATTCAACCCCGTACGATAAAATTAAGTGGATAGGGCGGAGCGAAGAGCGAGCGATGCATGGAATCCACTCTTTGTCTTGATATTGATAGTGCGAAACCGCGAAGCTTCGACTTGACGGTACTGGCGGCTCGCGACAAAAACGGCGCCGCCCATATCCAACTCGCGAGAGTCAACTGGAACTAAATGTATTAATTAACCAGCGCGGTTAAAAGATGCGGTCGGTTCGCATTAGTCAATTTACCCGACGGTTCTGTAGCGCGTTGCTCTGCGTCGTCGGCGAGCGCTTGTTAAAATTACGAGAAAATAATTGCCCTGTTAGCATTGTCTGCCGGTGATGCAAGGTCGCCCTTGCCGCCGTTTCGGATTCACACAGCAGCAGCGATGTACATCGTAATTATTATTATCAGTATCAGCAACGGATTCTAACCGCGTGGCGAGATTTTCATTTCCAAAGTCCGTCGTCTTCGCAAAAGCTGATTCGGAACGAGCTGCGGTCTCTTAGGTGCGTAGTATATTAGGTGCGCGGTCTCTTAGATTGCGTGGCATACAAAATGGATACTGTAGATCTGTATGCTCTTGGTATGTTTAGGGAGCTAATGGTCTCTGTTGGACTTGGCCACGAAGACCCATTCGTTCAGGGTCGGTCATACTCAACACCCATCTGGCGGCCTCCACGCAGAATGGAGAGCCAGGGTAGGACGCTAGCCTGCGGACCAGTCTCCCCTAGGAGTCAACCTCGGGCGCTCCTAGACGGTTTGCGCACCGTGCGGCGTCAGCCAATCTATTGTGTACTCCGACTAACAGCCGGGGGAGTCTGGGAACAGTAATGTTTCCTATAGAGCGGGGGTGGTTGTTAATATTATGGCAACTGCTCTTGAAACGACCATTCGACCACCCGCTCTCGGCTGAATAATCCGGGCAAAGGATGCCGTGGTCCGCGAAAGATTCAGTTGACACCGAATCACCGCATCATAAGGAAGAGGACCGCGCAAGCGACCTCGATCATGTAACCAGTCAGGAGGTAGGAGGTATCCTGAAGGTTAATTTCAGACGGAGATATCCATTGGCCTCTGACAAGCATATTGGCTTAGCTAGACGATAGGTTTGTATTCGTCTTCTAAGCTCAACAATCTTCCTGAGGTGACAGATTCGCCCGTTCTAGTTGACACATCTAAGTTGTGAGATTTACAGATATTGAAAATAGAACATTTCCGGTATTTCTCGCCATTTATCGCCGTGGTGTTAATCATCGAACCGCTGAACATGATATTTATAGAAGGTATGATAAGATTAAAACACATATCCCTAAATATTGTTAGGCGGCCTCTTATGAGGCATTGTCAATGCGTGAAAAACTCAAAAAATGCAAAATTCGAACAATTCGGTAAAATTATTTGTTTGTTTATTTGTTTATTGTCTTTATTATGAAAATGTCACAATGGGCGGGTTTATTGTCATAAGACAATCTATTACAACCAACCCTACTATGACGTGTTATATGTATGTGTGCGTGTAACATGTTTGTAAGTGTGTGTCTTGTTATTGCATTCGATCCACAGAATTGAAAATGCAATTCCCTTAATTTGATCCCAACGGAAAATGGTGCCCCAGCCGGGAATCGAACCCGGAACCTTACAATGTGAGATCACGCGACCTAAAAAAAAATTACAATAACATACTAATATTAACCAGTTAACTGCGAAATTTATTTTTGAAAGTCCCTCACGGGGTGCATACCTATTTAAAATGAAGCGATGATGATGAGTATAAACGTCGGGTATACACAAGTATACGGGAATTTTTAAAACAAGGTACTAAAAATTATCATTCGATTTTAAAACTACTGAGATACCAATAATGGTGCTGCTGCTCTCACCGCTGCCGCCGCGGCTACCGCCACCTCTACAGCAGCAGCAGCATCAGCAGCAGCATTAGTAATAGTAGTATCTTACTAAATACGCCTCACACTTTTGTGCACATCAAATAATATACTTAATTACAAACATGGCTTACACTAAGTCCCTTACGAGGTAAACAGTGATAATAGACTGGTTAATTATTTTATGCTTTTTAGTGCTGTACTAACAAAAGCGTGTTTTTTTAGTTTTTGTAACTATTATATTATTTTGTTGTTTTTAACAATTATTGGTATTGACATTTTGTCTGAGTATTATAACTACAATGCGCTGGGTCGGTCGCAAGATCATCGTCCTAGTCGAACATCGTCTTATCGCATA
This sequence comes from Micropterix aruncella, assembly GCA_944548615.1. Taxonomy (NCBI): domain Eukaryota; kingdom Metazoa; phylum Arthropoda; class Insecta; order Lepidoptera; family Micropterigidae; genus Micropterix; species Micropterix aruncella. The sequence continues at coordinate 9,194,747 of OX155963.1, read as the reverse complement.
CTTCGCGCAGAGCTATACTGTTTACATTCGTACAAATTAACTAATATTGATTGTTTGCAGCTTCTCAGAAATCTAGGGCTTGGGAAGCAAACACGCAGTCGAGTCACATTATAAGTGCGTTTAAGTTTGTCCCTAAGTATGTGACGCGATAACGATTTGATAAGACTATTGCGTCGCCCAATTTTTGATTATCTAATATATCTTAGTACTATATCGCATGGCTGTGAATGCCTTGAGTCGAATAGACAACAAATATCCGCTATCTTGGCGCCTGATAGCGATGTAGTATTAGTGTTATTAGTGGGCTGGGAGCTAAGGGGCCCTTGCTGAGTTGGCCACGAAGACCCATTCTGTTCAGGGTTGGCCACACTCACGGGTCAACACCTATCCGACGGCCTCCACGTATGAAGTGCGAGTCTGGGTAGGACTCTGGCCTTAGGGTTAGCTTCCCCTAGGAATCAACCTTCTGGCGCTCCTGGACGATCTGCGCACCGTGCGGATAAGCCAATCGATACCAATAATGCTCTGACTAACAGTCGGGGGAGTCTGGAAGCAGTACTGTTTCCTATAGAGCGGGGGTGGTTGCGGACCTTACGGCGACTGCTCTTGAAACGATCATCGGCAAGCTCCGCCACAAACCATTACGGGTTTGTGGCGGAGCTTGACGGTGGACTGTTTTGTCCAAGTCTTCTGCGCTCACTCCAGGGAGTGACGGGCACGCTCGTTGTAGTTGACAACTCTTGTTGTTATTAGTGGGCTAATGGGGAAGCTAATGGGCCCTGTTGCAGTTTTGCCACTGAGACCCATTTGTTCAGGGTCGGTCAAACTCACGGGTCAACAACCATCCGGCGGCATCCACGTAGAAGTGCGAGCCAGGGTAGGACTCTGCGCAGGCCAGTTTCCCCTAAGAGTCAACCTTCGGGCGCTCCTGGACGGTTTGCGCACCGTGCGGCGTCAGACAATCGATTGTGGATTCTGACTGACAGCCGGGGGAGTCTGGAAACAGTACTGTCTCCTATAGAGCAGGGGTAGTTGTTCACCTTACGGCAGTTGTTCTTGGAACGACCAATCGGTTACCCGATCCCGGGTGAAGAGCCGGGCAAAGGATGCCGTGGTCCGCGATAGATAGTTTCACCGCTACGTAAGGGAGAGGAACGCGCAAGCGACCTCGAACCTGTTACCAGTCGGGAGACCGGAGTAAACTGGTTGGCAGGGCGATTAACCTGGTTATCTCGCGGTAAGGCGTAGGTCTCTTACGTATGGCGTAATTAGACAGTGGAAGTCTTCTGCGCTCCTCATGGGAGACAGAACGATCAATATCGTTAAAACTTCCTGAGGTGACTGGTTCTCCCGTTGTAGTCGACAGCTCTAGTTGTTTTTAGTAGGCCCAACTCGATTAGATGTTGAAATAATTGAATCGCTCCCATGGTGAAGGGTCATTTGTCATTTCATATCGTCCCGGAACACATGGTTTTTACTAAATCATAAAAGACAACCTTTGCAAAAAAAATATTATTCATTAAGCTGTTTTATAAACATAAAGGACTTGGATTAAAGTTTGTATTGTTTTTAGTTAAAATTAAAATAATCACAGTTTTACAAATTTTTGAATTTACTTGACTTAAACTGATGTGAATCGGTCTTCAAACAGTTACCCATAAAATAAACGTTTCGTATTTTTGAAAGTTAATGGTGCGATTTTCATTGGGGTTTTTGTCGTTTTTTTTGTTAGGGTTGATCATTTATTGGAGGAGTCATAAGACTTTATTTGACATTTCTACAACCTTCGCGGGTTACAACGCAATTAAGAGAGTGGACAGTGGTGCAATTGTCTCAAAATGCCTTTCACGTCTTAACTTAAAGTTTTTTGTATTCATCACCCATGTCATATTTCAGTAGTTGCATCTTGAACACTTCGCAAGACGGTTGTTTTGAAAAATTACCATTTTAATACAAAAAAAAATACTACTAATATACTACGAATTGGCGCGTGGGGGAAGGTTGGGTTGGCTCGCGGAACGGAGGGGGGGGGGGGGGATGGCTTGTCTACTGTCCGGGAGTGTCTTGGGGGTGACAGCCGATTTTTTAAAAACTAGGCATACCATTGGCTCCATTTTTAAGGCCCGTTTCAGGATTCGCCGGTCGGCCGGTTGCGTGCTCATTCGCGTTGCAGTTTGTTTGAGAGCGTTTGCAAACACCAACATAATGGTAATATTTCAAAACAACCATCTTTCGAATAGGCCCTACACACGATGAGGCGGCCGGAGAGGCCTGGACTGTCCGGCCAAATCCGTCAGGCCAAAATGGTCGTGTAGCGGGAAATCGCGAATTGAAGGCGCAGCCGGAGGCGGCCTCTCATCAAATGAAATTTAATTCGATGGCCGGATGGCCTGTTGAGGCCGCAGGCCGGGCCGGTGTGTATGTGTGTGTGTGTGTGTGTAGCGTGCGGCCGTCAGTTTCGCGCATATCAGCGCTCAGTACGCACTTACTATGGGATACTATGACCATTACTATGCACAATTCTATTGAATATACTACATACATACTGGTGGTGAACGGTTTCGTGCAGCTTGGGCCACAAGATCCATTTTGTTGTCTGATCGGCTCAAATCACGATTCAGCTCCTATTCAGAAGCCTCCTCGAGTGGAAGGCTACCCCGTGTAAGGCTCCCTTGTCTCAGGCCTCAGAGCTGGTGGACCGTTTTCTCCCGGCGGGATTGCATTCCGGCGCCACTGGACGGTTTGCGCACCGGTCGGCTAAGCCAATCGGTTGTGCATTCTGACTAATTGCTGAAGGCGTCTGGAGACTATGGAAATACACTGTTTCCTAAGCAGCGGGGGTGGATGTTTCACCTGATGTCATGCCACTCTTGAAATGACATTGGGCCACTCGATCCTGTGTGGCATTACGTGCAAAGAACGCCCAGGACTGCGATAAATTCAAACTGAATTACCGCTGCAATACAACAGGTAGAGGTTGCGTAAGCGACTTCGGACCTGAAACCAGTCGGGTGGACAGAGTATCCTGAAGGTTAATTCCAGACGGGGATATCCTGCCAAAACTGGTAGTTAGTGGGTGAGACTGCCCGCTGAGGACCTTTCCCGGTGCCTCGCCGTAAGGCGTTGGACTCTAACGTGTTGCTGGTGATACTAGACAGTAGATTGTCTTGTCCCCAAGTCTATGTAGCCCGCATAAAAGCGACGATAATTGTCTCGTTTTATGACCTTATATGATACTAGGTTCCATCATATAGATAATAATTTATTTAACCATACTGCTTATGTAATAGAATTATATAAAACCATAGAAAATGCGCATATAGATCAATTTATTTATTGTTATTAAAAATAGACCTATTTACTCGTATGTATGTATTTATGTATTTATTTATCTATGTATGTATTTTATTAATATTTATATTTATGATAAATGTATTATGTATTTAAGAATGTGTATGTATTTAGGAATGTGTATGTATATAAGAATGTGTACAGGATGTTTTTACTGGACGGGCATTTTTTTTAGTCAGTGAATCAGTACAACAAGGTAAGCAACTTTTGATAAACATAAAAAAAAGAAAAAGAAAAAAAAAGTTTTTTTTTTGTTTATTGTTTATTTACGCTATATTACCTACCGCTAGATAACGCAGCGCGCTCAAACGCTCAAACCTTCATTCAACAGTCAACTTCTTAAAAAAAATAACTTAAAAAAAAATAAAAAACTTTTAAAAAAAAAAAAAAAAAAGAAAATTCGGTTTTGGTTTTCTCCATTTTTTTTATCAAAAGTTGCTTATTATATTGTACTGATTCACCCACTAAAAAAAATGCCCGTCCAGTAAAAACAAGTATGTAGGTATGTATGTATGTAAAAAATGCCTACCATTCCCCTTCTATCCCTACCCCTCCGGATTGGATAACTTGAATTAATTAAAGTTAATTAAAATTGCTAAACACTTATTGTAAAACCTTGAAAACAAGTAAACGGCCTCACGTTGATTTGTTACGATCACATAATATGTAAAATAGTTTAGCAACGCTGGATGTTTTCTTAAGAAAGAAATAAATCCTACTAATATTATAAACGAGAAAGTTTGTATGTATGTATGGATGTTTGTTACTCTTTCACGCAAAAACTACTGAATGGATTTTGATGATACTTTACAATAATATAGCTTACACATCAGAATAACACATAGGCTATAATTTATAAAGATATAGGGTGAATTATCTAAAATATAACGATAACTGTCAAGTAATTAGGAAAAAAATCTAAGAAATTGACATTCGAAATTTAAATTCTATCCTACTCTCCTACTAATAATAATAATAATAATAATCCTACTATTATTATAAACGCGAAAGTTTGTTTGTATGTATGTATGGATGTTTGTTACTCTTTCACGGAAAAACTACTGAATGGATTTTGATGAAACTACAATAATATAGCTTACACGTCAGAATAACACATAGGCTATAATTTATAAAGATATAGGGTGAATTATCTAAAATATAACGATAACTGTCAAGTAATTAGGAAAAAAATCTAAGAAATTGACATTCGAAATTTAAATACCATCCTACTCTCCTACTAATAATAATAATAATCCTACTAATTTATAAACGCGAAAGTTTGTATGTATGTATGGATGTTTGTTACTCTTTCACGCAAAAACTACTGAATGGATTTTGATGAAACTTTACAATAATATAGCTTACACATCAGAATAACACATAGGCTATAATTTATAAATATATATGGTTTTCTATCATCATTATCACAATGTTCCATCATCACGCGGGTGAAACCGCTGGACGCAGCTAGTAAATAAATAAATAGATAATTGACATCAACGTCGACAACAGCGCTGAAGAAGAAAGTGTATAAAAATATGTACCATAAAGGCATTGATTAATTTGCATCTGCTGTACACGGAAGTGCAGGTCGTTGATACAGCCAATCATCGCTGAAAATCATCGGTGCGGACGCGGCGATCGGCAGATGACAGATTTAATTTGACGTGTCAGTCGCGACGCGGCGTGATGTTCGCGGATCCGTTGTGATGACATAAACACTCTCCACTTCAGCGCGCTGCGGCGGCTACATTCAAACAAAACAGCCGCGATAATAAGTGCGATCAGCGCGCTCGATCGCGAGTCCTTGTCGTTCTCCAGAATTATAGTTACTAGAATACAAGCCCGTTTGCCCCGGCCTGTTTGCTATGAGTAGAAGCGTTAGGTAGTAAGTTTCGTTACTACTCTTTACAGAACATACATACATAGGTAGTCAAGAATTAACTACTAGATTGTCAAACTATAAATATAAATAATCAAAATAGAAGCCAATATTTGAACTAGTTAGTAATTCGAAAAGATACGTAGTGAAATTATTCATCGTAATATTCAAATTGTCAGTAAAATAATCAAATTAAATCTACGTTATGCATTTTAAACTAAAAGTACAGATATAAGACCATATAAAATAATCAAACAATAAGGCTCTACTTTTTTAAGTAATTTAAATGGGCACAATATTTGAAAAATCATGGCCCTCAAATTCGGCCAGATTATAGAAAGGGTGGCTTATCAGCATCTCCTTGATGGTTTTTTTTTAATTTTATGTTCTCCAGCTGTTTAAATTTTGTACTTTGATTTAAGTTTATTGGCCGACCCAAAATAGAAAACGCGCGGTGTTATTGCTTGCTTTCGGCACAGTATACCCCAGACAGTAGCGTCTCCTAGAACAAAATTGCAATCATAGCGAATACGTCACGAGTTGTAAAATCTCGGATATGGTTGCCAGATGTTCCTCTACTCGGCCTACGCAGATATCCGAACGCTCGAAAATACGCCAGCCTTTACCTGCTCGTAATGTTATCCGTTCGCGTTCGTCGGGACGTACCCCTCTGCCCACATTCCTCGCACCCTCTTCCCGCATTGCACTGTAGCTCGAGAGTAAAGCTAGTGGTGGTTTACTGTGCTTTTGGTTCAAGGCAGGCCCGGATTTACGATTTTTCCGAGCCGGGGCAAAAACTTGACATTGGCGCCCTTTCCCTACAGCATTTGAGACTAATGACTTAAAAAAAACTCACAAAACAAATATACTAATATACAATTAGGGAATACAATCCCGGAATTCCGAATCCCGGGATCCCGGACGTTTTGTGACCCCGAAAATCCCGGGACTGTACTTGGCTAATCTCGGGTTTTTCGGGATCGCCACAAACAGGTCTAGCTTGCATTCCGTAATCCGTTGCGCCTTGGCAATGATCTTGCTTAGATTATATTAATGGCATTTATTACATAACGACAGAAAACAACCCTTAGATAGGCCGTACGATACGTACAGCCCTATAGTAAGGGCCAAAGGAACGATCCGGTGAGGCAATAAATCATTAGGTCGGCCCGGCCCCTTTGACTACCTGCTTGTAGGGATGCGTGTCGCAGCCTTCGCAGACTATCTATTAAATTATTATATTATTGAGATTGAGCAGCGAAACTTATGTCGGGTCACTTTCAGTTCGTCAAAAAATTACAAAATATTATGTATGAAGCACCGAGTCTGCATGTTAATATCACCCTTCAACTTCAATAGCTCCAGGTTAGAAAATATGGTCTCCATTGCTCAACTGATATGCAAGTAATGATTTTTTATCCGCGCAGCATTTTATAATATACATATGTATGTGGGACTCATTATTACAAAATGCCACAATAACATTTTACTAATGACTGTTTAGAAATTAATTATGATCTATGATATGCCATGCTATAATAATCAGTTATCTATTAAGTACTCATTTAATAACTCACATCCCATAATTAGGTCATTATTTAATTACTCTAATTCTAATAAATGTAGCAATCGGTACTATAATAAATGCAGATGTATAATACTGTTTCATCGCGCAAGCCTAATTCATCGATAAGCAATATCAACGTTAGCCGCATCCTTGTTGACAGCACGGTTTATTAACCCATCGGAACGTTCCTTTGGCCCGTACTTCAATAATATGTTTGTCGTAGAACTTAGAAGGGACTTCCCTGCTCGGAATACTTCAATACAATTTAAGGTAATTCCCAATGGATTAACAGGTTTTTACCAACTTTTCTTACTATATTGTGATTTGTGTTCTGCAACAAAACAATATTAAAAACATTTTTTACGATATTATTTTTTTTTTCTTCATTTGAGCCCAATTAGGAACCACATAGTCTAATCCCGGGATTACGCTTCAAAAATCTCGTAATCCCGAGATTGAAAAACATGCTCGGGATTGTTTGTATTCGCGATATACAATATATTTGCCAATAGCTTTTTCTTATGTATGAAATTAATATAGAACACATACATACAACGAACAACCCAGACTGCACACACACTTTTAATTCATAGGTCCCAGCAAATTTTACTATCTAATTTTGCTACAGCTTTACACGCCGAACTTTCCTTTCCGCGAAAGATATACACGCACACCTAATCAGTCACATAAAAACCGACCGTCGCTTGACGTTTGGCCGTTCGGGTTTAATCGGGTCCGCTCGTGTAGCCGTGTTGTCGACAGGCCGGTGGGGGTGGTCGTAGCCCCTCCTTAATTCCTTGCTTATTTACGGCCCGTTCGCACTTGTCGGGTGTCGTATCCGTTTTTTAATCGGATGTCGCCGCATCTGTTCACACTAGTCGGGTGTCGGGTCCGATTTTTAGTCGGATGTCGCCGCTGTGTTCACACTAGTCGAATGTCGCATCCGATTTGGAGCCAATCACTATCCAGGAAGCGACTGTGCGCGATGGACGTCGACGAACGCGTTTAAGGTCGCGTTTTCGGTCGCGTTTGCGGTCCGACACGTGCCCGACACCCGACAAGTGGGAACGGGCTGTTAGATTGATATATTTTTTATATCCCTTTGACAGCTAAAAAGGCTGTCAGAAGACTTTCCGCTATCTCACTTTTAGCATAAATTTTGTTTTACTTAGTTTTTATTTGTTAATGTCAGCATTAGCTTACTCATGTAAGTCAGTTATTAAGGACTTGTACACTCTAGATTATGGCAAATTGGAATCGTCTGTAATGCTCCCTAATAATATTTGAAATAAATACATAAATGAACTGGAGCTGAAATACTGCCGATGATAAAATAAATCGACGACTGAAGCTAGGAAAAATAAAACAATTCGTTTCGCTCTTATAGCGAAATCAAATATTGAAATACGATAGCTACATAATAACGAGACGAAATACTAGAAGGGTCACAAAATTTACTCGGAAAACCGAAACGAAAATAAAACAAATTATGGTGTTATTATATCGGATTTCAGAAATTTGTCTCGGACAATATTATTTTCACGTTCTTTTTCCTTTCACGATGATTGTGTTTACTGGTGACCTGGATTAAAAGAACTGCCTGAAGGATGATTTGAAAAAAATGGCGTTCTCTATTGACTTCGCTTTCAGGCATATTTATCGAAATAACACCGGTTATTGTTTGCTTTATCAAAAGGGAAGGTAATTGAGAACGTAAAGTTATAAAATCAACCCCGCTGGAGTCGCATGATTTCATAAATTAGACTTAATTCTTCGTTTAGGCATCTTTCTTAGGCACTGTCAGATATTCTTTGCATTTTTTAAGCAAAGAAAGTTTAAGTCGATTATGAAAAAATCGGCTAAATCAACTCGCAAATTATACTTATAGGTACTTGTGTACGGACTTTCAGTTCCATTGCTTTTTACCCTTTTTTTAGATCAAAATCGAATTTTTAATGACGTTAGTTTCTACTTATCACGAGGTATTTTTTTGCATTACCACTTTTCAATAATTTCTATATTTTTCACAGATGTTTATTTAATTTAATTTTTATCTTATTTAAATATGCTAATTACATTCGTGATTTGTATGAAATAATGTAAATGTTTGTTAGTTTATCGCATGATTAGATTGTCTATTTATAATAATTTCATTTGTATTTATAGTTTCAGGTATTATTACTTTACATTATATTTATTACCTTATTAACCTTATGAGTCGAAATATGTATGAAAATTGCATTCTAAGTATACAGTTTGCCACCAATTTTTGTTTATGACGTCACCTGGCGATATATTTCACGTCACGGTTTTCTGTCAGACGGGTGTTACACGTTCAATCTGGCATCAGTTCAGTCCGTGACGTTTGTTAGATTGACGGGAAACTGGTCGTTTATCGCGTTGACTGATGGATATTCAGTTCAGTCTCATAAGTCATGATCAGTCTCATAAGAATATCATTCTCATAAGCCCGTTCATGATCAAGGCAACGGACTGAACTGACGCCAGATTGAACGCGTAACACCCGTCTAAGAAATCCTTTTTTAACGATAAGCCCGCTGTTGTACAGTTTTTTTGGACAATAAATAGTTCAAACAAGTAAAAGACTGAAATGGCTTTTTTTAATTGTAATTCTACGCAGAAGCTAAATGGCGCAACACTATTAAATATTCAATAATATGGTCTTTTGTTTTCCTATTTTTGACACCCAACCCTTCCTAGATATATTGAGATGTCAACCACAACGGGCGAACCCGTCACCGCAGGACGTTTTAACGATTCATCGTTCTATCGACCGTGCAGTGAGCGTAGAAGACTTTGGACATAACAAATCCGACGTCTAGCTACGCCACAACCCGTTAGAGACCAACGCCTTACCGCGAGTAGCCAGGTATGTTACCTGGCGGGCGGCACTCGCGCCCTAACTACCAATTGTGACCAGATTTCTCCGGTCTCTCGATTGGTTCCGAGTTCGAGGTCGCTTGCGCGGTCCTCTCCCTTACGAAGGGGTGAAACGGAGTATACCGAATCTATCGCGGACCAAGGCGTCCTTTGCCCGACTCTGAACCGGGATCGGATGGCCAATGGTCATTTCAAGAGCAGTCGCCGTAAGGTAGACAACTACCCCCGCTCTATAGGAATCAATAGATAGATAGATTAGAAGAAATTCTTTATTGCACATTTTAAAACAAAACATACAACAGGCGGACTCATTGTCTAAAGTACAATATTTTACAGCCAACCTCCGTGGAGAATATCCGCAAGGAGCAAAGGATAGGAGAGGACGGGAAGAGGACGGGATGAGACATAGGATAACTAGGCATTTAGGGATTGAAATGCTTTTTCAGGCACTAGAAAAGTAGAAACCGTTCTTGCGTTCCATAGTCTAGCTGCATGAACGGTGAAGGAATATGTAATTAAGTAAATATATTAAAAAGAATAAACAACACGACAGCCGTTACAGAAAGTGAACTATTGTATTTATAAATATTTTTATTTCAGTTTTTTATGAAATATTTGCAGTTTGTGACGTATTTACCCATATAGATATATGTACCTATATATCCGGAATGTACTCAGACATTTCATTCGACACTAAACACGATGAATTTATTGTCATTTGGACATTTAGACAACTATTTACTTGAGGGTTAGGTTACTCTATGATACTCGGGATGATATAACGATTCTAACAATACCACACACTTCTTAATCGGTTAAATCGGTGGAATAAAGAAACGGAAAACATACATAAATGAACCCTAAACACATTACACTTCTTTTTTGTTGGGCAGACGAGTAAAAAAGAAGAATGTGAGTAGGAATCGCAATTTAACTATCATGACTAAAAATGGAGTGACATCCTAAAGAAGTGAGTTCTCATGCTAATTTCGATCATCTCACTTTACATTGCCCTTCTGGTATTCTACAAAAACGCGTTTTTACGACTGTTTGTTTTGAATCCTTTTTTCTACGTGCCCTAACCACTTAACCAATCACCTTAGCATTCAAATGTTATGGTATCTCACGTAGCTCTCTGTACTTTCGTCTTCTCCCCATGATGTCCTCCTTCATGATACAATGGGGATTGTTCGAGTATTCATTTCAATCAGGTCAACCTCCTTCCCAAATGGACATTACGCTCAAAATCCTTTCATAAGTCTTTGTCTACTTACCGGGATAGTTTTGGGTTGACACAAACGATTTGGCTTTTAATAACAACATTTTAATAAAAATGTTGTCAATTAAATTGACAAGTCAGAAATGTGCTCCGATCGCCAAGAAAACCCGAATCATTAGACGTGGAAAAATTCATTTGTATAACTCATTTTCGATCAAAATGACTCGTTAGTCACTTTGCCTTTCAACCGTCGGCGTCGATATCACAAATCAGCGAGCAGCACGGAGCGCTTTTAGTCCGAGAGCTAGTGATTTTTTTCGGTACTGATTTTCCCAGTCACCAAACGTCGATAGGATTATTCAGTGACTAATTTTAAATCCCTAGCGGACATGTATTTTGTAGGGGAATTTTCCGGTGTGTTGAGCTGGAAAATGCTTTTGAAAATTCAAATATGCTCTACTTTTTTTATATGCCCCCTAATTTAAAACCTCTGGCAAGGGAAGGAAAACCACGAATATTTAAAAACCAGCTTATGAAGCACCTGATTAATGAGGAATATTATTATTCAGATTTCATATACTAATTATGCATTGCCATTTATTATTTTTAGATATTTAAGTTATTGCAAGGACTAATTGAGTACCTTTTAGTTAAATTATTTTTTTGATCTGCTTTTATTATTACGACTTTTTATTACTTCCGATTATTTTTGGTTATTTCATTGGTCCTTGACTAATAATTGAATACTTTTCCTACTTATTTTTAGATCATTCATATTAAACCTTCATTTTATTACCTATATGAAAATTTACTTTCATACAATGCAGAATAATATTTTTCTGACTATTTAAATATTATTCGTGACTATTTTTTATAATAAGAATATAATATCGCATACAATCTCTCGAGCGTTATTAATTTGATCCATACATACTTACGTTAATTAGATATACGTATCTGATGGAAAAGAACTTTTCCCTCCAATAATATAGTTAATTTCTGCAACAACATTGCTTATGAACACCTTGACATTGACCCAACGCAAAAAACGGTTTTGGATCACTCCAGGGCATAAAATATCACTGACTAGACTTCAACTCTTCCGTGATATCTGCAACAGGGACAATATTAGCGAAGTAAAAAAATACTTTATAGCTTCATGTGGCATTTCTGTAACAAACTACTAATCCCCCTAAAATCTCCCTAAATAAGGCACTCAATTCATTTAGTTCATTTGAATCCGTCTAGCACTACTGTACCCTACCACTTAGTATCGAGTAAAAATCATAGATAGCGTAACTAAGCGACTTATGTGAGTTTAAATGTTGCGCGTTGATGAAAGTGATAAATTAGAACTAAGGCAGGTGTTGAATGTCTGATAAAAAAATATAAAAAGTGTATACAATTGTCTGGTTTTTGTGGAAACCTGTAGTTAAGACTATTTTATCCATTCAAAATTTCGAAGCAAAAGATGGCAAGTTAGGATTATCTAACATTTACTGGAACTGACTATGGCAAATTCTTGGTTATTATACCGAAGAGTAAGGAAGGCAAAATATCTCAACGGCAAACAAATGTCTTCAGCAGAATTTAGACTTGAGATAGGCGAGACCTTATGTGAGCTTGGCCTGAAGCCTAACATCAAGAGTCGAAGGTCTTTAGAAGACGAAATTCAAGCCATAAAACATAAGGGTCCTGCGCAACATGTTCCTCCATTGGCAGTAAGGCAGGACCAGCTTGGTCATTGGCCGATTTGGGTTAAAAAAAGGATACGTTGCAAGATTCCCAAGTGCACTGGCGTTTCACAAACAATTTGCGAAAAATGCAGTGTAGCATTATGCTATAATAAACAAAATAATTGTTTAAAATTTTTCCATACAACATAAATGTTTTTTTATACGTTCAACTCAATGTTACAGTAATGTCACATTCCCTTAAATGTCAAATAAATGATTAATAATAAATATTTTTGAATTTCTGAGAAATACGTGTTTTTTTATTTGCCTAAACCTATCTCATTATCAACATTATTTTTTGTTTGAAGATCTTGGGCTATAAAGGGTTAAAATATAAAAACATTTATGACCAAGCTGTGGTAACAGCAAAACGGATTATTATTAAAGAAGAAATAGTAAACGCTAGAAATCAGATACAGGCTACATGGAAAATTATCAATAGAGAATCTACAAACATAGTCAATGACCATAACAATATAATTGAAGTAATCCATGACAATATAAGATATACGGAACCAGAAGAACAAGCGAACATTTTTAATGACTTCTTTATCAATGCTTGTAAGACTATAATAAAGGCGAATTTACCGCGTGAAATTTGTAGCACCCGACGTTTCGGTGACGTTGCAGCCGCCGTTGTCCAGGGTAGACTCAACGGCGGCTGCAACGTCACCGAAACGTCGGGTGCTACAAATTTCACGCGGTAAATTCGTTTTCTATCCTATTTATAATGTCAAACAACCGCGATAGTCTTCGATTTTATATAATAACTAGCGACCCGCCCCGGCTTCGCACGGGTGCAATGCTGATACTAAATACAGTACAGAAAAACTGTGAACGTTGTATATAAAAACATAGCGGCCCGCTCTGGCTTCGCACGGGTATAAAATATATAGCCTATGTGATTAAAATCGATCCAGTAGTTTTGATTTATTCATTACTGCCCGTGGCCCGCACGCGTTAAATTTGGAGTAAAACAATCCCCCTTTCCCTATACCATGAAGATTTCCTGCTATCTTTGGAATATCTAAATTCATACACTACATTTTTACTTATTTACTTTTTACATTTTTAACTATTTATTTTATTTTTACAACATATTACAGAATGTCTTTATAAACAACGTTCACAGCTTTCTTGTCATTAGACAATACAAACATGTTTTCTCTGGAGGTCACTCTTGAAAGAGCGACATACAGTTGTCCATGTGAAAAACAGTCAACGCTCAAATCTAAGCCTGCAACGTTGAAGGTTTGACCCTGCGATTTATTAATGGTCATTGCAAAAGATGTCTTTACCGGAAACTGTAAACGTTTAAATTGGAAGGGTAAATCCGATGGTATCAGAGGGATTCGGGGAATCAATACATCTTCTCCGGTACCACATCCTGTGAGTATTGTGCACTCTATTATGAAAGTTTTCAATGATTTTACCAGCAAACGCGTGCCATTGCAAAGTTTAGGTGGATTCAGGTTTCTTAATAAAATAACAGGACAACCTACTTTCAACACCATTTTGTGAGGAGGGAGTCCAAACGGGTTCAAAGAGTTTAGATATTCTGTAGGAAAATGAACAGCTTCTTCCAAATCGAGAACAGTATCGACCGAGTAGTATATTTTCGTCGGCGCATCAATCTTTGAAAGAATCAAGTTATTTACTTTATCTACTTGTTCGTTAGTTGGTGACAGAATCGCTCTTTCTTTAAACCAAGATATTGTCTTATATCTTATGTTATCAATGTCAGGATAGACATTGTTGACTAACTCTTGGATGTTGTCTATCAAACCGCAAAGGTTTTCTAGGTCAATCCTTCCCTCACTTTGTGTTAACTCTCCATTGCCAACTTTTAGCAGCATCTCTGGAAATAGCCAGTTCTCACGTGAAGATGACGAAACCCTCATATTAGTTTTAAGCTTTAATTTATTGACATGTGGCCAAAGGTTGGATCTTTTTAGGCAAGCATTTATTTCGTCAGCACGTGTTCCTCGAGTCACAACTGGTAGGATTTGACGGAAATCTCCTGAGAACAGAATTGCACATCCACCCATAGGTGAATTTTTGTTGCGCAAATCGCGCATTGTCCTATCCAGTGCTTCCACAGACGTCTTGTTTGACATGGTAGCTTCGTCCCAGACTATTAATGAGCAGTCACGCATCAATTTTCCTGTATTGCTCTGTTTAGAAACACTACAGACGCTGTTATTATCATCGGTGGCGATTTTCAGCGGGAGCTTGAATGTGGAGTGTGCGGTTCGGCCTCCTTCCAAAAGCGTAGCGGCAATGCCGGATGACGCAACAGCTAACGCAATTTTTCCGATAGATCTCACTTTTTTTAAAAGCAGATTGATTAAAAATGTTTTTCCTGTACCTCCTGGGGCATCAAGGAAAAACAATTTCCCTTCATTGTTATCAATTGTTGATAGTAATGCAGTGAATACTTTTTTCTGATCGATGTTTAATCGTGGCTCATCTTGAGCTATATTTTGTAAAAGTCTCGTTTGATCGTATGATGTTTCTCTTGTGTATTCGGCACTGTTAGTTAAATCTGAGTTAGTAGTATTAGCTGGCATCGGCAGCCCAAAATCCTTGATCGATTTACCCGAAAGTAGTTGCACTACTTTGTTCAATTCCAATAATGCTTCGTCAAATATGTTTTGATCATATTGTACATCATCTGAGTTTAACTCTCGCCGTCGCCGAATCAGAATATCACTGGCCATATTTTCTTGAAATTTGTTCCATAGATTAACAGAATCAGTTACTTGACAAAACACTACTATGACGGCAAATAAATATCTTAATGATGTAGCTGAACTACAAACAGCTGCTTCTGATAATTTGTTTTCCCAGTGAGAATCGTCTTCCAAGAGCCCCATAGCTTTGCATGCTGCTTGATAAGTATTGTAAACCACACCTTGTACAGTTCTTAGGTGTGCAAAGGATGTCGGGCCTTTTACAATATGCAATAACATTCTCAGATAAAAGCATTCGCTGTTGTTGGGATGAACCACGTAGACTCTGCCAAGAGCATCCGTTTTTTTTACTCCGGGGAAACCATCAACCGCAGTACCTTGTTTTCGCCGTTGAAAAGTTTTAGAACTCTGGTTCCATGTATAGTAACCTGGAACTCTGTCATACGTCAGTGTTTTCGCGAAATCATCTTGAGCACATAACTTGAAGAATGCTGTCAATGTTGTATCCCGCGGGTTATTAACAACTTCTTGTATATTGTTCTCTGTGAAATATACTCTTTGTCCATTTTCTAAATGAACTGCAAGGTGGACAATTGTGGGAGCCCGGTCGTGCACTTCGAATGATAAAATCCTCCATACAGCTTCAGAGCTGCAGATGTAACGTCCAGACTGATATTTTTCCACTTCATTTGGTGATTGTATGCTGAAAGTGGCTTGATCACTGCCTTTATTAATGTACTTAGTAACATATTGAAGTGACTTTATTGAATTGCACAACTCTACGTTGATGTTGGCATCAAAAATTTTCAAAAGGAGCGGATTATAGGGAACGATCCATCGGTTATCAATATCATGGTTTCGGACGGTAGCATTTTGCCCACCCTGTTCTGGCGATCGTCGACGATATTTGGGATATCCGTCATCGCTAGTACTTGTTTGAGTTTGGAACGACTTCGGAAATTTTTTGCTGCATTTAGAATCTCGCATACATGGAGAATTCGGGTTTAAAGTCCCGCAAGGGCCGTGTACCATATGTTTCTTTACGATTTCGTACAGGAAAGGATCTTCATCTTTATCCGGTAATTCAGCTGAAATAACCTTGTCAATTTGGTTTGGTCTAATTTTGTTCACTAACCACACCAACAGGTGTACATGTGGCAAGCCACGTTTCTGCCATTCTATTGTGTACATATGACAGCGCGGCGGACCGAATATATGAGACTTGTTAATGAGGTGCAGGAGTTTCTGTACTTTTAAATGGAAGACTCTGTTAACTATATCGTATCTGTCTTGTGGAGTTAAATTGGTGTTAATATTTTCTTTGATTTCCGGCCAATTTGGGTTACATGTTGCAGTTATAAATAAATCAGGTTTGCCGTAATTTCTTACGTAAGTCATGGCGTCTTGCGATTTTTCGTGTAAATATCGAGGTCCACCTGTGAATGATGAAGGTAGTATAACCAACTGCCCAATGCCGTTGCGGTGTTCATTCGCCTGTAAAGCATCCTGAAGATGAACGTAATTTTCAGCTCTCAATTTAGTTTGATTATTACGGATGTAGGCCAATCTCTCAGATTCAATTTTCGCATATTGATCTACCAAGTATTGGTTTGTTAACATTCCATATCTAAGCAAAGTATTGAAATTGTTACGTCTTGTCATTATACGGTAGCAATAGTAGTTCATACATGACACTGTTTTACGCAGAGGTGTACCACCGATTGGGTCAACTTGAGAAATATTAATGGCATAACCATTTTCTCCACGACATAGCATCAAAGGATATTGTAAGCTGTCATAAGATCTGTGTAACTCTGAAATTTTTTGCAAATTATCATCACGACTATGCAATACAATATCTCTTTTGTCAAATTGCTGTCCAGCTATCACCACTGCTACTTCACTCGTGGAAGGCGTATTGTATCGTCCTCTGTGTTCTCCAACAGGAACTTTATTTGCATGGATTACGACATTAAAGTCAGGAGTATCTGCTGGAACACTCTCAATCGCAGTTTTGAAAGACTGTATGTAGCAATTATGAGAATGTAACATATCTTGGAGAGATCTAATCAAATCTCTATCAATTGGCTGTGCAACACTTGTACACCGCGTAGATGCTTGTGTATCTGGATCTGCAATAAAATATATTTGCAGAAATTTGTGATCATCGGGTCGAAGTGGTAGCAAGCCCCCAGCTAAGTGGTACACTTGCCCTTGAATTTTAAATGTAGGCATGAACCCACGCTCAACGACTTGCTTACTCTTAAAAGAGGTCATTTGAAATGCGTTATTATAACGGCCTATATTGCGCATGAATTGCTTGGATTTCTGATGATCACCCGTAAGAAGAGAGTGTAGTGGTTCAGGTGGAGGGAGAACTTCTTCTAATTTGACTTTTCCTTGTAAGCAACACATGCCTTTCGATTCGTCCTTGAATTTCAATGCCAAGCAATGTTCACACACTGCTGACATAGTACCTATTGATACTATACGATCGTCCTTGTAAGAAATCGAAGGATCGTAATTCATGGCAGAATTTTCTTTATTCAACCATGAATTAGTAACTCGTGCTGATGATTCTCTGGCTCTCTGTATTCGATGTCTTTCCCTATCTCGGCTGCGGTGAACCTCACGCTCTACTGAAGATTCTCTCTCTCTCTCAGCTCTATATCTATCCCGAAGCTGACTGAGGCGAGCCTCGCGCTCTACTGACGATTCTCTGTCCCTCTGAACCGTATGCCTATCTCGATCCCGGCTGCGGCGAATCTCACGCTCTACTGAAGATTCTCTCTCTCTCTCAGCTCTATATCTATCCCGAGCCTGACTGAGGCGAGCCTCACGTTCCGTTGACGATTCTTCATCTCTTGCTGAACGTACTCTTCTGGCATTTTTCCTGTCCACCCTAGAACGGGCTAGTCCCAGTTGGGTGACAGAAACAAATAAGCAAAAGGTTAAGGTTTTGCCATTCGGTTCCTGTTATTTTTGTAAGCTAATCAATGTTTTATAGTAATTCATTCTTAAATAAATAAATAAATAAATAAATTCACTGTACTACGACCTATGTTTGAACGACGACGTCTTCCAGACATGACTTTATAATTTCTGTACAAAATTTACTCAGTTCTATATGTATGATTACCTATGCACAAATTGCCATATTATTAGTATGTGCCGCAGTAAAAAATATCTAAATTCTTACCATTTAGAAACAAAAGATAATCAGCAATCATAAAAAACAAAAGATACCTATTCTATTCAGTTCTTTTTTTTTTACTGAAATACCTCAACTTAAACAACGATTTTAATTATAAAAAACAACTTGCTATTCGTGCGACTAAAAACAAAAGATAATCAACAATCATCAACAACAAAAGATACCTATTCTATTAAGTACTTTTTCTGAACTTACATATCTCACCTTAAATCACGATTTTTGAAAATAATTTCCCTAATATTAAATTGATCTAACTGTAAATTTTAATCAAGATCTTAATAGAAAATTGCAATCCATAAATTATGGTTTTATTCAATCTAATCTTATCTCACCTTATGTAGGTACTTATAATTGCTATAAGTGCGATTTAAAAATTAACCTTAGAATAGAATATAATGTATATTTTAAAACTACTATCATACAATTATTTATCGTAACTTACTTATAATTACTGATACGTTGTCGCGCTGAAAATCACGTTTTTATTACCTAAGTATTGCTATTTTTCTCGCTGGAGAGCTCCGATATAATAAACGCGTCCGATCGCTGCTAAATTCAAAGTGCTATAGGGAAAACCGCGGCCTCAGACGCGCTATTTATAGCCACGCTCTTGCCGCACCGGGCGGCCGGCCGGTACCGCCGCAAACGCTACGTCCCGCAATTTTTAAATCTGTAATATCTTCGAAAATATTCACTTAAATCATACGGTGTAAAGGGCCATATAGATCTATATTAAATGAACAATGTATTCAAGGTATTTAATTGGTTAAGGATTAATGCTGTATTGGTTAAAATCGCTTCGAAAATTAGCCATTATTTGTCGTAAAAAGTAAATGACAAAAAAAAGTTATTGTGGGTTATCCATAAGAGATAGACATATACCATCACGGACTTTTCTGTAGACCTTTTCAATGTGTACAATACTTAGTACATTATTTTGATAAAACTCGTAGGGTTCAGCCTGCGTTTGCAATGTAAGCGGAAAAAATGTAATTATTTACGACATCACATTAGAAACCTCAAAAATAGCAGTACTTCTCCACTATTTAATGCCTTCCTCTTGAATCACTCTATCTATTAAAAAAAACCGCATCAAAATCCGTTGCGTAGTTTCAAAGATTTAAGCATACAAAGGGACATAGGGACAGAGAAAGCGACTTTGTTTTATACTATGTAGTGAAGGCGCCGCCATCCAGTCAGAGTGTTAATAATATAGTAGCGATCCCAGAATCCATACATCTCTACCCAATTACTGAAACGGAGCTAATTTCCTGTAAAAGCCTGAAGTCTAAACCTGCGACTGACATTTGGGAACATATACGAAACTTTTAAAAGATACGTCCGCCGTAATTACACCCAAATTGCTTCCCATTTTGAATAGCTGCCTAAAACTAGGAGTATTTCCTTCTAGAATGAAAATAGCGAAAGTTCTTCATATTCATAAGAAAGGTTCAAAAACAGAACCAAATAATTTTCGCCCAATATCTTTGGTGCCTTGTTTTGCAAAGGTTTTCGAGAAAATAATTTTCAACCGTCTATTACAATTCTTTGATAAAAATAATATATTATCCAATAACCAGTTTGGTTTCAGAAAACATAAATCAACCACCATGGCGATATCTTTTCTGAATGTACTCAATCAGAGCTTTCATTTGATACTAAACATGATATATTTATCCTAATTAATAAACATTTGAGCATTTAGGCAGTTATTTATTAGACATTTGGACAGTTTGGACACCTATGACACTCGGGATGACATATGGATTCTAACAATACTACACGCTTCGAAATCGGTCCAAGCGTTTAGAAGTTGTGGTGGAATAAACAACAGAAAACAATCATACATGAAGCCTAAACACTTACCTGTTTTTTGGGCATTCGTGTAATAACTGTGAAAATAAGTACAATTCAATTGCACCTCCCGCCCACACACCCGCCGCAAAATCCTTGCCAGACTCGAAATTTCTTGTTTAGCATCAACAATAGACCATATTTAATTACTTTCACAAACTGCGAAAATAGGTCCTAAAAATATTCACTACCTCCTCGGCTATTTATCAGTCGTGCGCTACGAACAGCATAATTTTCTCAACAAACATATTCTCCGTAAAATTTAACGACATCGAACTGCATTAGACCGCACGGCCATTTCCTTTTTATATCGCATCAATTTCCATTTAGCAGATAAGCGAGAAGAATAAAATTATTCACGTATTATGTGCTGTAGTCGTGTCTGTTCTTCCTGGGAGTTAATGGACCCTTGCTGAGTTGACCACGAATACCCATTCTGTTCAGGGTTGGTCACACTCACGGGTCAACACCTATCCGACGGCCTCCACGCATGAAGTGCGAGCCTGGGTAGGACTCTCGCCTTATGGTTAGTTTCCCCTGGGATTCAACCTTCTGGCGCTCCTGGACGGTCTGCGCACCGTGCGGCGTAAGCCAATCGATTGCGCACTCTGACTAACAGTCGGGGGAGTCTGGCAGCAGTACTGTTTCCTATAGAGCGGGGGTGGTTACCTTACGGCGACTGCTCTTAAAACGACCATCGAATATCCGATCCTGGGGGAACAGCCGGGCAAAGGATTCCGTGGTCCGCGATGGATTCGGTATACACCGTTTCACCGCTACGTAAGGGAGAGGACCGCGCAAGCGACCTCGATAGACTGGAGTAATCTGGTCGCAATTGGAAGTAAGGGCGTGAGTGTAAGCCCGCTGGGTAACACTCCTGGCTATCTCGCGGTTAAGGTGTTGGCCACTTACGGGTTTGTGGCGGAGATAGACGGTAGACTGTTTTGTCTAAGTCTTCTGCGCTCACTCCAGGGAGATAGAACGACCAATCGTTAAAAAATCCTGAGGTGACGGGCTCCCCCGCTGTAGTCGACAACCCTAGTTGTCTGTTCTTCCTATTTTGGATGCGTTTGCATAATATTACTTAACGTAAATAATTATCGGTGATATTCGAATGCGGCGGTATATTTATTTACGCCGCCGTCGCCAGAACGAAAGGTTTCAGCCGATTGCGACGTCCATTATGCGATGTGTTCGTCATGTTTGAATGTCCGATAATGCCGCGTTGACTTTCAAATTGGACGACCACGTCTCCCGGACGCATTTTTAAAAGCCACACAAGTAAATATATAAAAAAAGAATAAAAAACACGACTGCCGTTATGTACAGAAAGTAAAGTATCGTATTTAAAATTATTTTTATTACGGTTTTTTAATAAAATATTTCTGGTTTATGTCTTTATCCAAATATATACATGTATATTTCCGGAATGCAATCAATCAGACCTTTCATTTGACACTGATCACGATGTATTAATTTTCATTTATTAACATTTCAACATTTAGACTACTACTTACTTGACATTTGAACAATTCAGGTACCCTATGACACTCGGGATGACATAACGATTCTAACAATACCCCACACATCTAAATCGGATCAAGAGTTTAGAAGTTAGGGTGGAATAATAATAATAATAATAATTGTATTCATTCAAAAACATAAATTTACAATTGTATTAGTTGCAGAATCTGCCTAACTAGGCCATAGCCCGTACCAAGGAAAACTCTATGTATGGCAAAGATTTATTCATGTGCTCATAATATTAAAATGAAAAATACAAAATATGATAAAATAGAAAATAGATAAGCGAATGCAAATTAAACTTATAATTATATTTAAAATATTGATATAGCATGGTCATGGAAATAAATATTAATATAAAATGTCGTAATATGAACTTTGTAAAACAAATAAATAAATAGTATTAAAATATAAAGTGTAGTGCAATGTATGACAATAATAATAATGCAGACCTTTACTTTAAAATATGACTTATAGCCTTTTCCACCTCATTTCTACCAAGTTGAAATAAATGTTGTGTAATTTTAGATTTTAATTGGATTGACTTAGTGTTTTGGCATGTTTTTATCGATTCTTTTAGATGGTTATGAATTTTTGGCCCTATAAAGCCAAAGTGTCTTTGGGCGAAGGATGTTCGGGTTTTCTGTACAATGTGTTTACAGGTTGTGGCGCTCCTCGTTGAAATTTTATGCTCAGCTTTAACGTGAATATCTTTACTTTTTATGTAGTTAAGAAAGACTGTCTTTGCAAATACCTGCCTGATGTCTAATATCTTCAGAATGAATAAACAAACGGTAAACATACATAGATGAACCCTGAACGAATTACACTCATTATTGATGGACAGTCGTGTAAAAACACGGAGCTGTCCGTTCGGTTTTTAGTCCAGGCAAATTAGCCGAAACAATGGAATTAGTTCTAGTTTTAAAAAAAATATATCTTTTCAAAATCGGCTTGAAAAGATTGATCTGTGGGAACTTTGAGCAATAATTCCTGTCGCTTAACCCCTCGAAAGCCAGCATTCGCGCGCAGAAAACTGCACCGCAACTTTTCGGTCTAATTTGTAAATAAATGCAATATCGGTTTTTCATTAATTCCATCTTGTTACCTAGTAATTATTCTTGTTAGTCGTGTATATTTTTGTAATATATGTATATATGGGCGCCGGCCGAAACGGTTACGCACGGATCTGTCAAACGACGCAAAGTGTCTATAGGCACTGTTGGCGTTCGACGGGTTAATGCTTAAACCTGTTGTAAATCTTGTTGCTATCCCCGTAGATTGGCGAACCCCTAGGGGTTCGTGTATCCCATTTGGAGAAACGCTACTTTAGAGCAGTGTTCCTCAATTATGCCCGGGTTACACTAACGGGAAATGCCGTTAATACCGGCGATGATGGGCGTTTTTGCTGTGGCTACACCTAAATTATCGCGATAATTAACGTCATTTCCCGTTAGTGTGGCCCGGGGATTAGTGGTGCCTACGCGTACCTCAGGGAAGGCCCCAAGCGCGGCAAGCTATTGACTAAAGCAATTATAAGGGGCTCTAGACGATCAAGCATGCTTGTCAAGCATCGCGTCCGGGATGGGGAGGGATCGTAAACCGCAGGAAATATGCAAATATATTTTTTTAATATTTACCAGAAATGCCTATTTTTTTAGTTTATACCAGGGAGTCACGTCAATAGGACGTAATTGATTGATTAATGACGTGAATCCCTGGTATAAAACTACAAAATTAGGCATTATTGGTAAATATTAAAAAAAATATTTGCGTATTTCCTGCGGTTTACGATCCCCTCCCAGCCCGCGGCGCGTTGTCAATGCTTGATCGTCTAGAGAGCACCTTAGTAATTCATATGAGCCTTTATGACATGTTGATGCTGCCGCAGGGTTGGCAGTTAATGAGAATTTTAAATTACCATATTTTAATTTTACATTTTATTTTATTTTATTACCATTTTATTGCATTTTTTTCTCCCAATCCAAATCTATTTGCTACTGAATAAAGTTGTAACACTACCATTAAGCAAATTCCCCCGAAAATCGTTATTGTAAGTTGTCGGGGAGATCCCCTTTATTTTCACAACAAGATAAGAGTTAACACTAACAACTGCTAGTGACGCTGTTTCGGCGCGAAAGTATTGAGTAGTAGTGCTGGCAGCATTTCGGCACGTGCTGGCAGCATTTCGGCACGAAGTATTGAGTAGTAGTGCAAACGATTTTAGAACTAAATAGTGTATATTGAAGTGTGTATAAAGGTCTTTATCGCTTGAAGAGTATTGTAATAGTTTTGTAATAAATCAAGTCGAGTGTTCTACCGTGTTGTTGCATCTGCTGCCTATCCACGTAACAATATTATCCATAAGTTATCTTATAAATCATGCCAAAAGTACTACTCAGCATTACACTTATCCGGCCAGTTCTGCATCAATTGAAAGACTTCTCAACATTTGGAATGGTCTGGAGTAAATTACGGAACAGACTGGGTGTGTCAAAATACATCCGTTTTTTCTTTTTGATAAAATATAATATAAATGCTATATCCGTTCATTGATTTAATTATTATAAACAAGGATTTTTTCAAAAACCCACATTCGTCGAAAACCCTCGGGTTTTTTCAGGTGGGTTTTACCCAATTTAACCCAGTGGGTTTTTTCGGGTTGGGGAAAATCAAGCCAACCCTGTGCTGCCGCCACGGGTTCGATTATGAAGCAGTCTGACCATATATTTCAGCATGTTCAGTTTTTCCAAAACACTTCGGGGTATTCATTAAAATTATACATTTCTTAGTACGCCAGCGCCAGGTGTCCCGGAATCTGGCCTGCTGACTGGAGCCCGGCATTTTATGGCGAAACTACTGTCTGATCTGAAAGTATAAGCTTTTCCAAAACTCTTGCAATTTTTTGTCGTTGGCTCCCAAACTAAAAGGGCCCGGACCAATCATAGCCTGAAGAGCCTCGTATCGATAGTGGCGGAGCTTCCCTCAACAATACTAGAAGGGATCGGTCGTCGCTGGAGGCGCATCGGGCTTTTGACTAAACTATTCACATTGTGGATTGCGGCGAGGGGGGCGGCGACGGAGGTGAGGCGAGGTGGGGGTGGTGTGTCCCTCTCGTTGTTTTACGATGTACGCTTTGCGCGCTACGTCTATTCTGGTCACGCACCGCGAGTGCCGACGCGCAAATCGCTTTGCTGTGTATTCCATGTAGGCACCGGCCGATCGCATCTTTGTCTCGCATCGGCCCCTGCCTACCACTCTGCGCCATGCACTTTTGCATACTTAATTCGCATATAATGGAAAACATAATGCCGCCGCACAGTGGGCTAAATCTCAAATTCGTGAACAAAACTCATCTCAAATTCGTGAAAAAAAGGAATTCCGCCGCACAATGAGGTTAAATATCAAATTAGTGACCAAAACTCATCTCAAATTCGTGAAAAAAGGGCCATATATTATTTTTCCGCGTACCTAATTTCATGTACTACTTTTCGACTGAGAAAATGATATTTTTTTGACAAAATCTCCTTCCTAGAAAAATATATTAACTCCTAAATAAATAATGAACTCCTTCCTAGACAAATTATCTATAACCGCGATTTCCGCATCTCAAATTTTATGGCTTCATAGGGGGAGTGAATGGGTGGTAAGGTGGACGCTCGCATGGAGCAAGACAGCTGTTCTAAGTCCACCGCTCACCCCCCAGTAGTGTAATAGTATTATAATGGGCCCGTCTCCGGTCGGTGAATTCCATGGCAGCTCCGTTTGTATTTTATTTTTATGCAAATGAGTATATGAAATTGGGTTAGCAGAACGCAAATTTTTCATATCAGAACGCAAATAAAACACATCTATGTATTATCACGGTGTAAACAGAACTAATAGTATGCCAATGAGCGTCACCGCTTACGGCAATCCTGAGGTGGGGACGACTAGCGGGAGGGGGAATCCGCTCTCACTGCGCCTAGTGAAACGGTGAGCTCGCGACTTGTTTACTCACGCTATCGAAGCTGTTTACAATTAGGAATAATACTTACCTCCCGCAGGACAGTAACGACTCTGACTCGTCAGCGGCATTTTCAAGAGATCAAAAGCGTTGTCACGCTGGTTGTTTTATTTACACTGTGGTACTATCCTACCTCACCCTTCGAAACTGTGATGCAGGTATTGCGGACATCTATATCGTCGCTCTATATGTGATACCTCGTACACGCCAAAAAACAAACTTTCAGGGCTAGGAAACACCGAATACCTGTGTTCACGAGATGTTTTTTACACGTCTGTACAGCCAAAAAATGAGGTTAATGCATTCAGGGTTCATCTATGTATGTTTTCCGTTTCTTTATTTCACCATAACTTTTAAACGCTTAGATCGATTTAAAAGTGTATGGTATTGTTAGAATCAATATGACATCCCGAGTGGCATAGGGTACCTTAACGGTCCAAATGTCAAGTAAGTACGAGTAGGTGTCCAAATGTCAATAAATTGATATAAATATATCGTGTTTAGTGTCAAATTAAACTTCTGATGGAGTACATTCCGGAATATACATGTATCTATATGGATAAATACATAAAACAGAAATATTTCATAAACAACCGTAATAAAAAGAATTATATATATAATAGTTCAGATTCTGTAACGGCAGTCGTGTTTTTTATTCTTTTTAATATATTTATTTGTTTTAGTTGCGTAAATGGGACAAAATTAATAAAATACTATGCTAACGATTAAAACTGTCAGAGTTAATAATAATAATAATAAAATGCTTTATTCCTAAGAAAGGGAGTGTTAGCGAGTAATTACTACTAAGCACGTAATAAGAGGTTCTGTAGACGATCAAGCATGCTTGACAAGTTTCGCGTCGCGGGCAGGGAGGGGATCGTAAACCGCAGGAAATTTGCAAATATTTTTTTATAATATTTACCAAAAATGCCTAATTTTGTAGTTTATCGACATGGGCGCGCATAGTCGTTGCACTGTACCCATAATTAAAATAAAACATATTAACATAAAACATAATAAAATAAAACAAATTGAATTAAAATAAAATTGAAACGGGGCCGTCACGCTGAAAGGGATCGTAAACCGCAGGAAATATGTTTTTTTTTTAAATATTTACCAACAATGCCTAATTTTGTAGTTGTATACCAGGGAGTCACGTCATTCATTAATCAATTACATCTAATTAACGTGACTCCCCTGGTATAAACTACAAAATTAGGCATTTTTAGTAAATACATATAAAAAAATATTTGTATATTTCCTGCGGTTTACGATCCCCTCCCAGCCCGCGACGCGATGCTTAACAAGCATGCTTGATCGTCTAGACTCTAGAGGGCTCTCTAGACTCTAGAGAGCCCTTTAGAGGTATCACCGGATAAAACATCAACTCATGCTTGCGAGATGCCACTGCAATGATAATTACAAAGAAAACTAAGCAGTTTGATATGACTTGGACAGAACGATCCGGAGCGTGATTTTACTCTAAGAAAAATATAAAACGCAAAATTGATTTTTTGGCCCGAAACACACTTTTCTCACACATAGATTAACGATATGTATATAAAGCAATGCAATTTTAATAATAAATACTACTAGCACGTAGCTATATGTTACATATTATTATAATTGTGTGCTTAGATATCTCTCTACATTTTAAGAGAATGCGTTATCAAATTTTGTAGTTGCAATGCGCAGCGTTATCAGCGCTGTCAGACAGACATGATTGATAACGACGAGAACCGGCAAAGGTGATTATTGTTACCTGAAATTGGAAACTTTTGACGATTCTCAATTGATTTTAATGACATTATCAGTGTCTAACTAGATAACATTGAATATCCACGTAATGCGCTCGTCCTTGAAGCTGTTGCTTTTATCAGTTCAGATTGATTTCTCTCTGTTTATATGCTGCTATTAGACACGTAAACTTTGTATGCGTGTCATCGACTGCATTGTATCGGCATCATAAAGAAAATAAAGATGTTATCGGTAGGCTATCGCGGTTGTTAACTATTATAATTAATACAAAATCGGATTTTACCGCGTAAAATTTGAAGCACCCGACGTTTCTGCAATGTTACAGCCGCCGTTGTCCAGGGTAGACAACTAGAGCTGTCAACTACAACGGGCGAACTCGTCACCTCAGGAAGTTTTAACGATATTGATCGTTCTGTCTTCCATGAGGAGCGCAGAAGACTTCCACTGTCTAATTACGCCATACGTAAGAGACCTACGCCTTACCACGGAAGCTGTGTCGTTCTTCCTCGACTTAAGTGATAATTTTTGATAAGGCTTACTGTGAGTACCTTTATCCTACAACTAGAGTTGTCAACTACAACGGGCGAACCCGTCACCTCAGGAAGTTTTGACGATTAGTCGTTCTATCTCCCTGAAGTGAGCGCAGAAAACTTAGGACAAAAACAGTCCACCGTCAAGCTCCGCCACATGCCCGTAAGAGGCCAACGCCTTATACGCTAGATAGCCAGGTTACTCCGGTCTCTGGACTGGTTACGAGTTCGAGGTCGCTTGCGCGGTCCTCTCCCTTACGCAGCGGTGAAACGGTGTCAACCGAATCTATCGCGGACCACGGCATCATTTGCCCGGCAGTTTACCCGGAATCGGGTAGCCGATGGCTGTTTTAAGAGCAGTCACCGTAAGGTCCGCAACTGTTAGTCAGGATGCACAATCGATTAGCTTACGCCGCACGGTGCGCAGACCGTCCAGGACCGCCAGAAGATTGACTCCTAGGGGAAACTAGCCCTAAGGCCAGAGTCCTACCCGGGCTCGCGCTTCATGCGTGGAGGCCGCCGGATGGGTGTTGACCCATGAGTGTGACCGACCCTGAACAAATGGGTCTTCGTGACCAACTCAGCAAGGGCCCATTCGCTCCCTGTCCAGGGTAGACAAAACAGTTCTGCCAGCGGACAACTGACAGTACTTTAGTCTACCCTGCATTTCGCGGCCAGCATTTCGCGAAATGGTTGAAGTTCAGTGGATCCTCCAACTCTTTGAATACCTTCCTTGGTAGTCATTAACGGCACTATGGTGTAATTATTTTAACATGTCTCGATGGCATGTCTTAATATTTTTCAAGTAAATATATTAAAAGAATAAAAAAAACGACCGCCGTTACAGAACTATTATATTTATAAATATTTTTATTACGGTTTTTTATGAAATATTTCTGGTTTATTTATTTATCCATACATGCATATTTCCGGAATGTACTCAGTCAGACCTTTCATTTCACACTAAACCGGATATATTTATATTAATGTTTTGGACATTTAGACATTTAGACAACTACTTGATAATTGGACAGTTAAAGTACCGTATTATATTAGATCGGTTCTTTAAACCGTGGTGTGAACGTAGAAACTTAGGGACAGCACAGTCCACCGTCTAACTACGCCTACAGGCCCGTGAGAGTCCAACGCCTTACTGCGAGGTACTAGGAAGTGAACCCAGCGGGCCGATCACATAGTCTCACTGCCAGATTCGGAGGCATTTCTTCGTCCTCTAGTCTGGTCACTGATTCGAGATCGTTTGCGCCGCTTCCATAACGCAAACGGTAGTTCAATTGGATTTAGCTCGGACCACGTCGCCCTTTGCCCGTCATGGTCACTTGGCATTGGCTGGCCAACGGATCGTTTCAAAAATATATGACGACAGGTCCTACCCTCGCTGCTTGAATCATACGTTTTCAAACCCCTCCCCGCCGGTTATTCGCCGGATGGGCAGCGTGTTTAGAAAACCGGACAGTGTGCCAATCGCCCAGTTACGCCCGAGGTATTTCCCCGAATCCGCACGACTGATCCCAACCACATTTGACTGCAGGTTACTAGCCGCAAGCAGAGGTCACAGCGGCCCTGACAGGTTAAGTCCTTCCACGAGGAAGCTACCGGATAAGATCTGAACCGTGAATTGGGCAAGCCAAGGTGACACAAAATTGGTTAACACCACCCAAGCTGCGCGGAACGCACGAAACCATAAGCATCAGGGAATACGGCTGTCGGTAGCCATCCCCCGCTGCTGCTAATCTATAGTAGCGAACGGTTTCGTGCAGCTTTGGCCACAAGATCCACTTTGTTCTCGGATCGGCTCAATTCACGATTCAGCTCCTATTCAGAAACCTCCTCGTGCGGAAGGCTACCCGGGTAAGACTCTCGCGTCTCAGGCCACACGGCTGTTGGATCGGTTTCTCCCGGTAGAATTGCATCCCGGAGCTACTGGACGTTCGGCGACGCCTATCGGTTGTGCACTCTGACTTATTGCTGAAGGAGTCTGGGGACTATGGAAATATACTGTCTTCTAAGCAGCGGGGGTGGATGTTGACCTGTCGTTAACCACTCTTGAAATGACCATTAGGCTACCTGATCCTGAATTCAGAGCCGGGCAAAAGATGCCTTTTGTCCGCGATAGATTCAAACCGAATCACCGCTGAACATACGACAGGTAGAGATCGCGCGAGTGATTTCGAACCTGGGACCAGTCGGGAGGTTGGAGGTATCCTGAAGGTTAATTCCAGACGGAGATATTCTTCCAAAACTGGTAGACGTTTCAAACTTCCGTTTCAGAATCGTCAGCTAATCTTGGAACTCGATACTGCCCACGTTATTCCCACTCCGATATCGTGTTGTGATTGGCCCGGGTCGGCCGTTTAGCAGGGAGCGGCGTATGCTAAATTCAGACCGGGCTCTGAGCGTGCTTAGTGCTTTGAGCCAAGGGCAATTCGGATCGCGTCCTTTATTTATTAAATCAAATACCCTTTTTTCTCGGCGCTGAATTCAAATTTAATCGTCTTGGGTGGGAATAGTGGGAAATTATTGCCGAATGGGGATTTTTACTGCTATCTATTAGAGCAAGGATCGGCAAGTAATTTCAAGTGGGGTCCGGATACTGTTCAAAATGTTTATCGAGGTCCTTTTCGCGCGAAATTCGAAAAAAGAAATCACTTGCGGCGCTGGATTTTCATTTGCGCATTCTAAATTTGCGATATTTTAAAAAGGGAATAATTTTCCGGGTTTTTTAAGACTGCGTATTTTAGATGATAACGATCATTAAATTGTATATATAGGTAACTTATTTAACAATATTTGGTCCCGATCTGGACAGCGGTCCGCCTTGTGCCGACCGAGGTCCTAAAGCAACGACACGCAGACGACACCTCATATGCTGTCGAATCGCTTCCAGAATATCAAATATCGCCAAGTGACGACAATCGTGTATCGTATTGTCGCTTCAGAATCCGGGGGAATGCCGAGTTTGCCTTGAATTATAAGCTGCAATAGCCCACACTCTTTGCGCATTATATATCCAAAATACTCGAATTTCCGGTCTTTATTATGTTCATTAGCACTGGCATCGTTTGAAGCCTCGCAAACAGTGTCGTTTCGATTTCGATTAACCCACGGTAACTTAAGGATTCTTCTGTAATATTCTTCTGTAGCATTCTTCTGCATCTACCTACATAGGCCACGTACGGCTGTCGGTGGCCATCCCCCGCTGCTACCGTTCTATTTGCTGGCCGGGGCCGGGGCTGGGCCGGTGCGCGTATATTAATAACGCGCGAAATGCATATTATATCGCGACGTGGTAGTGGAAGCTGCGCTCCGCGTCTCTCGTCCGCTCGCACTCCGACTGCTTCTATAAATAAGCGACACACGCGACGCGAGCTCAAATAAACTATATTTGGAGATAGCATTACGGCGAGAACAAAGACGAGTGGATGCAGAATGCACTTGCACCGCCTCGCCTCCATCAATCCTCGCCGCGGGCTCCGCGCTTCTAGCCCGTTGGAAACATGTCATTACTTTCCCGACAGAGGAAAAGTATTGTGAACGCACTTCCGTGCGTCTGGACTTTGTGTGTATTCCTCCACGATAGCGCCCAAACGCTTCATCCGATTCAGCTGAAATTTGGCATGCCGGCATCATTTGGTCATGGCAAGAGTTGCGGTTGAAATCGGTTAACCATGGGGTGCACTGGTCATATTTCAATCTCGAAATATTAAAGACTTTCGCTACACAGGTGCCTTTTAAGCCGAAATAACATTGTTAAATTTTGGTTGAAATGTCTCCTATACAAGCGACACAAATATTTTTAACTCTGCCATATTTACAAAAATACTACATCATATTGAAAAATACCATTTGTTGCCGCAAATATAGTACGAAAATACTACTAAAAGACTACGAAAATACTACTAAAAGACTACAAAAATCTTAGAAATACATTCGCGATCTTAATGGGGGGATTGGCGCGCGGGATTGAAACGCTCATTATCAAGGGGGGGGGGGGGGATTGGCGCGTGGGGGCGTGGCCAACCCCCATGCCTCCGCGTTGGCAATGGGGAGAGGCAGGGGGGTTGGAGGCGTGTGTACTTGCCAGTAAAGTCTTGGGGTGACCCTACCGATTTTTTTTTATACTTTCTCAAACGTCTGAAATATAGTAGACAAAATATCCGTCCGACAAGCTTTTATTAGTTGTGAGACAATTATACCTGCGAAATATTATTACGCATTTTCATAGAAGCACTGATCTTCATTCTTTGCTAAACCACTCACATGACACACGAAATTAAAAAAAACAAGCCCACCAAAGAGTGAACACGAGATTTGCACAGAGGCATTACGCGTTTCTGGCACCGCGTCTGTATGATTCCTTCTGCTCTTCCTTGGCGGAGGCAAAAGTACAAAGTTCAATCAACAGAATGTCTGAAAAAATACGTCAACAAGTGGATCATAACGAAAGTAGAAGTTGATGCGAAGAACTGGTAACTCTCATTCTGGAGTAGGCTATGATATTTGCTATATTTGATACTATAATATATAAATTTACTTGACTATATTTAAACCAAATTAATATGATTATACTAAATAATTAGATTTAAAAATAAAGGCTGTTATTATGATGAGTTACAGTACCGTGCGAATTAATTGGAACAAAGAGTATTTTTCTTCGAAAAGTGCTTTATTGGACATAAACATACAAAAACAGTATTGGTAGTTATATATTGTTAGTTTTAATTTAGAATGTGTCCTCCCTTTGCGTTGATAATACCTTTCACTCTTGTAGGCGTATAATTTACCAGGTGTTTACAGCGTCCTTTCAGTTCATCATCGTGAAACCAGACTTGAATTACTGCACTGATCATCATGCATGGTTTTTGTTGTACGATCCGTCTTGGAGAGCCGTTTTTTGCCAATGGACCAGAGGTTGAGATCAGGGGAGTTTCCTGGCCATTCAAGTACAGTAGTTTGGTTTCACTTTTTTTAAAGAATGGCATGGGATAGACCTTGTAGAGCTCCCGTATCATATGGTTTTGTAAGATGTCACAATATTGTTCCAAACTCATGACATCATCTCGAAAAAAAATTGCCCGTTTACAATACGGAAAGTATTGGGAATCCTCTGCCAGGAAAGTAAAAAATACGCATTATATTTACTACACACTAAAGATGAAACACATAATAATAATAATAATAATAATAACAATAGACATATTGACATATTTCATAGACATTTAAAACAATCAAACTACAATTGTCAGTTCTTTCTCCGTTCGAGAACGCCCCAGTAGTAGTAGTAGTAAACGGAGTGGGGGGCTTGTTTCCAGCCCTTGATGTCACCTGGATCTAAAAGATCTTTTGTAACTACCCACTTTGTGGTTAGGTCAGTGCTCAGCTAGTAGCCCAGTACCTCTTACCAGTCCAAGTAGATCACTGACCTTCAAGTTGGGCAAATCGCTAGGTTTGAGAAAGGCTTGTCAACAGAGGCGTGGCCTGGGCAGCGACCAACGATGTGTATGCTGTCTTCATGTTCTTTGCCACTTATTCGGCAGTCCCTGCTCTCGGTCAAGCCAAGGTCTAATAGATGTAATCTAAGGGTCGTGTGTCCGGTGAGGAGACCGATAGTGGTTCTCAGGTTCTTCTTGCTCATAGTAGGGCCTTGGTTTTCTTTTGTAGTGGTTGCTACATCATGGCTTTTGCCTGGCGACATCCCTGACTCTGTTTCCAGGATGCCCGATGTTCCTGCTCCAAGCAGTCCCTTTTCTTACCCACGACGCCCCCAACGGAGTTTTATTCATTTATTAATTTCAGTTTTGAAACTATCTATGTCTAGGAATGTCTAATATTGGACCATACAAAGGCCGCAATGATGATGATGATTATTATTCTCGACTTGTCTGGCATCAGAGCTGTGTTGGTGTTGATCATCCGATAATAAAATGGCAAACTAGCGTAATTTCGCCGAAAACAACGGTTTCTACTGATAAGATAAAGACTATGCGCGCCCACGTTGCCAGCTGTATTCTCAGTATGTACTTATTACGATATAGGCACGATACACACAGGTAATTTTGCCCAGATAATGGGAGATAAGAACGCAATAACACTTGACTTTCAATGTCATTACTTTTTCGGGGCAGGGCTGGGGTGTGGAGGTAGGAGGACGTCGGGGACAGCGCCATGTGGCGCCTAGGCTTTAGCTTCGTATTTCGCAGTCATGTCTCTGTAGGATAAAGGGCGCTAATGGACCCGTGCTGAGTTGGCCACGAAGACCCATTCTGTTCAGGGTTGGTCACACTCACGGGTCAACACCCATCCGGCGGCCTCCACGCATGAAGTGCGAGCCCGGGCAGGACTCTGGCCTTAGGGCTAGTTTTCCCTAGGAATCAACCTTCTGGTGCTCCTGGACGGTCTGCGCATCGTGCGGCGTAAGCCAATCGATTGTGCACTCTGACTAACAGTCGGGGGAGTCTGGAAGTAGTACAGTTTCCTATAGAGCGGGGGTGGTTGCGGACCTTAATGCGACTGCTCTTGAAACGACCATCTGCTACCCGATCCTGGGTGAACAGCCGGGCAATGGATGCCGTGGTCCGCGATAGATTCGGTATACACCGTTTCACCGCTTCGTAAGGGAGAGGACCGCGCAAGCGACCTCGAACTCGTAACCAGTCGAGAGACTGGAGTAATCTGGTCGCAATTGGAAGTAAGGGCGTGAGTGTAAGCCCGCTGGGTAACACTCCTGGCTATCTTTCGGTTAAGGCGTCGGCCTCTTACGGGCATGTGGCGGAGCTTGACGGTGGACTGTTTTGTCCAAGTCTTCTGCGCTCACTTCAGGGAGATAGAACGACTAATCGTCCAAAATGCAATAAATCGCCATTTAAAACTATTTAGGACCATAATCTTTGCGGTAGAGTATGGACAGTTCTAATACATAAAACCGTTAAAGCGCGATGTAAATAACATATATGTCAAGTTTTGTAAAAATTGGTTCAATAGATTTTGCATAAATTGATTGGGGGGTGTGTGGAAATGCCCCTATAAGAGATATAAATAAATTTTGTTTAATAATAAATATGATTTCATTGACTTAAGGGGGGGGGGGCTGGTTTAGACGGCAAAAAAACATTTTTTTTTAACCTAAAGTTGAAATCTTTTCGATTCATGAAAAGAACTCTGAAATCGGAATAGTTGTAAAAAACTTACTAAGTATTGTTTGTTTGTTTGTTTGAAAAGCTTTATTGCACACACAAAAGAATACAATGTGGTGGGCCTATTGCCAAGTGGCAATATCTACCGACCATACCGCCAGGGTTATTGTGACTGAAGGTTTATGTGGGCAAATAAATTTACAAGTAATAAATAAATACACATACAAAAAAGTCATCATAGTATAAAATATAATTCAGTGATTAGTAACGTATGCCAACTCGTATTGAAGGGAGGAGTGAAATATAAGGACAAGCAAAGGAGACGGGAGGGGAGGGGGAATTCATAAGTTGAGTAAATGTCTCTTTAAAGAATTTTTAAACCCGCTCAGGTTTTCAAGTTGTCTTATCGGTAAAGGCACGGAATTCCAGAGACGGGCCGCTTGCACTGCGAAAGACCTAGACATGAAAGTTGATGAATGCTGAGGTATAGCCAGTAATAGATTTTCCTGAGAGCGCAATGGGAGACCATGGGATGATAGCGGAGAGAAGAGATTATACAAATAAGTAGGACAGTTTGACTGTAGTACGCGGAAGAGTAGGGCGAGTATGTGAAATTCCCGACATCGTCTAATGGGTAGCCACTCCATTTGCCTGCGAAAGTTTGATATGTGATCAAACTTCTTCAGGGAATAAACAAAGCGAATACACGCGTTTTGAACCCTATCTAGCTTATCGAGTAGTTCTTCATTCGCATCTAGGTAGGCCACATCAGCGTAATAAATTAGCGGTAAAAGAAAAGATTGTGCCATTTGGCGTTTGATACAAAGAGGTAAGAGATTCTGAACCCGTTTAAAAGAATGGAGACTTCCAAAGACTTTACGACTGACCTCACTTACTTGAGGATGCTTACATTTCAATGCAATCATTGTGCAGTACTGTTCTTTAAGGCGTTTTTCTCAAAACCATATTTTTCTGTTCTGCGCCGGTGATAAAAAACTACTCGACGGATCGAGTCGTTCAAAAAAAAATAAGATTGAAATTGAAATTGAGATCCCCTTGAGTATGATACGACCAAATCTGGTTCTGAAACAATTATCCGTTGAGTATGATACGACCAGATCTGGTTCCGCGTTTTTTTCACTTCTTTGACGTTCTCATATTTATTCATAATTATCTAATTGTTTTACAAAATGATATTTCAATATTCTATATTCGAAATTTCAATGCAATCATTGTGCAGTTGTTCTTTTTATGATTGGTGTAGTGGTTTCGTAGTTATAGTACTTTAAGGTCGATGTCGCCGAAAATCCTGCAAAAGAGACAGATGCATCCATGAAAATACCCATTTACTCCAAGGGTTAAATTATTTTCTATACAATCAGAAAAAGTTTTTTAATATATTTTTTTTACTAGTTAAACACAAAATCGAAAATCGATTTTATTTCTATAAATCCTTGAAAAATTATAACTAAGTTTTTATTATTTTTTTTAGTTCGTTTAGTTCATCTAGAAAATACACATGTAAAAATTTATATCTTAGTTTACTATTTTTTGTTTCAGGCAAAATTACGCTCGCTATTACCGGCGCAAACAGATACCGTCATTTCTGCAACAGTAGAACATTTGCAATTAATACCTCAAAAATAGTTTTTTTTTACCATTGAAAAAAATATTGATATAAACTGATATAAAAGATCCATCATCAGATTTCTACGTTAAGTAAAAAAAACATGAAAAACATGTTTTTTGGCCTTCTAAACCAGGCTCCCTCCCTCCTAATAAGAGTCATTACGTACTAAAAAAAATTATTTCAATTTGTAAAAGTTGCCATATTTTTTTTATTTTTTCCTTGGCCATTTGCGATGTTTCAAAAAATAAAAACGATATATATTTGAACAATAATTTAATTGTTTTACAATATTAAGTTGCTGATGTCTCAATAACAGACAAAATATAATTTATAAATTATTCGTGTTCGATAATTTATCAAATGATTTTTTAAGTTATGGGACACATGTTAACTCTCAAAAGGACGATGCTTATACGTGGGAATTGGACAGTGATGAGTTGTCAGCTATAGCGGGTGAGCCCGTCACCCCAGGAAGCTATAACGAAATTTATCGTTCTTTCAACCTGGAGTGAGTGACTTGGGGACGACACTCCACCGTCTATAAAAACCAGCTTAGTTACGGCTCGTAAGAGACCAACGCCTTACTGCGAGACACTGGGAAGTGCACCCAGCGGACCGACCGCACGCCCGTTAGATTTGGCCGGAGTTCTCCGTCCTCCCGTCTGGTTACCGGTCCGAAGTCGATTGCGCGATCTCTACCTGTTGTTAGTTCATGGTTAGTTCAGGGAACTAATGGGCCCTGTTGCAGTTAGGCCACTAAAACCCAGTTGTATAGGGTCGGTCAAACGCACGGGTCAACACCCATCCGACAGCCTCCACGCAGAAGGGAGACCTAGGGTAGGACGCTGGCCTGCGGACCAGTCTCCCCTAGAAGTCAACCTTCGAGCGCTCCTAGACGGTTTTCGCACCGTGCGGCGTCAGCCAATCGATTCTGCATTCCGACTAACAGCCGAGGAAGTCTGGGAATAGTAATGTTTCCTATAGAGCGGGGTAGTTGTTAACCTTATGGCAACTGCTCTTGAAACGACCATTCGGCCACCCGATCCCGGGTGAATAAGCCGGTCAAAGGATGCCGTGGTCCGCGATAGATTCGGTAGACACCCTATCACCGCATAATAAGGGAGAGGACCGCGCAAGCGACCTCGATCCTGTAATGAATCAGGAGGCAGGAGGTATCCTGAAGGTTAATTCCAGACGGAGATATCCTTCCAAATTGGTAGTCAGAGGGCGAGGCTGCCCGCTGGGTACCTTTGCCGGTGCCTCGCCGTAAGGCGTTGGTCTCTGACGGGCAGTTGGCGTAACTAGACAGTGTATTGTTTTTCGTCCCAAGTCTTCAGTAAGAGAGGGGATTGCGCAAGCGACCTCGAACCTGTAACCATTCGGGAGACCAGAGTAATCTGGTTGCAACTGGAAGTAAGGGCGCGAGTGTCGGCCCGCTGGTTGACGCTTTTGGGGTGACGGGTTCGCCCGTTGTAGTCGACAACTCTAAGTGTTGTTAGTTCAGCGGTAATTCGGTTTGAATTTATCGCGGTAAATGTATTAGTTGGCAATAATACTATGCTGCTCGCGGAGCTACACCGGCGTATAGACCAATCTACATTTTTGCTTCTTTCGCCCACATACTTACCTCATCGTGCTAGAAAAAGAACATGTCCATGTTATAATATGTACCTATATTAAAGTTAGATATATATACCATATGTTTACTAAAAATTGTTCAAAAAATGTACGTTCAGCGAAACTTTATGAATCTGTCATCTTTTGAAGTACCTATTTCATTTTTAACGCCAACAATGGTCATATAAAAGAAAACACAAGAAAAGTTTGAAAACTAATAATGAACGACTTCCAATCGTCGCAAAACCATAACATTCGATTCGCCGAATGCTAATTAGCTTTCGGCGACTTTAAAATTACACGCATATACGTATGTATACCCATGCGTGTATAGCGAGCGAGGCATAGCGAGGTATCTATACTTTGATAGTAATTAATATGGCATTTTTTAAAACAGAAAGGAAAATTACACAAAAAAATAAGAAAAAGTTTTTTTACGAAATACGTGATGCTACGAAATATACGGCGCCCGACTACGTTCAGCGCTCGCGCAGGTCACGAGTCGAATGAAATCCTGTTTCCACGCACCGGAGCGGTTGCTGTGGGGTTATTATTTTCGCGGCTAATAGCACTGCCCGCTGTACCCCGCTACCCTGCTTTATCTTTATCCCTTCTCCCCTACTAAACCTGACTCTTCAGTACGTATTTTATATTTTAACCGGCTGCAATCGCGCATTTACTCTCAAATCACGGAATGCATAGATGGTTATCCTGCAACGGTAGGCGTTTTTAGTACAAATCATAGTTAAGGAGCCCGCTGCAGTTCACTCTACGTCATCGGGTACACAAAACAAACCAATTTCAAACATTAATCCCTTAACTTAAAAGCCTGAGAACACTCGGAACTTTAATTTGTACATAATCTTAAAAGCTTGAGAATACCCGTCTATCTTGATAATATTCTGTTAAGAAATTTAAACCCCGGAGAAATTCGTTGCCTCTAGTTATGCGGTACTGAAACCCTTTCGAAAGTCGGTATGTTCGGGAGGGTGGAACTGATCAAATCTGTTCGCTAGTCGATTTGTAATAACCCTCATTTATATATCTAATAACACTTTATTTATGTAGTTTTATTTATGTAGCCTATTTATGTAGCTTATTTATGTAGCTTATGAACACTTTATTTATGTAGCTTGGTCGAGAGACAGAGGCCGTTAGTTCTTCAGTAGCGTTCTGCCGCCTTTCTTGTAAAACAAGATCACCATGATTTCCCTCTATGCTGCACTGTTAAAAATTTCGGTTTCGGGTTTCCGCTGTTAGTAATTTAATTTAATTTAATGTGTAATTCACAATAATCTAAAGTACAATGGACAACATGTACAATTAAAATGTCGTAGACAAAAATCCAGTAGCAAAAAACTTACGTGGTATGCCAAAATCTGTTGCCAGCGATCCTAATGTCGCCTAACTAGTCTAAAAACCTGTTCTAAGGCGGCCATTTTTCAAAAATAAATATATGTATAACCTGTATACAAACTAGCGAAAGAAAAGAACATAATAAATTTGAAAAATGTGTACACTAATAGTTATTATTAATCCTTATTAGCTAGACAATTAAAGTGAAATAAACAGTAATAACAAATACAATACAATAAAATACAAAATAATAGCCTTACTGGATGACAAATGCCTTTTCATTTCTTTTAGGAATGTTTCGTATATTTTAAAGCTTATTTTATTTTTTTTAAAGTACCTTTTAATCTTTGTTAATATCCTTTAACCTGTCGGACGCCAACAGTGCCTATAGACATTTTGCGTCGCTTGACAGATCCGCGCGTATCCGTTTCGGCCGTCCTCCATATATATTATATAAATATATAAGATACATGATTAACAAGATTAATAACTAGGTAACAAGAGGGAATTCATGGAAAAGCGATTAGAATTTATTTATAAAAACGACCAAAAAGTTGCGGCGCAGTTTTTTGCGAGGCTGGCTCTCGAGCGGTTAATATTTGGACTTATTACTACCTTTTTATACGGCGCTACAAAAAAAAAAGTATTTATAAAAAAAATACTAATTTTCATGGTGGATTTTCTCTGATTAAATCTAGCACTTTAAAAGTATAGAAAGGAGTGGATAAAAAAATCTGACGACAGAGGAGTGTATTCGGCTGGGTTTAGTTGCTGCTTTGTTTTGGTTCGCGTGTCCCATATAGCGTATTATATTTATCAACCTCGTACTACAATTTGCCAACCAGAATTACTACGAAGCACTAATAGATGACACTAATATATAAATGTTATTATTGTTGCCTTTTGTTAAAATATTCGGTTTTTATGGTCAATCGGTACTTTATGGAAAACCTAGCATTTTCAATGTTTATATAAATAGGTAAATAGATTGCTATTAGTTTGGCCATCATTGCTATCAGAGCCACCTGCATTTCGCCGTGTCGTAAGAGTTGCGCAATCTAAGTCCTCTTGTCCACGGCACGTTTTTACGAACCCGTACCGCGCGTTAGCCGCGCCGTGGAAAAAAACGTGAGCTCTTGTCCACGACACGGTTTTTTCACCGTGCGACGCGTTAGTCGCGCTCCATTTTGTAAACCAAATCAAGGTCGAAATAAGTGTCCGCCGTGAAAACTTCCGGCGCATGGACAAACTCTCATACGCTGCCATACAACACTGATACAAATTTCGACGTAAATAAACGCGGCCCGCCGAGGGATAAACACGGTGCATACGGCGGCGGCGCCGTGCCGTTTTTCCGCACTCTCCGTGGATAAGCTTCCATAGTGATCCATACCCCACTGACTACCGCGCCTGGCACATAATGGGCCCTTGCTAAGTCGGCAACGAAGACCTATTCTGTTCATGGTTGGTCACACTCACGGGTCAACACCTATCCGACGGCCTCCACGCATGAAGTGCGAGCCTGGGTAGGACTCTGGCCTTATGGTTAGTTTCCCCTGGGAATCAACCTTCTGGCGCTCCTGGACGGTCTGCGCACCGTGCGGCGTAAGCCAATCGACTGTGCACTCTGACTAACAGTCGGAGGAGTCTGGAAGCAGTACTGTTTCCTATAGAGCGGGGGTGGTTGCGGACCTTACGCCGACTGCTCTTGAAACGACCATCGGCTATCCGATCCTGGGTGAACAGCCGGGCAAAGGACGCTGTGGTCCGCGATAGATTCGGTAAACACCGTTTCACCGCTTCGTAAGGGAGAGGACCGCGCAAGCGACCTCGAACTCGCAACCAATCGAGAGACTGGAGTAATCTGGTCACAATTGGAAGTAAGAGCGTGAGTGTAGGCCCGCCGGGTAACACTCCTGGCTATCTCGCGGTTAAGGCGTTGGCCTCTTACGGGCTTGTGGCGTAGCTAGATGGTGGACTGTTTGGTCCTCAAGTCTTCTGCGCTCACTCCAGGGAGATAGAATGACTAATCGTTAAAACTTCCTGAGGTGACGGGCTCGCCCGCTGTAGTCTGCAACCCTAGTTGACGACCGCGCCTAGACACGTCGAAATAACCGTGGTTTTACACGGTGAAAAAAAACGTGTGTGGACAAGAGGCCTAATACTATATATAATCAATGCCCATGATAAGTGTACAGTGCAGCAGGCTTCCGGACTATCAGCTACTCGGCACTACGAGCGCATCCACTGTCCCTCATTTAAAAGATGACTCACGCGCGTGGACTCAACCAACAGTCAGATGGACAGTTACGACGACGTTGTGAACAGTTTATGGCAGGCGTCGAATTATTAGCCAGTGACGAGCCCCGGTTCCCGGAAGGTTGAATTTGTTGAATATTTCCACTGGAATTTGGCTCGCATCTCGAATCTGACGGATACGCAAAGACATAAACATAAACTCTGTCTTCATGCATGGGAGTCATGCCGAGGACTAAATAGCTTCTTGCTAAAATGCAGGAACTTAAAATCAGTCTTATGCTTTCATATACTCTTACAAATGCTGGTTTAAAGGAGAATGCGTGTCATGTAGGTTATCAGTTGTTGTTTGGCTTTCGTTTCTTGCTATATCACTTTTTATGCTGTGTATTATTTTTATTTTGCGCAATAAAGAATATGAAGTAATAATAGTAATAATGAGAATAATCATAAATTTGACAATATTATATTTTATAATAATCAAATCATATTTCTGCGCGATGCATGCACGTTGAAACGTCTTTTAGCTAGATTTTTTTGATTTTGCCGCAAAAATGGGAGAACATTTAATTAAATTCTTGAATTGTTTGTCGAGAGTACAAATTCTCTATAAGTAGATCGTTTTTTCGGATAATCACTTTTCAAAAATAGATTTCCTACGCTTTGACAAACTGTAAAGTAGCAACAATTCATTAATTTCAAAATCAGACTCTGACTGCTTCTGAACTCATTTTTCTCGCCAAGCTCGAAAACTGTATTTTTTGTACTAGCTAGGACGCGAATGAATGTAGCTGTGTCGCTTAGCTGCGTCGCTATGTCTGCCTCAACTGCCCCGCCTTGCAAAATCTGTACTTGTATGTTACGCTGCATTACCTGCGTCTCAGCGTACGGTTAGAAAGACTGGTGACTTTTTCGAACGTTTGGGGGCGAGTAGCTGACATCTGGCGGCCATATCTGAGCCCTTACGACTCGTAACGTTTCGCTTCGATTTCAATTTTATTCTAAGAGAAGCTAGTACCTGGTATACTGTGGTATTGTCGAGGGAAGCTCTGTCACTATCGATACGAGGCTCTTCGGCTCGTTAGGTCTGGCCTCACTACTGTCTGGTATACTGTGACTAGTTTCTACATGGCACCGCGCGATATTTATCGACGCCGCGTTGCATGCAGTATTTGGAGCAATTCGATAAAGAGAGTGACCACCCGGTTCGGTCGAGAGCAACGGCTTATCAGTCAAAGTGAACGAACGCGAAGATGGCGGCGGTGCGGGGTCAGGCGTCGCCACATCTAGGGTCAAAGCAATCAAACACCGCTAACGAAGGGTCTCTTACATCGCGAATGGCGACACGCGTGGGTTTCATTAATTTCATTGTTAAGATGCCAGTGGCGTAACTAAAATAATTTAATAGTAAAAACACATTTAAAAAACCCAGCTTGTCTGTTGTTCTTGACAAAATTTTCTGTCCCGAACCAATCCTGGGTGCAGCAGCCATGTCATAGTAGAACTTAGAACGGGCTATCATAATTGAATGATATACAGAACTTCGTATTTGCCTACATCAGCCATGTCATGGTGGAACTTGAAAGTTGCTATCATAAATGAATGCTTATACAAAATTTTGGGTCTCTGCTGTTGCCCGTTGAGGAGTTCCTTCGTCGGGAGCCAACCCAGGGTGGACGGATTTCAACCAAAATCTTTTCAGTTCATGCCATGACCAAATGATGCCTGCATGCCAAATTTCAGCTCAATCGAATGAAGCGTTTCGGCGCTATCATTGGAGAATACACACAGTCAGACACACAAAAGTGCGTCCACAATACTTTCCCTGACAGGAAAGTAAAATAATGTCAGTTTTTATTACTTTATTTGTGGTAGAGCTACTAAGTTGGAAACTGGTAAGACTAAAAAATACCCAGATTAATATTATTACAAATGTCCTATTTTTTGCCTATCCATATTTAAATTAACTACTTAATGTATTATTAAACAAATATGAATAAATACATCTCTAGAGTGGTTTTCGTCAACTCAACGATCACTCTTGAGCCATCCATTTTATCAGTTTCCTTAGCTTCCTAGTGAAGTTGGAATGGAATGTTGATCGTAACAGAAGTTCCATTTTGCCGAACTACCGCGGGCCCCGGTGCGCTG
Source organism: Micropterix aruncella (assembly GCA_944548615.1). Taxonomy (NCBI): domain Eukaryota; kingdom Metazoa; phylum Arthropoda; class Insecta; order Lepidoptera; family Micropterigidae; genus Micropterix; species Micropterix aruncella. The sequence continues at coordinate 9,150,351 of OX155963.1, read as the reverse complement.
CACTGGCTTCACCGGCTTAGTTACGCCACTGGATGAAGCCCAACTCTCTCAAGTCCGATCCTTTATGATTAGGGCTGCTATATTTTGCTAGGTTCTCATCTGGATGCTCTGGAACAAGGAATTATAAAATACGCAATTTTAAAACAAGGCAAATATTTATTCCCTTACTTAGATAGATTCACATTTAACACATTTTATGTAGTTTTAGCGGAAGAAGTACTTGGAGTGTTAGGGTGTTAACCACACCAATCGACCGATCATCGATCGATCGCATCGATCGACGATAGAATTGATCAGTCGACGTCGATCGTCAGTTGTTATTGTGGCAACAACTGACGATCGACGTCGACTGATCCATTCTACTGTCGATCGATGAAATCGATCGATGATTGATCGTTTGTTGTAGTAGGACCATTATTATTATATATTTTTTTACTTCTTTTTTTTTGAAGACCAAATTTTAGGGCAATTTAGTGTTATTGGCGTTTTACTAAAACTTGTACATCTGTAAGCAATCAAGCAATCGAGCAAACTTGATTGTAATATTAGAGTCCTGTCCACCCTAGAACGGGCTAGTCCCAGTTGGGTAACAGAATCAAATAAGCAAAAGGTTAAGGTTTTGCCATTCGTTTCCTGTTATTTTTGTAAGCAAATCAATGTTTTATAGTTATTAATTCTTAAATAAATAAATAAAAATACTTGTCTGAAGACTTTTTTCAGTAATACAGAATCCCCTTTCACATAATTATAAAACTCTAAGGAAGTTGTAATGTGCATTTGACATAGTACTCGTAATATCGACTCCACAGTTTTTGGCAGCACAGAATTTCTTCAGTTCACTGGGCCACATTAAAGAAAAACACTCTTTCGATTGTAGCGTTGTGGGCTGGAATTTCAAACAAATATTGACACTGTTTTGGCGTTTGGCATTTTCATTCTGGATTTTAGGTTTTATTAAAAAAGTGAATCAATCATTTTTCCACAGATTTCTTAAACTTCCTTTCTTCAGATGCACGTTTAGATCACAAAAACTTTTTCAGATACTTATATTGCTAAAAGCTTCTGTCGCCCAAAATCTACACACCATTTTAACCCCTCAAGACAGTAACGTCCGGAATCGGGTACGATGTATTGTAGTCAATATCAGTAACGTCCCAAAACGGGTACGAGCGCGGCGGGACAAACCGCGCTCTCAACGAACTGAATTTACACCAAAATCATAGTGCAACCACCCCCTGTTAGATACGTGTGAGAAAGACGGATAAATTCTGTATTGTACGATTATTCACTCGTGCTTCTCGCAGTCTAGAATCCCTAATATAATTGTTTGTATTCTGGGGGCACTTAGTCGAGTGCTGCCATTGTTCGGATCTGTGCATCTCTTCGGATATTATATAGCTTTTCTTCGGATATATGTATGAAAATAAATAAAACGAACTAATAGATTTGGTAAAGCATGTAATAACGTACACAAATGTGTTTACAATTTCTAAATAGGGTTTCGCATTTTGAGATAAAAATATCGGCGTATAGACCAATCTACATTTTTGCTTCTTTCGCCCACATACTTACCTCATCGTGCTAGAAAAAGAACATGTCCATGTTATAATATATACCTATATTAAAGTTAGATATATATACCATATGTTTACTAAAAATTGTTCAAAAAATGTACGTTCAGCGAAACTTTATGAATCTGTCATCTTTTGAAGTACCTATTTCATTTTTAACGCCAACAATGGTCATATAAAAGAAAACACAAGAAAAGTTTGAAAACTAATAATGAACGACTTCCAATCGTCGCAAAACCATAACATTCGATTCGCCGAATGCTAATTAGCTTTCGGCGACTTTAAAATTACACGCATATACGTATGTATACCCATGCGTGTATAGCGAGCGAGGCATAGCGAGGTATCTATACTTTGATAGTAATTAATATGGCATTTTTTAAAACAGAAAGGAAAATTACACAAAAAAATAAGAAAAAGTTTTTTTACGAAATACGTGATGCTACGAAATATACGGCGCCCGACTACGTTCAGCGCTCGCGCAGGTCACGAGTCGAATGAAATCCTGTTTCCACGCACCGGAGCGGTTGCTGTGGGGTTATTATTTTCGCGGCTAATAGCACTGCCCGCTGTACCCCGCTACCCTGCTTTATCTTTATCCCTTCTCCCCTACTAAACCTGACTCTTCAGTACGTATTTTATATTTTAACCGGCTGCAATCGCGCATTTACTCTCAAATCACGGAATGCATAGATGGTTATCCTGCAACGGTAGGCGTTTTTAGTACAAATCATAGTTAAGGAGCCCGCTGCAGTTCACTCTACGTCATCGGGTACACAAAACAAACCAATTTCAAACATTAATCCCTTAACTTAAAAGCCTGAGAACACTCGGAACTTTAATTTGTACATAATCTTAAAAGCTTGAGAATACCCGTCTATCTTGATAATATTCTGTTAAGAAATTTAAACCCCGGAGAAATTCGTTGCCTCTAGTTATGCGGTACTGAAACCCTTTCGAAAGTCGGTATGTTCGGGAGGGTGGAACTGATCAAATCTGTTCGCTAGTCGATTTGTAATAACCCTCATTTATATATCTAATAACACTTTATTTATGTAGTTTTATTTATGTAGCCTATTTATGTAGCTTATTTATGTAGCTTATGAACACTTTATTTATGTAGCTTGGTCGAGAGACAGAGGCCGTTAGTTCTTCAGTAGCGTTCTGCCGCCTTTCTTGTAAAACAAGATCACCATGATTTCCCTCTATGCTGCACTGTTAAAAATTTCGGTTTCGGGTTTCCGCTGTTAGTAATTTAATTTAATTTAATGTGTAATTCACAATAATCTAAAGTACAATGGACAACATGTACAATTAAAATGTCGTAGACAAAAATCCAGTAGCAAAAAACTTACGTGGTATGCCAAAATCTGTTGCCAGCGATCCTAATGTCGCCTAACTAGTCTAAAAACCTGTTCTAAGGCGGCCATTTTTCAAAAATAAATATATGTATAACCTGTATACAAACTAGCGAAAGAAAAGAACATAATAAATTTGAAAAATGTGTACACTAATAGTTATTATTAATCCTTATTAGCTAGACAATTAAAGTGAAATAAACAGTAATAACAAATACAATACAATAAAATACAAAATAATAGCCTTACTGGATGACAAATGCCTTTTCATTTCTTTTAGGAATGTTTCGTATATTTTAAAGCTTATTTTATTTTTTTTAAAGTACCTTTTAATCTTTGTTAATATCCTTTAACCTGTCGGACGCCAACAGTGCCTATAGACATTTTGCGTCGCTTGACAGATCCGCGCGTATCCGTTTCGGCCGTCCTCCATATATATTATATAAATATATAAGATACATGATTAACAAGATTAATAACTAGGTAACAAGAGGGAATTCATGGAAAAGCGATAGTGTTAGAATTTATTTATAAAAACGACCAAAAAGTTGCGGCGCAGTTTTTTGCGAGGCTGGCTCTCGAGCGGTTAATATTTGGACTTATTACTACCTTTTTATACGGCGCTACAAAAAAAAAGTATTTATAAAAAAAATACTAATTTTCATGGTGGATTTTCTCTGATTAAATCTAGCACTTTAAAAGTATAGAAAGGAGTGGATAAAAAAATCTGACGACAGAGGAGTGTATTCGGCTGGGTTTAGTTGCTGCTTTGTTTTGGTTCGCGTGTCCCATATAGCGTATTATATTTATCAACCTCGTACTACAATTTGCCAACCAGAATTACTACGAAGCACTAATAGATGACACTAATATATAAATGTTATTATTGTTGCCTTTTGTTAAAATATTCGGTTTTTATGGTCAATCGGTACTTTATGGAAAACCTAGCATTTTCAATGTTTATATAAATAGGTAAATAGATTGCTATTAGTTTGGCCATCATTGCTATCAGAGCCACCTGCATTTCGCCGTGTCGTAAGAGTTGCGCAATCTAAGTCCTCTTGTCCACGGCACGTTTTTACGAACCCGTACCGCGCGTTAGCCGCGCCGTGGAAAAAAACGTGAGCTCTTGTCCACGACACGGTTTTTTCACCGTGCGACGCGTTAGTCGCGCTCCATTTTGTAAACCAAATCAAGGTCGAAATAAGTGTCCGCCGTGAAAACTTCCGGCGCATGGACAAACTCTCATACGCTGCCATACAACACTGATACAAATTTCGACGTAAATAAACGCGGCCCGCCGAGGGATAAACACGGTGCATACGGCGGCGGCGCCGTGCCGTTTTTCCGCACTCTCCGTGGATAAGCTTCCATAGTGATCCATACCCCACTGACTACCGCGCCTGGCACATAATGGGCCCTTGCTAAGTCGGCAACGAAGACCTATTCTGTTCATGGTTGGTCACACTCACGGGTCAACACCTATCCGACGGCCTCCACGCATGAAGTGCGAGCCTGGGTAGGACTCTGGCCTTATGGTTAGTTTCCCCTGGGAATCAACCTTCTGGCGCTCCTGGACGGTCTGCGCACCGTGCGGCGTAAGCCAATCGACTGTGCACTCTGACTAACAGTCGGAGGAGTCTGGAAGCAGTACTGTTTCCTATAGAGCGGGGGTGGTTGCGGACCTTACGCCGACTGCTCTTGAAACGACCATCGGCTATCCGATCCTGGGTGAACAGCCGGGCAAAGGACGCTGTGGTCCGCGATAGATTCGGTAAACACCGTTTCACCGCTTCGTAAGGGAGAGGACCGCGCAAGCGACCTCGAACTCGCAACCAATCGAGAGACTGGAGTAATCTGGTCACAATTGGAAGTAAGAGCGTGAGTGTAGGCCCGCCGGGTAACACTCCTGGCTATCTCGCGGTTAAGGCGTTGGCCTCTTACGGGCTTGTGGCGTAGCTAGATGGTGGACTGTTTGGTCCTCAAGTCTTCTGCGCTCACTCCAGGGAGATAGAATGACTAATCGTTAAAACTTCCTGAGGTGACGGGCTCGCCCGCTGTAGTCTGCAACCCTAGTTGACGACCGCGCCTAGACACGTCGAAATAACCGTGGTTTTACACGGTGAAAAAAAACGTGTGTGGACAAGAGGCCTAATACTATATATAATCAATGCCCATGATAAGTGTACAGTGCAGCAGGCTTCCGGACTATCAGCTACTCGGCACTACGAGCGCATCCACTGTCCCTCATTTAAAAGATGACTCACGCGCGTGGACTCAACCAACAGTCAGATGGACAGTTACGACGACGTTGTGAACAGTTTATGGCAGGCGTCGAATTATTAGCCAGTGACGAGCCCCGGTTCCCGGAAGGTTGAATTTGTTGAATATTTCCACTGGAATTTGGCTCGCATCTCGAATCTGACGGATACGCAAAGACATAAACATAAACTCTGTCTTCATGCATGGGAGTCATGCCGAGGACTAAATAGCTTCTTGCTAAAATGCAGGAACTTAAAATCAGTCTTATGCTTTCATATACTCTTACAAATGCTGGTTTAAAGGAGAATGCGTGTCATGTAGGTTATCAGTTGTTGTTTGGCTTTCGTTTCTTGCTATATCACTTTTTATGCTGTGTATTATTTTTATTTTGCGCAATAAAGAATATGAAGTAATAATAGTAATAATGAGAATAATCATAAATTTGACAATATTATATTTTATAATAATCAAATCATATTTCTGCGCGATGCATGCACGTTGAAACGTCTTTTAGCTAGTTTTTTTTTTATTTTGCCGCAAAAATGGGAGAACATTTAATTACATTCTTGAATTGTTTGTCGAGAGTACAAATTCTCTATAAGTAGATCGTTTTTTCGGATAATCACTTTTCAAAAATAGATTTCCTACGCTTTGACAAACTGTAAAGTAGCAACAATTCATTAATTTCAAAATCAGACTCTGACTGCTTCTGAACTCATTTTTCTCGCCAAGCTCGAAAACTGTATTTTTTGTACTAGCTAGGACGCGAATGAATGTAGCTGTGTCGCTTAGCTGCGTCGCTATGTCTGCCTCAACTGCCCCGCCTTGCAAAATCTGTACTTGTATGTTACGCTGCATTACCTGCGTCTCAGCGTACGGTTAGAAAGACTGGTGACTTTTTCGAACGTTTGGGGGCGAGTAGCTGACATCTGGCGGCCATATCTGAGCCCTTACGACTCGTAACGTTTCGCTTCGATTTCAATTTTATTCTAAGAGAAGCTAGTACCTGGTATACTGTGGTATTGTCGAGGGAAGCTCTGTCACTATCGATACGAGGCTCTTCGGCTCGTTAGGTCTGGCCTCACTACTGTCTGGTATACTGTGACTAGTTTCTACATGGCACCGCGCGATATTTATCGACGCCGCGTTGCATGCAGTATTTGGAGCAATTCGATAAAGAGAGTGACCACCCGGTTCGGTCGAGAGCAACGGCTTATCAGTCAAAGTGAACGAACGCGAAGATGGCGGCGGTGCGGGGTCAGGCGTCGCCACATCTAGGGTCAAAGCAATCAAACACCGCTAACGAAGGGTCTCTTACATCGCGAATGGCGACACGCGTGGGTTTCATTAATTTCATTGTTAAGATGCCAGTGGCGTAACTAAAATAATTTAATAGTAAAAACACATTTAAAAAACCCAGCTTGTCTGTTGTTCTTGACAAAATTTTCTGTCCCGAACCAATCCTGGGTGCAGCAGCCATGTCATAGTAGAACTTAGAACGGGCTATCATAATTGAATGATATACAGAACTTCGTATTTGCCTACATCAGCCATGTCATGGTGGAACTTGAAAGTTGCTATCATAAATGAATGCTTATACAAAATTTTGGGTCTCTGCTGTTGCCCGTTGAGGAGTTCCTTCGTCGGGAGCCAACCCAGGGTGGACGGATTTCAACCAAAATCTTTTCAGTTCATGCCATGACCAAATGATGCCTGCATGCCAAATTTCAGCTCAATCGAATGAAGCGTTTCGGCGCTATCATTGGAGAATACACACAGTCAGACACACAAAAGTGCGTCCACAATACTTTCCCTGACAGGAAAGTAAAATAATGTCAGTTTTTATTACTTTATTTGTGGTAGAGCTACTAAGTTGGAAACTGGTAAGACTAAAAAATACCCAGATTAATATTATTACAAATGTCCTATTTTTTGCCTATCCATATTTAAATTAACTACTTAATGTATTATTAAACAAATATGAATAAATACATCTCTAGAGTGGTTTTCGTCAACTCAACGATCACTCTTGAGCCATCCATTTTATCAGTTTCCTTAGCTTCCTAGTGAAGTTGGAATGGAATGTTGATCGTAACAGAAGTTCCATTTTGCCGAACTACCGCGGGCCCCGGTGCGCTGCACTGGCTTCACCGGCTTAGTTACGCCACTGGATGAAGCCCAACTCTCTCAAGTCCGATCCTTTATGATTAGGGCTGCTATATTTTGCTAGGTTCTCATCTGGATGCTCTGGAACAAGGAATTATAAAATACGCAATTTTAAAACAAGGCAAATATTTATTCCCTTACTTAGATAGATTCACATTTAACACATTTTATGTAGTTTTAGCGGAAGAAGTACTTGGAGTGTTAGGGTGTTAACCACACCAATCGACCGATCATCGATCGATCGCATCGATCGACGATAGAATTGATCAGTCGACGTCGATCGTCAGTTGTTATTGTGGCAACAACTGACGATCGACGTCGACTGATCCATTCTACTGTCGATCGATGAAATCGATCGATGATTGATCGTTTGTTGTAGTAGGACCATTATTATTATATATTTTTTTACTTCTTTTTTTTTGAAGACCAAATTTTAGGGCAATTTAGTGTTATTGGCGTTTTACTAAAACTTGTACATCTGTAAGCAATCAAGCAGTCGAGCAAACTTGATTGTAATATTAGAGTCCTGTCCACCCTAGAACGGGCTAGTCCCAGTTGGGTAACAGAATCAAATAAGCAAAAGGTTAAGGTTTTGCCATTCGTTTCCTGTTATTTTTGTAAGCAAATCAATGTTTTATAGTTATTAATTCTTAAATAAATAAATAAATAAATAAAAATACTTGTCTGAGGATTTTTTTCAGTAATACAGAATCCCCTTTACATAATTATAAAACTCTAAGGAAGTTGTAATGTGCATTTGACATCGTACTCGTAATATCGACTCCACAGTTTTTGGCAGCACAGAATTTCTTTTATCAGTTCACTGGGCCGACATTAAAGAAAAACACTCTTTCGATTGTAGCGTTGTGGGCTGGAATTTCAAACAAATATTGACACCGTTTTGGCGTTTGGCATTTTCATTCTGGATTTTAGGTTTTATTAAAAAAGTGAATCAATCATTTTTCCACAGATTTCTTAAACTTCCTTTCTTCAGATGCACGTTCAGATCACAAAAACTTTTTCAGATACTTATATTGCTAAAAGCTTCTGTCGCCCAAAATCTACAAATCACACCATTTTAACCCCTCAAGACAGTAACGTCCGGAATCGGGTACGATGTATTGTAGTCAATATCAGTAACGTCCCAAAACGGGTACGAGCGCGGCGGGACAAACCGCGCTCTCAACGAACTGAATTTACACCAAAATCATAGTGCAACCACCCCCTGTTAGATACGTGTGAGAAAGACGGATAAATTCTGTATTGTACGATTATTCACTCGTGCTTCTCGCAGTCTAGAATCCCTAATATAATTGTTTGTATTCTGGGGGCACTTAGTCGAGTGCTGCCATTGTTCGGATCTGTGCATCTCTTCGGATATTATATAGCTTTTCTTCGGATATATGTATGAAAATAAATAAAACGAACTAATAGATTTGGTAAAGCATGTAATAACGTACACAAATGTGTTTACAATTTCTAAATAGGGTTTCGCATTTTGAGATAAAACGTCGATATCGCTGAATAAGTGAGTTTTTTTCAGTTCTCCAACTTTCTAATAAATATTCATAATTATCTAATTGTTTTACAAAATTCTTCTTTTCACGATCCATCAAGTAGTTTCTTTCTTATAATCGTTTTTCTAAAGCGCTATATTGTTGACCTTCAACTCTCAGAAATGACAGGTGACTACCAAGATTTACACCCGCCGCTTGAGGGGTTAATTAAGAAGGTATATTATTATAATAGATTGTCAATCTTTGCCATTCTGGGATTTAAATTAGCGTCAACTAAGCGAAAACTTCATATTTATTAAATAAGACAGACCACTTTTCATTTAAATTCAAATTCAAATTTATTTATTAAGTTTATAAAGGTAAATTAATTGCAATTACAACGCTATCCTAACTAGGCCTCGCCTGTGCTAAGGTAGGCTTAATCTATTAACTATGTATGTATTGGAGTTTACTTATGAGATATCGATTGCATATCATTGTATGCAATAAATAGTTGTATGAAATGACTAAAATATATTATATTTAAGTAGATAGATATGTATACATATAATTTTAGTTTTTGTTGGGACGTCAGAGGACTCCGTAACAGTGCCAGTCCCAATATATCGGGACGAATGGCAGCTTTATTCATGACTAAAGGCCGTGGAAGTCCCATAAGCGCGGACAAACCGTATGAAACGTTACCACAGCTTTGTTCTTGAAAAACTTTATTGTTCACCTAAGTTTACTAATAGGTAGTAACCTATTGCGTAGTAACAATGTCTACTGACTAACACACCAGGGTTATTGAGAGCAATTGGTTGCCGCGGGTACAAACAATAAAATGTAAATCATTAGTAACGCAATTATATACGTTTATATAGCTTCTTTTTACATATTATAACAATATAACAATGTATAAAAAGAAATGCCGTTAACTTAGGATAACAAGTAAAGGTAAATAAAAGCTTGTAATAATATCGTACCGTGGACAGGAACTACGAACTACCTGGCGTTTAGGTAGGTAGTTCGGTCAGTTCAGTCTCAATCACTCTTCGTACGGAGTGAGATACCATTACAATACAAGTTCATTCTACTCCCCTAGCTAGGTAGGCAGACTAACATTTTCAATAGTGTAATTATTTATGGAATATTAACTATCGTGATAGTTCTCACTATATAGATTAATTTAAGTAATTTATAATCGGTATGAGAATCATGAATTATTAGATAATAATGTAATAATTAAAATTGCTGATTAAATAACGAGAACAATATCTATAACCATTGTTATAATAATAAATAAATAAAATAACTTAAAAAACGATTTATTCAAAAGAAAAGGCGAGTTTATTGCTAGAGCTAATAATCTGTCCTGATGTGTGCTATATAATAAGGTATTTATGTGTACAGAATGTGAAACACCAAAATAAACTAAATCCTATACGGACACAAAGGCTTGACGAGTAAATATATTAAAAGGAATAAAAAAACACGACTGCCGTTACAAAAAGTGTATTACTGTATTTATAATTATATGTTTTACCTTTTTTTAATGACATATTTGTGGTTTATATATTCATCAATATAGATACATATATATTTTCGGAATTTACACAAATAGACCTGTCATTTGACACTAAACATGATATAAATTTATGTTAATTTATTGACATTTGGAGATTTGGACATTTAGACAACTAATTACGTGATATTTTGACAGTTAACGTACCCTATGACACTCGGTGTGACATAACGGTTCTAACAATATGACATATTTCTAAATTGGTTCGAGCTTTTCGACGTTATAGTGGAATAAAGAAACGGAAAACATACATAGATGAACGCTGAACATATTATACTCTTTTTTTTGCTGGGCAGTCGTGTATAAAGGAGAACCCCACCCCGGACTTGCATCGATCGCTAGCCGTTTCAAAATGTAAAAGTCCATTATCGACTTCGTAATTTGGAGCACCACTGCCCTAGAGTACCTATAGAGTGCTCTGTTCTATGTATATTCTAAGTACAGCACGCTACAAATTGTGCTTGAAAACTAAAACTAACCATCGCTGAAAACTAGCTATCGTTGCAGCATCCGAAACACCACGTGTAGAAACACCACGTGTAGAAGAGTGGCGATATTTTTAGCATTCCGCCAAAGACGTCAAGTTCTTCTTTGAGATTTGATCTTTTTGCAAACGCTAATGATCGCCGGTTTTCACCGTCTATTCGCGCGCGTTGAACTGAAAACGTCCCCATTGACGCAATACGCCGATCCGTAAATAATTTCCCACCCGAAACCGAAAACATCCGCGAATATTTTTCTAATTTTAAGTGCGCGCATTAGCTATCAGTGCGGGGGCCAATTGTAGTTTACGCTACGTTTTAGAGCACACGAATTGAGCCACGTTGCAATCGTAAAATATTTAGTAGATGAGCCAAAAGATCGAAGTCAGCAGGGCCTTGGGGCTTGAGCATTAAAAGATGTTGCCATAGTTATAATATTATGACCAGTGTTTGGCAAAATTTAGTCGACTAACGATTGAATACGTTAATCGCGATTGATTCGTTTAATCGTCAATCGGCGACTAACTTTTGATTAGTTTCAATCGTTAGACACGATTGACGATTAAACGTCGGCGATTGATATTCTCGACAGCGGTTAACTTCAGTTTTGCGTTCTTTCGGTGCGGTCCGCTACCGCAAACGCAACCGATCAACGAGAATGAATAATAATTATCGGGTGGTATCTAAAGAGCAAGTTAGTCGCGATTGATGTTGATTTAGTCGCGATTACTTCAATCGTGATAAACGTTAGTCGCGACTAAATCAATCGTGATTTATTAGTCGATTGAAATATTGAATCGATTGACCAAACACTGATTGTGACCATATTATGAAATATTTTGGATTCCGGTCATAGAATTTATTGTCATTACTGCACGCATTTTTATAGTTTTTCAAAACCTTTATTGAACTTCGTGCAATTTACATTAAAATTACGGACAGTCACAATAAGACAATATCATATATTCGTGGAAGATAAACTATTTTCACCCAAAAATACTTTGTCGCAATTAATCTGTTCGGTACTGTAAAATATGTATTTAAAAAAATATATTTTATTAAAAAAACAAACATAATATTAACACAATATCTAATAAAATATAAACATAATATTTAACGATAGCAAAGTCAATGATGTCATACATTATTTACAATATATCAATAAAGAATACAAAATATGCAACATGACAAAGACAACAAAAAAGAATTAAAATTTAGAACTAAGTTCACTATGTGTGTTTTGTAGGCATTGGTTTATGGGTGTTGGTGAGTGTTTGTGTAATGGAGAGCGTATATCTGTGTGTGTGTTGGGCTGTGTGTATGTATCGGGATGCTAACTCAATTCAATCTGATCTCCAGCTTTTTAAGTATCTCCTTAACAAAGATCCGACTACTGTCGTGCTTAAAATGTCAATTTAGTTAAAGCCTACATTGTATGCATGCATAGCACGCGAAAATAACGAATTAGCGCAATAGTTTGTGTTGCACCTTGTGTTGAAAAAAAGGCTAACACGAAGATCTTGGAGAAGCTCTGTATAGACTGCGTAACAGCCCTTTTCTGAATGATAAGAATTCTCATGGAATTCGCTGCATTGTCCTTTAGGTGACGTATAAACCGTTGAATACGCTCAAACCTCAATGATAGGGCTCCCGGACTAATAGTGCGTGGATTGGATTGACGGATTGGCTCGCGATTCGATCGTTACGCAAGTGGTGCGTGTCCGTTTGTTTTGCCGTTTTAAACCAATTGTTGTGGCATTCAATCGGGCCGTCTTTCATTACCCGCCCGACGGAACTTGTATGCCTTCCGGTCAATCTGAAATATACTCCGGCGAAGATTTTGCGCTAATGAGGTCGCGCCTCGATGTATATTTATAAAATCGGTGAGAGATGCTGCCGAATTTTATTATGCGCAGAGGCCACCGCTGTGAGCAATGCAGCGAAGGCTATTTGTTATTTGGATCTACTGACCATCTAGAAATATGGACATTTCGGATATTTGTCTGAAAGGAGAATAGTGAACCCAGAGTGTATAACAAATAACAACTAGGGACCTATAAAGATTAATGGCGCTTGTGTAAAGGAGTAATGCCATAAAAGCTTTAACTCATTAATCCATGTAATAGAACTGGATAACTGCAGCTGTCACCTCAGGAAGTTTTAACGATATTAGATCGTTCTGTCTCCCGTTATGTGAGCGCAGAAGACTTGGGACGAAAAACAATCCACTGTCTAGTTACGCCACCTGCCCGTCAGAGGCCAACGCCTTACGCCATTAACTTTCAGGGTAGAGGTCGATTGGGCGGTCCTCTCTCTTACGTAGCGGGGATACGGTGTCTACCGAATCTATCGCGTACCATGGCATCCTTTGCCCGGCTTTACACCCGGAATCGGGTAGCCGAATGGTCGTTTTAAGAGCAGTTGCCGTAAAGTTAACAACTACCCCCACTCTATAGGAAACAATACTGTTTCCAGACTCCCCCGGCTGTCAGTCGGAATGCACAATCGATTGACCGACGCCGCACGGTGTGCAAACCGTCCAGGAGCGCCCGAATGTTTACTCCTATGGGAGAGTGGCCCGCAGGCCAGCGTCCTACCCTGGATCCCACTTCTGCGTGGAGTCGCCAGATGGGTGTTGACCCTTGCGTCTGGCCAACCCTACACATGGGTCTTAAGGGCCAAACTGCAACAAGGCCCATTACCTCCCTCGATCCTCGATCAGAGGGCCTATTCTTGAAAAATTTAGCATGCTAAATTTGTCCCATGTAAATCAAATGGACCATAGACAAATTTGGCATGCTAAATTTTTCAAGAATTGCCCCCCAGTCTTGAAGGCTTGATATGGCATCGCTACCAAGTATTCTCAATCTCAACGACGTGTTCGGGGGGGGGGGGGGGTATGGCTATGGCGTTTCGCTGCTTCTTTCTTTTGAAATCGGAACCGAACCGCCGCCGTGCAAACGGCAGAAAGCGGTCCGTTCGCAAAATTCTAGTCACGCGTTCGCCGCTTTTTTATTCGTTTCACTACGGAATGTCGCGTTTTTTCGACGAATTCCTTTATTTTTAGACTATTTCTAAAGCATTCATAGGTTGTTTTTGAATGGACGCTAGCATTCTTCAGCGTCACTAAACATTCGCGAGCGCCCTCGTTTACAAAGAGGCGATTTTTTCAACGATCGGTGACAAATTAAGCAATTTGAATAAATAAATAACAAAATGCCGATACCTACTTTTATTATTAAATAATACGCTAGCTACTAATATAACTAAAACTATAGCTATAACTTTATGAAGCCCTATAAAATAATTGTGAGTCATAAATTCAACTTCCAATTCTTACAACTTATATATCTCCAGTCTCTTGTATTATTTTTTTAATTGGTTTTTGTTGCGTTTTTTATCCATATATTATTTCCAGATTATTACATTTAATTATCTCTACCTACATAACTATTGTGGTTACAGCAATAGTTAACTATTGTGGTTACAGCAATAATTAACTATTGTGGTTACATAATATTCAGTTTTATATTTTATTCGGAGGTATACAGGGTGAGTTTTAACTTACCGGCATCCTGGAAGTGGGTGAATCAGTACGAGCAAAAAAGCAACTTTTAATAAAAGTAGGAAAAAAAGTGGGTTTTTTTTAATACTGGAAAATACTATAAAAAGCGTTGAGCACGATGCGCCATCTAGCGGTAGGTAAAATATCGCTAATATTTTACATTAGCGAAAATTTACCTACTGCTAGATGGCGCAGCTCGCTCCCGCTTCTCACCTTTTTAAGATATAATTTACAAATTTGACGAAAAAAACTTTTTTTTTCTTGTTTTTTTTTTAATATTTTTTTTTTATTAAAAGTTGCCTACCCGCTCGTATTATTTCACCCTTTTAAGGATGCCGTTAACTTTAAACTCATCGTGTACCTACCTACTTAAATTGTTGTTAACCTCATTGTTTTATAGACACATAATAATATTATTTGATTCTGTTTTTTAATGTTGATATTTTTATTAATTGGATTTCTTTCTTTGTATAATTTGCTATCAATTCTGATTTTGTTATAATTTGATAATTTCGTGTCGTTCATTAATACTTATTCCTAACAACTGAGGTATCTTACTTGGAACTCTTTTTGGATAGTTTTTACACTTATTAAATTTTCGAAATTTGTTTTTTTTTAATTACTGAATTTTAGAAGTCCTTTTTTTATATTTTTGTAATTAGATTTTTATAGGAACTTGTATCTATTTATGTGTAATTATGAATTGCAATTTTATTTGTAAATGTTTATATTAATCGGAAAGGTAATTTCTACACCCAGGTTTAAAAAAATAACTTTAAACTTGTACTCTTGAATGTTCATCTCTGGTGCTACAATACCTACTAAGATATATCTCCACTGTTGAAGTAAACGGGGTTAAAGATGTCCGATATTCAGCGACCCATTAGCATACTTTTGCTGGTGAATAAAAGTAGTTATGCCAAAAGCTCCAATAGTATCCACCTAAGACTCCTGTGCAGCTTTTTCCATAACCAATTGCAAACAATAATGTTTATTCGCCCCATTTTTACTTTTAAAACATATCAAGCCTGAAGAGGTGACACTATCAAGGTGATGAAGAGGTCAAGTATCGATTGGGTAGATAAATGTCCTCATGGTTTTAATGCCATTATTATAACCATGTTTATGTCTAAGAATATCATTTAATTCATTTATTCATTACATTCACAAAAATCTAAAAGATTTATCAATTCATTACTTTTTACTCAAAATGTTGATTTTCTACATTTAAAAAATATATATTTACTTAATTAAGTGAAATCCACTCTAAATATTTTGAAATATTTTTAATATAAATCTCAGATAATTCTTACATTTCAAAAAATAGTAACTCCAAACATGATTACATTTTTTTAATTTTATATTATTAATTAAGCAGTTGATAGGAGTTCCTACACTTGGTGAGTCAAAATTAACAAAGATTACTACTAGAATTTGTGTATATGTACCTACATTATAAGGTATATTGATATGAAGGTTGAATATTCAAGTGTAGATTTTCTAGAAATTTTTAGATTTTAGGATTTTTAAACAAAAAAATCCTTATTTAAAATTAAAATTCTTCAATAATTTTACAAAATATCATATGGACAACAGTACCTACTTAGAAGTACAAAATTTTCGCAAAAAAAAAAAAGAAATGAAAATATCGAAATTTTGCTAAAATTTGTATATACTACATATGAAACAACTTTCTAATAGACCTAAAATTTATATTTAATATTAGTTAAAGCTAACATTGTTGCACTTCCAATATTTGACCATTTAGAATCGTTCTGTCCTTAACGGCTTCATTTTATTTAATAAAGAATCATTCTGCTTCTATGTTGTTCAACTAACAGCATAGAAGTTACTAACTCTGTAACGCTGCTTCAGCAAAGGTTAAAAAGCAGCATTTAGTACCCTAGAATATGTTCTTAATATTGGCATCTTCATTCCTATTTACTGATTAAAGCATTAGGCGATGAAAGTGAGTATACCCATCAATCAGCTCATTTTGAGAAAGATTTTCTCTAGAAAAAATGATTTTCTGAGAAGTTTTCGAGTAATGTATTTTGTTTTAAGGCGGGGACTTGCAGCCACAGATGGGCAAAATAACTGACCAATATGAAAGTAGGCTTCATTTGTTGTTCTCATCTGCAGAGAAATTTTAGTGAAACTTTTTTCGATTGCGTGCTTGTGCATTTCTTCAAATTTTTCTTGAAATTTGAAAAGATGCGATAGTTGTCGCATCTTCGCATAAATTCGCTTCTATTTTGTGAAAACGAATATTCCTTACCTCTTCTAATAATCAATCAGAATTATTTGATAGTTTCAAAAATTATCATATGGACTGTGATAACAATTATTTATAAAAACACAAAAAGTAAAAAAAAGTCATTATAATGATGTTTAATCGGCAATAGTCGGAATAAAAATTCACAATAATAGTCAAGGATAGTAAGAATAAAGAATAGAGATACCTAAAAAAATCAAGATAACTGTCAAAATTCAATATTGTCAAAATCTTTCTGAATAATCGAAAAAACTTCAGCTAGGAATCTGGAGGTTGATTTGGTTTCTAAGCAGTATCAATTCCCTACAAGTCTCGGATGGACAGCCCTTTGTCCAGATATACCTCTTTACGATATCTCGGAAGATAACCCTTATTGTAGAATTAACTGTTCCATGAGAATCAAATATCCCAAGAGACTATGAGTACAAATTAAATAAATATCATGATCTCACAAATACCCAGAATGGCTTCACTGCCCGTCTTGACGTGGTGGAAGTAAACACTCGAGGACTGCCAGCCAGATCTCTGTTCCATCTATTTAAAGATCTAGGTCTCTCCGGGAAAATAATCCGCTCCTTCCTAGAAAAAATATCTAAAACTTCAACTTCCGCATCTTAAATCCTATGGCTTCGAGGGGGAGTGAATGGGTATTAACGTGGGTGCTCCCATGTGGCAAGACAGCTGTCCTAAACCTACCACAGCCGATCGTTAGCTCGGAGTCCACCACTCACTCCCCAGAAGTATAATAATAATGTTTTGATGGGACTGATTCCAGTGGGTGAATTCCATTGCAGCTCCGTTGCGCTTTATTTAATTCTACCAAAAAAAATCTTTGAAAACTGATCAATCAGCAAAAAATACAACATATCAAAAATACTTCAAAAAGTTTTATGATGATCCTGTAGATTCCTTTGAATAATTTCAATTATTTTGAAGAAAACTACTTCGCTAAAGACAATCAATCGAATCAACACAGACTTTTATTTTTATAATATTAAATGTAACACAGTTTATGTATCTGCATGTATGAAGATAACCTCTTATGCCGAGACTGGCAAGCAAACAACTGATAAATAATAATAATCATAATCTACTCTCATTATCCTTATCTCCCTCGCTCTCTAAAAAGAAAATGAAAATTCACCATCTTTCGACAAAAAAACTCCTAACAGCCTATGAGGATTATATTTTTACGGACGACATAGATACTGGAGCCAGCCGTTTCTTTTGTGTATTATCAGGGGTTTAATTTAAAACTGTCGATAACGTTTCCTGTGCGCGTTTGACGCAATCGTTATAAAGTTCAATTGCCTTGTTTGTTCATAATGTTTTGTCCCTGTCTCGACACCATTATGATAATATGAATTTGTTTTGACTGTTGCATATTTTAAAATATTGGAAGACTTGTGTAGTGGGGTCAGCCTTTGAATAGGATAGGTGGACCTGAAATAGTGGCTCTTGTAAGAATTATCTATTAAAGCCCAGTAACAGGCAAAAGGCACTTCTTGTGAGACTGATATTAGCATTCTAACAAACGATTCAGCTATCTATATTGTAGTTTTGAAAATGTATGTCTCTATGTTCACCAACCTATGGGTTAAACGGCTCAACTGATTGACTTGAAATTTGAAACATAGACTCCTGAGGGGGTCTATGTTTGTGATCACTCAGTTAATCGGTGTAATTCATAAAAAGTAAAAAAAAAACAAAAATGTTCAAATGTTCAAAATTGTGCACTGCTGGCAAGGGCTAAAACCTTGAAATTTAAAACATAGACTCCTGAGGCTTCAAATAAGCATTCATAAACAGTAAAAAAAACATTTAAAAAATCACAAAGGTTCAAAGGTTTCAAAAATCGGTTGTGTCACCCCAAGATTTTCCCGGCCAATAGCCAGGAACTTATTTGATCTGAATATGCATTTCATAAATAAAGTCGATGAGCAGTCGATAACGACATAAAAATTTCAATTTCGAATTCAGTCATCTTATTCAATTTAAAAATCAAAATGCAAACACAAGTCGCCGCAAGTCTTCAAAACGATCTATGCATTGCAAGCGTCGCCGCTTTTAAGGGCCTGACATTTTATTTCATTTACGCGCGTTTTTATGTCTCTACTTTTGTATTCGGAAGGAAGACTCAAAAGGACGTTCTCTTCTATTGCAGATGAGCGATTCGGCGTCGCGCAGAGCGGAAGCGGAGGCGCCGGCGAAGAAGCCGAAGATGGAGGAGATCTACGGCGCGTACGCCTACGCCATGGACCCCTACCTGCAGGCGGCCGCCTTCTACGACCGCTGCCGCACCTTCTCCGCCTTCCGGCCCTGGCCCAAGTTCCTGGCGCGCGAGCCGCCCGTGCTGCAGCACCCCGAGCGGGTGGTGCGGCTGGAGGACTCGCCGCGCTTCGAGCGCTCCTTCCAGCCCAACGTGGCGCTCAAGCCGCTCACGCCGCCCGGCTCCGACGAGATCACCTCCTCCACCTCGCCGCCCCCGGCGCCCCCCGCGCCCCCGCCGCCCGACTGCGAGCTCTCCACCGACTCGGACGGGGAGGAGGAGCGGCCCGAGGCGCCCCGGCCGCCCGGCGACGCCGAGCGGCGGCTGGCCCGGGCCGAGAAGCGGCTGCAGGCGGCCCTGCGCAGCCTGCGCCAGAAGGACGCCCTCATCGCGCGCCAGAGCGAGCGCCTCGAGGAGAGCGAGGCGGCCGTCCGGCGGCTGACGCTCCTCCTGAGCGAGAGCGAGGCGGCGGTCCGAGCGAGCGAGCCGGAGAAGAGGGAAGCGGCGACGGTCGCGCGCGAGTCGCCCGCGCGCGCGCCGGTCGCGGCCGCCGAGTGACCCGCGACCGCGAGGGAGGTTTAGAGGCGCCGCCGGGGAAGCCGGCTCGGCGGCCGCCGCGCCCGAGCCCTTGCAAGCGGTGTCTGCGGCCGCGAGCGCCCCGCCGCAGCCGCGTTCCGCACGCGGCGAACCTTCGGACGGCGCGCGGCCGACGGAGCGGCGAGTCTTTCGACCGTAATTTAAAAAAACCGAACCCACCTTTCTAGGTTTAAAAACGGACCATTCGGACCTGATTCGCGACGGAAGCGAACGTGTAAATATAGTTTTGCGGTTGCGGCGGGTCGCGTCGGACGTCGAAGCAATAAAATTGTCGGCGAGTTTAGTCCGCGCGACCGACGCGAGCGCGCGTACGATCGCTCTAAATTACTTTGCTCACTGTGAACCGAAATAGTACTTATGTTCTGAACATAGCGGCCGCTTTCGAACGGACGGCCGCTGTACTGTTTGTAAAAATTATATTACCTACGTCTCTCGGTAGTCATACTATTACGAAACGACGTACGAATGTCTCGTACGATCGCAGAACGCTCTAAGCGTTAATTAATATTATCGTTTCCGCGATGAAATTGTTAACGAAGAAAAATTTACGAGATGTTATTGTTGATTTTAGTTCTCTTATTTGTTAAAATTATATTAACCGTTTTTAAAAAAAGGAACAGCCGTCGGACGATATTTTTATCAAGTTCAAAGTACAAAACTCGAAGGTGCTGTTAAATTTCTCCACAGCATTGGGTAAATTTTGCGTAACATACTTAGCGGTAGAAGCGTTAACTTGTAGGTTTTACATTGCATTATTTAAGAGAATGTCGAGTGTAGAAATGGAGTCGAGCCCTATTTATTTATTTATTTATTTAACTTTTGAACAATTTTTTTTTCCCAATTCGTCTTCTAAGCGGTGTAACCGATTACACCAAATCGTCTTATGAGTAAATTATAAGATTAAAACAATATTCGAGGGCGACTATTTAGATAGTGTAAAATTGTGCATTACCATCGTCTAAAGTAAAATGGAATCCCGATTATCTCGCTCTAAGTTTTTTTGGCCGCTCTACGCTTAGCTCGCAAGCCACGACGCAACTTTGCAGAGCAAACTCACTGCAATGTCACGATGAGCAAAACAAAGGTCGACACTTGCAATGGTTTGCGGTAGTTTCACAGGAACGTTTGCGTTTTTGAAGTAGATGGACGTCGAAGTAAATGCCACGGTTTCCCCCATGCGCGATAGCATACCATAATTATGAATTCATATATCACAAACCATTAGTAGTATAGCTGAAAGAACTCCACCTGACAACATTAGAAGAACGTAGACAGCGAAGAGACCTAATAAAACTTACAAGGTGCTTCATGGTTATTATAATGTACCCAACCTCAAGAACATGTATGCCATGAATAGCAACTGCGTGACACACGTTTAAGTTAAATAAGGCAATTGCAGCATCGAACCCCAGGAAACACTATTTTACAAATCGTGTAGTGGATGCTTGGAATGCATTGCCAGAGAAAGTGATCAGTGTTAGCTTACAAAGATAGCTTTAAAAACAAACTGGACATTTATAACCCCTATTTATGACCACACGTTTAACAAAAAAAACACGGCACTAAAACAAAATTTAAAAAAAATATAATTCTGATGGACGCCACCGTTTTTTGCAGCGAAAAACGGAAACTTCACTCAAATAAAAAAAAACTAAAACTGCACACTAAGAAAGCTTTATCTCAGGTCGGAGACTTGAGTTGTATGTAACTGGATTTGGCCTTCAGGAAAATCTTTTAACAAATACTCAAAAAAAAAAAAAGGGGGAAGTATGTAACATCCGACGTTTCGGGCGATGTTGCAAGCGACATTGTCCAGGGTAGACTGAAGCACTTCAGTCTACCTTGGACAGCGGCGGTTGCAGCATCGCCGAAATATCGTGTATTACAGACATCACCCGGTAAATTCATTTTTATCTTATTTATAAAACTAGACACTTTTCTTAAAGCAAAACAGTACAGCCAGTTATGACCCAGAAAGACCTCGACATCACTATCTCCTGGGACCTCAAATGGGAAGCCCACATAATCGAAATAGTTAAGAGAGCAAACTCACTTCTATATTTAATAAGAAAAGCTTTTTCCACTATCGCCAGTGAACTTTTCCTCAAGCTCTATAAAACCTACATTCACCCGCTCCTCGAATACTCCTACCAGGTATGGAATCCTTACTTTCGGAAGGATATAGAGCACCTGGAAAGAGTTCAGAGAAGAGCAACAAAGTTGGTGTTATCGCTGAGGAACAAACCATACGAAGTACGACTGAAAGAACTTCGCCTGACAACATTAGAGGAACGTAGGCAGCGAGGAGATTTAATAGAAAGCTACAAAATGCTTTTTGGTTATTACAGTGTGCCCAACCTCGAGAGCATGTATACCCTGAACACCAATAAGCAACTACGTGGACACTCGTTGAAGCTAAATAAGACAACTGCAGCATCGAACCCCAGGAAATATTTTTTGACAAATCGTGTAGTGGATGCTTGGAATGCGTTGCCAGAGGAAGTGATCAGTGCTATCTCTGTCAATAGCTTTAAAAACAAACTGGAGATTTATCTTAGTGCAAAACAGTCACAAGTTTAAAAACAAGTGCATGTGATATACACGCATCAGCCTTAAGCTGCTAGTGTATAATATAATAATAATAATAATAGTAATAAAACAGTTACAAGTCTAAAAATCGTGTACGTTATATACACGCATCAGCCTTACGCTGCTAGTGTATAATATAATAATAATAATTATAATGTTATATTAAAAGTAAAAAGAGAGTGAAATCATCCATTCATTATTTCGTGTACACCTCGTCTGTACCAGCTCCAGACTTCAAGCATTTTTTACGCTAATCCACAGATTGTGGTTTTTTTGTAAATTTATCCTTATAATCTTCGCGATTTGCATCCCACAAAACAGCTTCGGCCTGATAGTATTCAAGAAATTATGGCTCGAATTGGTTTGTCCAGTTTACGTTCTTTTTGTGGGTAATCTCAGTATCATTGACAGTATCCTCCAAACCCCCAATACAGTTTGTGCGGGATGGCTTTAAAGGCAAAAAACATTTAACTACAAAACCATTTTCAATAATTGAGAAAGCTTCAGATTGAATTCTGGGGGTTGATTCGGTCTCTAAGCAGTATAAATTCCCTGAAAGTCTCTGATGCACAGCCCTCCGTCCAAATATAACTCTTTACTCTCTATCTCGGAAGGTGGCCCTTATTGTAGAATTAACTGTTCCATGGGAATCAAATATCCCAAAAGACCACGAGTACAAATTAAATAAATACCATAATCTCGCAAATGCCGTAACCCGGAACGGCTTCACTGTTCACCTTCACGCGGTGGAAGTTGGCGCTCGTGGCCTGCCAGCTAAATCTCTATTTCACCTCTTTAGAGATCTCGGCCTTTCCAGAAAAACAATCAACTCTTTCCTAGAAAAAATATCTAAAACCGCGATTTGCGCATCTGAAATTATATGGCTTCGAAGGGGGAGTGAATGGGTGGTAAGGTGAACGCTCACATGTGGCAAGATTGCTGTCCTAAACCTACCACAGCCGGTCGTTAGTCCGGAATTCACTGCTCACCCCCCAGAAGTGTAAAAAATAGTATTATGATGGGCCCGACTCCGGTCGGTGAATTCCATGGCAGCTCCGTTTGTATGTATTTATTTATTTATAATATATTAATTACGAACCGACTCTGCCGACAGTGAATTTAACAGCGCGCGAGTGTGCAGTCTTGACGCTTTCGCACTACGTTCGTGCTTCGCAGGATAGAAAACCGTCAAAAATTGAGGAACAGGGCGCAAAGCCGCGAAGAATATGCGAGACGGTTCCACACTGCGTGTTTGCGTCCCTCGCGGATTTGCGCGCGTATTGCGGACTAAGTGTAGAGCGGCCTTTTAGCACAAAGATATTTATGCAGTATCGAAGGAACAAGTATCGTCGGTAGCTCAGGCTATTTAGCAATCGGAATGTTATTCCATAGTCTGATTATCTAGCGCAGGTCGCTTAGTAAATAAAACAATATTCCGATTGCCAAAGTACGCCAGCAAATAGTCAGATAATCGGGACTGGATAAGAAAATCAGTAGGCATAAAAGTGACTTCCATGTTCTTCCTCCCCGTATTAAAAATTGAAATACTAGCGCTTTGTTATTGTATTGTTATTAAGAAGAGAAGATGATGGTAATGCAGCAATAATCCAAAACGTTGGGTGTGTTTGAACGATCGTTACACTTTACACTTATTACTGCGCAGCAATTATCGTGCAATATTTGTTGATTTAAAAAAAAATGTTTTGTCTCCACCGAAGTCGCTTTGTTTATTAAAGTGTGAATATTCGCATTGCTCGACTCCACGTAGGCTGTTACGAAAAAATGAAGTACTCATGTGATCTCATGGTGTGAGTGTGTTTTACCTATACATATAGCAACTTTTCTGCATTCAAAATGTAAAAGAGATAATATACTGTTAAAAAATCTTTAGCTATTAATGAAAACGTAGATTATTCATCACAAAACTGAGCGTTTAAGGTATTTATGCAATATATATTCATTACGGAATGAGAGTAAAAGTGTCATTGAAACCAGTTTTGCAAACTGTCTTACCCCTTTTACAATATTATAGTACATGCCTTGTGGCTTTAAATAATATACTTGTTTTTTATTTATTTTTCCCTTTTTCTTCCGCTGTAATACAAAAAATGCCATTTTAGGAGCATTCATGGGGGGTGTGATGTATCCTATAAGCTGCGGTAAGTGCCATCTGTTAAAGATAGGTGTACTACATGCGAAGGTTTGTGTCTGCTCTAATAATGGTGGATTCATTCATGAGTACGGAGGTGACTAGGAAAGTACGCTTTGGGGATAGATACCCGGCATCTGATCCTTTCCTACTGACTGGATCTTATAGTAATGCATTTTTCGGATGTTTTTCTGGAGCTGTCCTTTTGTAGTTTCAGATTTCTGCCTCGCCGTTAGCACAGTATTAAGAACAAAAGAAGAACAAAATTGAAATCGAACAACATCACGAATCCAAAGGGCTACCACAAATCGTAATACGATTGCTAGACATTGTACCACAAGCGCCGACTGTGCTGCTGCTAAACGAAATTCCCAGAAGCAAGCGAGCAAACGGCCGCCAGTCCGTCGACGCAGATATTCAAACGTTTAAAAATTTGACCCCTACCCTCGCGTAACACAAACTACAGGCATTTGTAACTTATCCATATGCTCACTTCCCTCGCACCCATCCTTGCAACGCCTTGCCACTCGAGAGTGTGCCTACCGTTTTAATGCTAGGTTTACACGGGCTTAGTGGCTAATGTTTAGTATTTGTCATTTGCACCAATAACATGCTGATTCAGCATGTTAGTGCTTAGTATTAGTGAAATTGCCAGTGCAAGTGAATAGAAGCCGATCATATTTACTAAGCAACAAGCGACTACTCCCACCACAAATTACTAAGCACTTGTAGCTTGCTGACTGGTATGAACAGCCGCCGCGAGGGTTAGTGACAATGTTAGTGAAAAGTGGAAAGATCAACCCGCAGAAGGCCTTCTTCCAGGGCAAAATGAAAACTCATGAGAATTTGGCTTTAGCAATGAAGCTGACTGATATTCAGCGACGCATGCCTGGAAAAATTTAACAAAAAATGAACTTCTTCAAAGTTAAAGCACTCGATATAAGGCGGAATAGGAACCCACGGAAGAAGAATATTTTAGTCTGAAACTTTATACATCCTAAGTACTTGGTACTTTTCTTATTATTATTATTATTATTACTTGGTCTATTTTCTTCGAAGTTAACGCACTAGATAAATCGGTGTAAAAACCACGGAAGAGGAAGTATATTTTAGTTCGAAACTACGCATCCGCACCCGAGTACTTGGTCTATCTTTTTCGAAGTTAAAGCACTCGAAGTTTCATTCGATCGTCTCATGTTTTTGTAGTATCTCCGTGGTATTAAAATAATATTTTTTCATAAATTATGTACATACTTAGTATTTTCTTAAATACGGCGAAAATTTAAAAAAAATTGCGTCGCTCGTACACGAGATATTTCAACCAAAACTTCACAGCGTGATTTTGGTCTAACAAGGCATCTGTGTACCTAATTTCAAGTCGAACTGCAATATTTCGAGATTTAAGTATGACTAGCGCTTCCTCTGGTGGACCGATTTCAACTACAATTTCTAAACTCTCGCCAGGGGGCCAGGGGCTGCTCTTGGCCCGTGCGACCCGAGCCATCGCAAGAGGAGCATTTGGGAAGTTTCCGCACAGGGCGGAAATTCCCCAAAGCCCGGAAGTTCTGGAGTTTGTTGGGAAGTTTGATGTCATTATTGCTGAACATTTATAGCGAATAGCATCCAAAGAAACGTTTGTTCACTTTATTGGAAAAAAGGTTCAGAATGAAATAATTGGACTGCTCGGCTTGAGAATCAAACGATACATCCTACAAGAAGTGCAAAAATGGACATATATTTTTATCCTTTTGGATTGTACCCCTAACATCAGCCATACCAAACAGCTATCTCTGATTGTCCGATATGTCACTTGTGAATTATCAACCAGAAGAAGCACCTTGTATCCAAGAGCGTTTCTTGGGTTTTATTCCAGTAGAGAGTTTAACTGGAAACTCTTTTAAATCAGTTAGAAGATTTTAAGCTACCTTTACAGGGAATGATAATGGAGCAAATTGGAAAGGGAATCATGCTGGGGTACAAAGAAGAATCCTCTCTTTAAATGCTCGAGCATTTTATGTCCCACTCAGCGCTCACTCTCTGAACCTAGTTTTAAACTATGCAGCACTGTCTTGTATCGAAGTTGTGTCTTGTATGGAAGCGTACTTCTTCAGTACTGTACAAGTATACTTTTTTTTTCTACTTCAACCCACAGATGGTCTGTGTTAAAGAATCATGTGTCTTCTTTGACACTAAAACCCGTAAGTGAAACTCGCTGGGAGAGTAGAATTGATGCTATAACACCACTGAGATTCCAGGCTGGAGAAATGTACGATGCTTTTTTTGAACTTTCTATTGACTCCAGAACTGATGCCTTTGTAAAAAACACTTTATCTGCTGTCTTATGTTGTGGCACTCAGTTTTGTCCAGAATAATTAATGTAATCAGTAAACTTTTGCAAAAACAACATTTAGATATTTAAAAGGCTGCAGAGATGATAATGTAAAAACCTATTTTGAGGAAATGAGGATTAACAAAGGATTTTAGATGGTTGTTGTTGATGCTACGGAGGTTGCTGAGACTAGAAATCGATCCATCATTTGAAAGAGAGTCACGACTCCGTCCTAGAAAGGTAAAAAGACAGTTTGACTACAAGTCTAACAATGAACCTCATCTTGAACCAAAGGATGCATTCAAGAGGAACTGCTATGAACATACTTGATAGAATAATTTCTTCTGTGGAGGAGCGATTTACTCAACTTCACCAGCATCACGACATTTTTGGTCTCACATTAAAAGTGAAGACAAGGAAAAACTTTTTTTTAATGTGCTGACTTACAAATAGCACTAACGGACGGAAGTCACACCGACATAGACAGTTTTCAACTGTACTAATAATTGTTAGTGGTAATATCCATACTACTTACCAAAAGATTTTCTGAAGGAGCCAATTGATATATTAAAGTATTTAACATCCTCTTGCTTAAGTGAAAACTTTCCAAACTTGTATATTTCTCTCAGAATTGCCCTCACCCTCCCTGTTTCTGTTGCCTCAGGAGAAATAAGTTTTTCGAAACTCAAACTCATAAAGAATAATCTAAGGTCAACAATTGTCTCAAAAGCGGTTGGTTGGTTTGTCATAGATTTCAGTAGAATACCAGATCCTACAAAAAAAATATTTAGACCAAATAATCAAAGACTTTGCCGAAAGTAAATGCGCAAAGTGATATTAAAGTTGGTCATTGGCCAATATATTTAAATTCATTGTAAAATTATATTTTATATGAAAGTTGCATTTTTAAAAGCAGTCATTGTGAAATTATCTTACGTTTTGGGTTTTTTTGTACATAAAAATATAAAAATAATAACCAAACGAAATGAAAAATGTTTTTTTTTTAAATATAGAAACTTGCTTAGATCCAAGTAATAATATTGTCTTAACCCTTGGAGTAAATAGGTATTTTCATGGATGCATCTGTCTCTTTTGCAGGATTTTCGGCGACATCGACTTAAAGTACTATAACTACGAAACTACTACACCAATCATAAAAAGAACAACTGCACAATTATTGCATTGAAATTTCGAATATAGAATATTGAAATATCATTTTGTAAAAAAATTAGATAATTATGAATAAATATGAGAACGTCAAAGAAGTGAAAAAAACGCGGAACCAGATCTGGTCGTATCATACTCAACGGATAATTGTTTCACAACCAGATTTGGTCGTATCATACTCAACGGGTCAAAATTAGGAAGTCATTTTTATTTATATTAGGAAGTAATGCCCCCAGCACGTCTATCTGCCAGTGGACTGGGCCCCGGGAGCAGGAATTTTGACCCGATTGTAGGTGATGGGGAGGCGGGGGGGGGGGCACCAAAAAGGCTTCTGGCACGGGCAAAGATTTTCTGTCGAGCCCCTGCCATGACCGAAGAATGCCTGTATGCGCTATCGTGGAGGAATACACACAGAAGTGCGTCCACAATACTTTGCTTGCCAGAAAAGTAAAACTCACTTGTATAATGAACTTACAAGATATTTACAATTTTGATCGAAGTTGTTTAACTTTGCCGGAGGCGCGTTACTGCTCGTAAATTGACCTGTGTCTCGCATTTTCTACTTTATATTGTGTTAAAAGATGGCAGTTTTTGTTTAGATACAGAAAGCACAAAGGTTTTGATTTTAAAAATTGCTATAATTAAAAAAAGTGATACCAAGTAACATCATACATAATTCAGAAGCCACAATCGCCTTATTAGCACCACCAGAGAAAGCTTTCTTATCAAAGATAACGAAGTAGATATAAATCAATATTTGGAATGATTACATATAATGTACTTAAAAGATAATATTTATTTACAATTTTGATCGCAGTTGTTTAATTTTTTCGGGCATGCGTCGCTGAATATCAGTCAGCTTCATCGCTAAAGCCAAATTCCCATGAACTTTCATTTTTCCCTGGAAAAAGGCCTTCTGTGGGTTGATCTTTCCGGATAACAGGTCGCCAATGTCGCTATCGT
The DNA here is from genome assembly GCA_944548615.1 of Micropterix aruncella. Lineage (NCBI taxonomy): Eukaryota > Metazoa > Arthropoda > Insecta > Lepidoptera > Micropterigidae > Micropterix > Micropterix aruncella. The sequence continues at coordinate 9,121,528 of OX155963.1, read as the reverse complement.
TGACGACAAACGTGACGTCCGCTTTGTCCGTGCCGTTAAATGTGATTTTCCCCTTTCCCACCTTGGTGTGGACCACCCAGTAGGCTTCGGCGCCGCCGGGGCCGTTGAGCACCCGGAAGCCGTAGACTCCGCGCACTCCCTCAATCAGCCTCTCTTCATCCTGATGCATGGCGAGTTCGAGGAGTTCCATGTATTTGTGCGCTTGGAAGCCTTCCGGTGACGAAGCCATCGCCGCTACGGCTTGCGGTCCGACGTTCTGGTAAACCATTCTGTATAATGCCACTACGACGGCGCTGCCTAATCACAGACTGTGCCGAAGCGCTATTGTTCCACATGGAACCTAAAGCGAAAGAATTTTATTTAGAAGTTGACCTTCATGGGCAATAAATCTAGCTATTTCAAGTATGTTCAAATATGACCTAAACAACTCTGATTTATCAAGGTTGCCATTTTTGAAGATTGCTAGTAATTAAATTGTTTAATGAAAGAATCATTTCTCAATTTAATGAATCGTTAGCAAAATGTGGGCGGGATAACGGGGGGTAGGTTTAGGAAAATGGCTGCGTGAAAGGACAAAAGAATTATTATTGTAAATAGAATAAAAACTAATTTACCGAGTAGCACCCGACATTTCTATACTGGACAACGACGGTTGTAACATCGCTGAAACATCGGGTGCTACAAACTTCAAGCAGTAAAATCGCTTTTATCCTATTAAGGGGCAATCATATTATCGGACGCGTCCCTAAGCCGCGGCTTATGGACGCGACTCAGCAGTATGCACAGTCGTTTGGGACGCCGCTTGCCAGATCTCTATCGGACGTCCGAAGCTTCTAGGTCACGTCCGCGACTGACGTCCGATAATGTGCACGGCTCAATAGAAATTCATTACACAGATAACCTTTCAGTCGCATCCATAAGCCGCGGCTGACGAACGCGTCCGATAATATGTTTGTCCCTTCAGTCTAGTTTAAATATCGAAAAAAGCTCTGTTTTACTTTTATAAGCAAAACATGTTACTTTTGGGCAACAGGTCTGGGGCTGGGTCGACTATAATGGGTGAAACCGTCACCCCAGGCTGGTATAACGATATGTGATGGTTCTTCCAGCTGAGGGATGAGCGTAGAAGACTTAGAGACAAAACAAATCTACTGTTTAGCTACGCCAACATACCCGTCAGAAACCAACGCCTTACGGCGAGGCCTTGGGAAAGTTACCCAGCGAGCAGCCTCGCCCCCTGACTACCAGTTTTGGAAGGATATCTCCGTCTGGAATTAACCATCAGGATACCTCCTTCCTCCCAACTGGTTACAGGTTCGAGGTCGCTTGCGCGGTACTCTCCCTTACGTAGCGGTGATACGGTATCTACCGAATCTATCGCGGGCCACACCATCCTATACCCGGCTCTTCACCCAGTATCGGATAGCCGTATCGTCGTTTTAAGAGCAGTTGCCGTAAGGTTAACAACTATCCCCGGTCTATAGGAAAAAAATCTGTTTCCAGGCTCCCCCGGCTGTCAGTCGGAATGCACAACCGTCCAGGAGTGCCCGAAGGTTGACTCCTAGGGGAAACTGACCCGCAGGCCAGTCTTACTCGGGCTCGCACTTCTTCATGGAGGCCGCCGGATGGGTGTTGACTTGTGCGTTTGGCCGACCCTACAATGGGTCTTAGTGGCCAAACTGCAACAGGGCCCATTAGCTCCCAGGCAATAGGTCTGCTTCTATTTCGACCCAGCTGAATCCGAAAATGTCAGTTGCCCATGCGAATATCTGACCGAAAATTAGATATCCTAACATGGCATTCACTTTAGGTAGTCTTTACAAGGAGAAGACTTCTCAAGAATCTATTGGAAGCTGATACATGTACGAGTTTTCATGCCGTTCACCGTACAGCTGACAATGTCGTTGTGATGAAAAGAGACACTGACGTTGTGCTTCTTCTTGCTCACCACTTTGCCAGAATGAAGTTATGATTGGCACTACGCGGGACATCAAATATATTCTAGTGCATGATATTTGCAAGAAGCTTACACCTGAGCAAGTCGCTAATCTGCTGGCTTTCCATGGAATCATTGGGTGTGACTCGACGTCTAAACTTGCATCCATTACGAAGGTAGGCGCCTGGAAGGTCTTCTGTGGCGAAAACTGCGAGCTTCTGCGGAGAAGATCTGCAAGCTTCTGTGCAGATGACGCCCGCGGTATTTTATTCGGAACTTTAAGGAAACCCGAATCCCTTCCACCCACAATGGATGTACTCATCAAAAGGTGCCACTTCCAAGTAAGTTGACCTGGAACACATCACAATAAAAACACAAAAGACTGTCGAAATGTTAATTGATAGATGTGTTTGGGACAATGCCCACCTTCCAAAGACATCTCTTCCATTGCTCGAAGACTGCGACTGAACCATTGACGGAGATCAAGCTGTTCCACGTTTCCTGACGGTAAATCCGATTCCTAAGCCGTGCCCAGAAGTTGTCGTTTGCCACTGTAAAGAGATTTGTAACTCACAGAATTGCAGTTGCAGGAAAGAAAACGTCCCTTGCATAAAACTCTGTACACCCTGCAAACGTACTTGTCTTAATTCTGGAAGACACACAGTAATCTTTTTTATTTTTTGTAAGCTGTTGTTGCCAAAAAGTCGCTTGTTTGTTCCATTTTCGAAAGGATTTGAATGAAAATTTATCTCAATGGTGTTTTTAGGTATTTTTTTAAAATCCTCATGTTTAACCCTTGGAGTAAATGGGTATTTTCATGGATGCATCTGTCTCTTTTGCAGGATTTTCGGCGACATCGACCTTAAAGTACTATAACTACGAAACTACTACACCAATCATAAAAAGAACAACTGCACAATGATTGCATTGAAATTTCGAATATAGAATATTGAAATATCATTTTGTAAAACAATTAGATAATTATGAATAAATATGAGAACGTCAAAGAAGTGAAAAAAACGCGGAACCAGATCTGGTCGTATCATACTCAACGGATAATTGTTTCAGAACCAGATTTGGTCCTATCATACTCAAGGGGTTAAAAACATATATTGAGATGCGTCACGCTCGTTTTTGACAAAATCTTGGCCGCCATATTGAAATAATGGACCAATGTTTTTTTACAGTGTATTTTTAATTCTCTGTACTCAAAAACAAACATCTAGATATTTTAGACATGTTCCTATGTCAAAGGGGGGCTTTACAGTGCCAATTTCTGGTTTCAGCGCCATATTGGCGGCCATCTTGGATATCTCACTTCCGGTCGGTATTTCGCTTGGGCAACTGGCATTTTCGGATTCAGCAGGGTCGAAATAGGGAGTTACATGATTTGCTTCTAAAAGTAAAAAGGAGAGCTCTTTTTTCGATATTTTGACTAGACCCACCTCCCCTCTACCCCCTGGATACGTGCCTGACGCTAGATACATGTCGTGGATTCTCCCTGATTCTCCATTTTTTTTCGACTTTATTTTTTACGCAATAAATTTCAGGGGGGGATGCGCCCCCCCTCCCTGGATATCTCATTGAGCGCGAGTACAGGCATCGATAGCTTCGCAAATATAGCAGGGTGAAAATTGAGTAATGATAGTATGCTTCGATTTTTATTTGATTGTAATGACCATATTTTTATTAGAAATCAAACATTTTTTATTTCAATTCAATTAGTTTTGTTATGATTTGAGATGGGACTTTGACCGCCTAGCTAAGCCACTGCCTTAACCCCTAGAGCCCCAATTGGCCGATATCGGCCACACCACGATTCAGCGTGACGGCCCCGTTTTAATTTAATTTGTTTTATTTTATTATGTTTTATTATGTTAATGTTTTATGTTAATTATGGGTACAGTGGTTTGGCAGTAATTAATGTTTTGGTGAGACAGTGTCATAATTCGATTGTTTTACAAATTTTTGGGACATCAACTTGTCAATCGGCTGATGGGCCGAGGCCTGAAGGGTTAATAATACTTTTCAGCCATCCATCATCAACAAAGTAGGTAATAAAGAACTAATTAGCGATCAAAAAGGAATATCCGTCTCGGAATAACAAAAAAAAGCGCAACAACCTTTGGGCAAGAGTAAACGAACTATTATTTTTTTCTTTTGTTCGCGGGTAAACAACGAGGTAATCGATCAAAGTGCATCTGATCGAGGAAAACTTCATTTTTATCCTCGATTGAATGGATCAACAAATTATCTTATTTTGTGAGCGTCATCACCGTCGGAAACAAATATCAATATAAGTATGTCGCAAGAATGTTTCTATTTATAATCAATTTAGGGCATTGAAAGTTCAAGATTCAAGAGCCGCATGTCACGTTAAGATAATAAAAATTGTAAGCAGTTTATTGCCAGCATGGAGGTTGACATGTTTTTTGCTTTGTCGTCAAAAAAAGACAAACTTCATTGCGACAAAATTAAATATGTACACATAGTCTATCATAAAAGTGCCGACTCACTCTCGGAGCAAAATGACCGGCGTCCCACTCTATCTACTTTATATTTATTTTAAAGATAGCAGTTTTTGCATAGATACAGAAAGGTTTTGCATAGATACAGAAAGCACGAAGGTTTCGATTTAAAAAAATGCTTTTATTAAAAAAAGTGATAACGAGAGATAACATAATTGAGAAGCCGCAATCCCCTTATTAGCACCACCGGAAGGCTTTCTTATCGAAGAAAAGATAACAAAGTAGATACAAATCAACATTTGGAATGATTATATATAATGCGCTTAAAAGATAATATTTATTTACAATTTCGATCGAAGTATTTCAATTCTGTCGGAGGCGCGTTTCTGAAGATCGGTCAGCTTCATCGCTAAGCCCAAATTCCCTTGGATTTTAATTTTGCCCTGGAAGAAGGCCTTCTGCGGGTTGATCTTTCCGGATATCAGTTCGACGATGTCGCTGTCGTTGACGACGAACGTGACGTCCGCTTTGTCCGTGCCGTTGAAGGTGATTTTGCCCTTGCCCGTCTTGGCGTCGATGACCCAGTAGGCTTCGGCGCCGCCGGGGCCGTTGCGCACGCGGAAGCCGTAGACTCCGCGCACGCCCTCAATCAGCCTCTCCTCGTCCTGCTGCATGGCCAGCTCTAGCACCTCCATGTATTTGTGCGCTTGGAAGCCCTCCGGCGACGAGGCTATCGCCGCCACGGCCTGCGGGCCCACGTTCCCGTAACCCATTTTGTATAATGCCACTACGACGGCTCCGCCTAATCCCAGGTTGTGCTGAAGCGCTATTTTTGCACCTGGAACCTAAAGAGAAAACAATCATATTTAGGAGATTGACCTTTATGTGCGATGAATCTATTTCGAGTCCGTTTTATTTTAAATAACCTAAACGAGTCTAATTTAATCGAGGTTGCCATTTTTGAATAAATCGAGTGAATAAATTGTGCAATGAGAGAATCTCGTCTCGATGTAATGAATTGTAAAGATGAACACGCCTAAACGCGCCTCGAGTGCCGCAGTCATCAAATTTCAGGATTCTTAGTAAGAAATTATACGCAATCCCACGCACTATCCGCGTCGAGTTGCATTTTTAGTAAAATGCTATAGGTATATGGACGCTATAGGAGCACAATAGATCAGCAATGGTCGCAGTGTTACAAGGCTCATAAAGACCTTAGAAAAGCCCCACTCAACAAATAAAAAAAATGGACGCTATAGGGAATGACATTATCGAATTCGGCACAGAAGGGTGCAGCCACATATTAAATAATAACGACACAAAGAGTTCCTTGTAATCCAATAAATAAATTGAATGCGAAAGTTGTATAGAAAAGGAATGACATAATATTAAACTAACTTTACTATTCGGACAATACTGTTTGTTCGGCGAGTATGATAAGGACAGGTGCACGAGAACATCACTAATTTGATGACTACGAAGCGTGCGGCTCTTAGGGTGTGCATCCACCTTTAGCCTGATGTTGGGGTGAGGTCTAGGAGAATGGCACTGCGTGAAAGGACGAGTATTGTTATTATAAATGTAATAAAAATTAATTTACCGAATAACTAAATTACCCGAACTTTCTATCCTGGCCGAAATATCGGGGGCTACAAAACTTCAAGCGGTAAATTCGTTTTTATCCTATTTATAATGTCAAACAACTGCGATAATCTTCGATTTCTCAAGTATTATATTAAGGTGAGCAGCAAATCGCTGATATGTTCATATCTGAAGTGACAATGTTTTTAGTCTATTTTACTTTTCTTTTATACATTCATCAAAAAAGTTTTTAAACTTAATGAAACTATCTCCTCTGAAAGGTTATTCCACTGATCGACCAGGCGATTGCATATGAAGTGCTTCCTAGGGCCGACAAAAAAAAAGCCACTTTTGGTAAGTTTAAAAGTGTGTTTATGAAGATGAGTAGTTTGGTTGCAGGTGAAGATTTCATCTACATCAATACAGTTGGAAAAAGTTATGGAGTATTTAATATGTTTTTCTATCTTACCACAATGTTTACGCCGGTCCTCTAATGTTAATAGATTTAAGAAAGGCAGCCTTTCCCATATTCTGGTTTCTTACTGTTATTATTATATTTATCATGCAGGCAGCTTAAGCTGAAGAGCCTGAGTACATGCTTGCATTACAGTTTTTGTGGAATAAGTCTAGTTTATATTTAAAGTCACTGCCTTTTTTGGTACTGCTCACTTCATTAGGGAGAGCATTCCATTCGTTTACAACTCTACTGCTGAGGAAATGTTTCTTAGGATTTCAATGGAATGATTCACGATGGTTTCAGATGATGCCCATGCAGATACGTATTGATGTTCGTGGTGTAGATAGTCTGCAACCCCGGAACAGCATACGAAGCAGTCAGGATCTTATAAGTCTCGATCAAGTCACCCCGTGCCCTGCGTTGCTCCAGAGTGGTTAAACCGAGAGCTCCAAACTTTTTTTTATGTTAGATGCTTTAAACTAAAAGGCATTTTATTCACTCTTCGCTGGACCTTTTCTAGACAATCGATATCCTTCCTAAAGTACTGGTTCTACATCTAATGGCGTGTTCCAAAATAGGTCTCACAAATGACTTATACATTTTCAGCATCACTTTTTCTGTATTATAGTGAAAACCTCTTAACGGATGAGAAACGACAGTTTGACTTCTTTACTATTTCAGTTACGTTTTCTTCCTATTTAAAGTAGTATTACTCCTACATCCATTTGTAATTTCACAGCGCAAAGAAGTCTTTTTCAGGCAGTATGGCTGCTTAGCGTTCTTTTTTCTAAGATGATGAACAACACAAGTTCTCCAGTATCTTAGCAAACTTTCTCTGAACCTTCTCGAGCAGGTCTATACTTTTGGAAATATGGATTCTATATATAGGATTCATATTCCTATAGAAGTCTAGTATATTTCGGGTCCTAACTGCGGTTCTTATCAGGAGTTTGCTTTTTTACAACTTGAGATATTGGGGCTCCCAGATCCTTTTACTTCAATATGAGTGTCAATTGTGTACCGTTCAGCTAGTATGGAGTTATAGGGTTAGCAGTATAATACGCAACACACCATATTTTTCAGTATTCAGTTCAGTTCTTCAGGAAATTTGCAAAGAATTTGGCGTCGCTGACGAAACTGGAACATGATTCAATAATCAGATGGGTGAAGGACACTTTGGAGCTGTCAACTGAAACGGGCAAACCCGACAGCCCAGGTTATTTTAACGATACATATTGTTCTTTCAGCCGTATGCAGAGATTTACAGTCCACAGTCTGCTGCACGTTCGTAAGGGGCCTTACCGCGATGCACCAGGAGGTGATAACAGCGGGCTGACCTCGCACCCTCACTACCAGATTTGGCCGGATTTCTCCGTTCCCTAGTCTGGTCACAGGTTTGATGTCGCTTGCGCAGCCGCTACCTGACGTAAGCGGTTATTCAGTTTGAATATTTTGCGAACCGAAATGTCCTTTGCCCGCCATGGTCACTTGGGATTCGAGGGTTGAAGACTCCATTGTCATAGGAAACATACGTCTCCAGACCCCCCTGGTTATTCGTCAGCTGGGCATTCAATACCTAGCAAACTGGATAGTGTACCAAACGACCAGTTCCACCAGAGGTATTCCCCTGAATCCGCACATCTGTTCCTATTCGCCTCCGGCTGCAGGATTACAGCCGTGGCAGAAACTCACAGTGGGCCTGAAAGGGTATGCCCCTCTTCGAGGAGGCTACCAGATAGGAGTTGAACCGTGAGTCGGGCAGGCCATATGACATAAGAGTTTGACTAACACCACTTAAGCCGCACGGGACCATTAGGGTGAAGGATATGTGGAGAACAGCAATATGCAGGCAGACAAAGATAACTATTGCAAGATTCAACCTCCCCAACTGGACGAAGACATTCTAGGACGAACTTGCGGAGAGTAGTGGATGTGGTCACCGGGTGTTGCATGTTATTTATGTACTTACTGGGCATCGTGAATAACGTAACCGATCACGGCAGCTACTCGGCAGATATGATTGAAATATGCAGGATACGACCTTCACGGATCCTACTTATATAGCAATAGGCCTACTGGCAGTTTGACCAGTAGTAGGCAATAAAATATAGCGATGGAGGGTAGGGTGCGGGTGTCAGATTACTTTAACCAACACTAATCACGGTCATCGATGAACTATAAATAAAGCAGGAATACAAAACACTGATTTATTCTAGGACAACAAACCTTGCGAAACCATAACCCGCAACGGCACAATGAAAAGTAGTGATAAATAACAACCTGTCGCAAGTCTGCTTCTCCGCGTAGCTGCCAACATAATTCTGCGCACTGCGCTAAGCCCGTCGCGCCGAGAGGATGACCTTTCGAAATTAAACCGCCGCTGGGATTGACGACGTATTTCCCGCCGTAAGTGTTATCGCCGGCGTCCACCATCTTTCCCGCTTGTCCCTCCCCGCAGAGACTCAGCGCCTCGTAAGTGATCAATTCGTTGGCCGAGAAACAGTCGTGCAGCTCTACGACGTCCACCTGAGAGGGCGAGACGCCCGTGTTGGCGTAGAGTCGATCCACGGCCATCTTGGTCATGTCGTAGCCGGCGATCCTGATGCAGTCTTTGAAAGGGGTCGGATCGGTGGCCATCTCCATGCCGAGGATCTGGACGGCTTTCGACTGCAGCCCGTGGCGCGCGACGAAGTCTTCGGAGACGACGAGCGCGGCGGCCGCCCCGTCGCTCGTGGGGCAGCACTGCAGCTTCGTCAGCGGGCCGAACACCTTCGGCGACGCCAGGATCTGCTCCAGCGTGTAATCGTCGCGGAACTGCGATCGCGGATTATTGACCGAGTGTTTGTGGTTTTTCAGAGCGATTTTAGCGAGGTGGGTTGCTGTGGTTCCGTAACGTTTCATGTGTTCGATTGCGGCGTTTCCGAAGAATTGCGCGGCGACTGGCCCCGCTCCAAATTCGGCGTATTCTATCATTTTCTCTACGTGGATCTCCATCGGGTTCGCGCGGTCCGTGAATTTAGCGCCGAGGGAGCCGCGCTCCATTTTCTCAAAACCGAGCGCTAAGATACAGTCCGCCGTGCCGTTTTCGACTAACTGCTTCGCCATGAACAGAGCGGTCGATCCGGTCGAGCAATTATTATTGACGTTGTATATCGGAATGCCGGTCATTCCTATCTGGTAGAGCGCTCTCTGTCCGCACGTAGAATCCCCATACACGTATCCGACGCACGCCTGTTTCACTTCTGAATATTTTATACGGGCGTCGTTCAGGGCCTGCGTTACAGCTTCTTTCGCCATGTCTGGATAATCGAAATCGTGCCTGCGGCCCGGTTTCTCGAATTTAGTCATCCCTACGCCGACGACGAAAACCCTTCCGCGCGGCATTTTCTTTGTTTTTTTTATAAAGAAGTGTTTTTTTTAAATACCTTGACAGCTCCTTCCGCCGAAATCGTCGAGGGACACGACTTTGCTTTCTCTCGGAGCGAACGCGCTAATAAGCAACCTTTGGACACTCGCTATTGCAAAATCCCCCACTTCAATCGCCCGTCTCAAGTCTCAACCGCAAATGAAGAAAAAATGCAGAAAATAAACCCAACAAACACAAAGCGAAACGTCACTCGAGGAAGTCAAATGAGTGACTTTTTTTACAATAAATAAATCTCGAAGCCACGCCCCTGTTTACCCGGAGAATGAACCGCAACCGGCAATGATTCCGATATGAATAAAATATTTGAAATTCAAATCGTTTAATCGGTAGTCATACAAAAATGCGAATACACTGAAATACACTCGGGTCGCCGCTATCAAAAATACATCTGTCATCATGGTGACAGATACAGGTGCATTATCCGATCATAATGATTGTATCGATATCGAAGTTTGGACTTCGACTCGACTACCGAAACTAAAAATAACCGAAAATATAAAAACAAATTAGGTAATGCACGTTAAATTTATTATTTCAAAAATGTTCATTTATTTACATAATTTAATACTCTGTAGGCGGCGCGCGATCGTACCATCTTTTGATTTCCGGTAGAGCTTTGACAGTGTGACATACTTCCAATAGCGACGGATATTTTTCTCCGATATTGAACCCCACCATTTTATTCAAGTAATCCCAGAGAGAGGTCAACATGAAATCGGCCCAAGTCAGCTGCGAAACAAGAAACAAGCAACGAAATTAAAATTCTGTTTTTAAACCATAATCAAATTCGGGAATTTATGCAGTTTAGCTATGTACATATATTTTTAAACAAACTAGCAAACTACCGCTCGATTAGGTGTTTTGAAGCTGTAAAAAAAACTAGGTTTTAATGTATAATAGCAATAGGAACCTATTCTATATTGTTGATGTTTTAACATCACCACATTGATTCCGAAGCTGCAATAATCTTTATTTAGCCTCAATAAATAGGCGAGATATAGGCATTTAAAGAAGCGTCAAACACGTACCTACATTTTGGTAGGCTCTTAGCTTTTTAAAAAAAAACAATTAATAAACACCTATACAGCGGTGGGTTAGGTTAGTTTTTTTAAAAACCATCTTCAAAACTAACTAAAAAAATATATTTCTCCACACATGGTAAGTAAATTTGTTTTTTTGTCTCGACGTATTACGTGGCAGAGGCTATTTTTTCTATCAGATCTAGAATTACAATGATCGAATCTAGAAGCATTTTTTTATTTTTTGAATAATGAAAAAGATTCCTTTAGAGATTCCCAAAAGATTTCTATTAGAACCTTTCTAAAAAAAACACCACTAGATTCGATCATTGTAATGCTAAATGTGATAGAAAAAAAACCTCGGACACGAAAATTTTCGAGAAAAAAAATACATGAAAAAAAACAGTTTTTAGGATTATTAAAAAAAACTGACAACCTACCGCCATAGGTGTTTATATATATTAAAAAAAAAAATACGTGTGGCACTCGGGGACTGCCGCGGTAAAGCTATTGCATAGCATTTTTAACAACTTTTAACAACAAGCTTTTAACACCGGATTATTCGAAAAAAATCGTAGATCAAAAGATAGATAATTAAATTATCTTTAAAATGGTGTAGGTTTCATAATAATACGCCAGATAGTATTTGCGTAATAGTCGTTTTTGTGTTCGGTTAGACCTAATTTCACAAATTAATTACACTATGTAATATAAACAAAATCTAAAATATTCAAAGCTAAGAATATTAGGAAAATGTTGTTGTTTAACATATATTTTTTTCGAATCGTAAGCAGTAAGCATTTTTTGATAACAACTATTTAAAACAAAATTAGAGTAGATAAAATTTCCTACAATTCATATCTATTGACGTAAGTCCTCCGATGTACCAAACCGCCGCTAAAGTGCGCTCTGACTATGACTGATTTTTACAGGAATTCACCAAAATCGCGGTTAAAATTCAAAATAATTATAACTGTGGTACGAATTCTCAGCAAGACATAACAAATTGAAATACTTTGAAAAATATATTGTTGATGGTATGGCTTTGTTCATAAAATTCAGTTGAGAAACTTTTGGAGATTTTGAGGAAGCCTTCTTTAAAAAAATATGCATTTTTTACGCTGCCTGGCGTGAAGAGAATATAATATGTAATATTCGATAAATATGATGATATTTAGACAACTAAGTTCCTCGATCGAGACAACCAAGTTACAGTATGAGTGGGTTCACGTAAGTTTTTTTTAGCAAAAAGGGGGTCGCGATCTAAAATAACTGCTCTTATGCATTATTACCATACTAATTTAAACAGCCGTCATACCTATTTGACGAGGTGTTTGACGCGTCTTTAAATGCCTATATCGATTATAGAGGGAATATTTTTACAGTTTCGTAATCAGTGCGATGAATACAGGGTGAGTTTTTAATTAGTGACATCCTTGTAGTGGGTGGATCAGTACGGCGAACTAAGCCAATTTTTATAAGAATTTTTGCACATTTTTTTTTACCAAATTATTATTTTTATCTTATTTGAAAAATAGTATAAAAAACTACGAGCACGGTAAACCATCGCTAATATTATTTATTAACGATATTTTACCTACCGCTAGATGGCGCAGCGCGTTCAACGCTTCTTAAACTTTTCTTCAAAAGATAAGACTTACAAATTTGACAAAAACAATATTATTTTGTTGTTTTTTGCTTTTTTTAATTAAAACAGTGGCCTACTTCGTCGTACTGATTCACCCACTACAATGATGTCACTAAATAAAAACTCAGCCTGTATAGTGGGGTGACATTAAAAAATCTTTAATGTAGAAGAGTTTGTTAAACTGCATAAATACTCAAAATTGTAAATTACGTACCCGCCCACAAGCGAGGTATCCTTCATTTTCAGCAACGCAATGCTCGAGGCGGCTGAAGTAAATTGGATAAATGTCCCTGCGGAGGATTTGAACCTTCAGCTGCTTGGATCCCGCATCCAGTTCGTGGTGCGCCACGGCCGCCTTCTCTCCCAGGTCGTTGATAATTCCGACAGCAATGTCGATTTCCAAATCTTCCAGATCCGTCGTACCCGCCAATCCATACTTGTGAGCCAAATAGCGGCAGATAGGAATACTCTGATCATACGTTTTCCCGTCCATTTCGACAAACGGCAGCCGCCCGAGGTTACTCGGGCAGCTGCCAGAATTAGTCGACTTCATCCACTTTTTGAACCACTCTTCCTTCGTGACGCGGATATCTTCGAAATCGACTTTCGCGTGCGACAAAATCAGCCGAATTCCCTCTGCGGCAGCTTTCAAGTTGAAATAAGTCACTTTTATCTTTTGCTCCATGTCAAATATTGAATGAAATGTTACTGCTGATGATAAAACGACAAACCTTTTCAAATAAGACTAGCAGAATAGTTTGAATATTGAAACTACCTGGACCTTTGTAACGGCGGAGCGCGGCGGTACCCTCAAAAAAGAAGTAGAGTCGAACGGGTGGGTCCCATCAAACTTGCAGAAGGCAAATTTGCAGACGGCAATCTTGCAGACGGCATTCTTGCAGGCGGCAGTTTTGCAGAAGGCAATCTTGCAGAAGGCAGTTTTGCAAATGTCAAAATGACCTAACCTAACCTAACAGAAAAACTTAAAACATTTTTTTTAATGTTTAGTTTGATGTATAAAAGTCATCCACTACAAGGATGCCGGTAATTAATGTCACTTCGATTTTAGGGAAAGAAAAACCTAACCTAACCTAACCTAACAGAAAAACTTAAAAACTGTACTGAAGGTTGCCGCCTGCAAGGTTGCTTCCTGCAAGGTTGCCTCCTGCAAATCTGCCCTCAACAAATTTGGACCTGTCAAAAGTGACATTTGTGCAAAATTGCCGCATGCAAAACTGAACGCCACAAATAGCCAAATATACTGGCTGGAATAAAAAAATCAGACGCCGTTTATTCCAAAAAAAAAGAAGAAACGTCAAAATACGGATGACACCGGATTACGGAGGTTATGTTTTCTTAAGCCTTTTGATTTTTCGATGAATCCGTATCGTTTATTTGAGAGAAATGGTGAATGTTATGAAAGGAGTGCTCGTTGAATGGTGAGGTTAAATAATATTTATTGTGTAAAATCTAAATCGTGCGGAATGCCGAAGTTTTGATTGAGCTGCTTTTCGTCAATGCCGAATTTGTTCTTGCACCAGGCTCTGGCGGCGAATATATTGTCTGTCCAGCGGTCGATCGCTTCTTTCGCATTCTGGAAATGATAATAATAATGTTAAAATTACAATAGTCCTGCTACAAAGGGGATCCGTTCGTAGCGATTTTTGTTGTGGCTGCTTAGAACCAACCAAAGATTAAGGTTAGGGACAGACATATACAGACGTATACAACGACGTATGCCACACATTAAGGGTTATGACAGCTGGACCCTTGAATTTGCATGAAAACAGAAACTTTAGAAATATATTTATCATTATTTTCCTGGAGACGAAGATCTTTAAAGAGGTGAATCAGAGATTTGACTAGCAGGCCACCAGCGCCAACTTTCACCGCGTGGAGGTGAACAGTGAAGCTGTTCCGGGTGATGGCATTTGCGAGATCATGGTATTTACTTTATATGTACTCATCTTTTGGGATATTTGATTCCCATGAAACAGTTAATTCTACAATAAGGGCCGTCTTACGAGATAGGAAGTAAAGAGTTATGTCTGGACGGAGAGTATAGTTGATGAAATTTGAACTGGCGAAGTTGGGATTAAAAATTAATAAAATTATCAGAATTGATTTCTTCCAAAAAATTAAATTCTGACCGTAGTTTCCATTTTAAGCTGCTCGACCACTTCCGGGTCGAAATCACGGTATTGCTGCAAATTTTGCTTTATCCGCTCTTCTTCTGCCATCATATTTTTTAGTCGAGTTAGTATCTCATTTCGACTGTCACCTGGCTGCCTGCCAACCTGTGAAAAAGTGACCATTTTTTAAGTTATTATCGCCATTTGAAATTGATTTACAATCTACCTTTTCGAGGTTTATAGATTCCTCCAAAGTTTTGATTCTTTTCTCAGCAGTTTCGAGCTTCATCACATTTTCTTCCAGTTTTCGCTTCAGTGCATTTTTTGCTTTGCTGAAAAAAAAACAATAATAATAACTAATTATAATTTATTAGATAAAAACTTTCCCATTTTTATAAAGGGCTAACAGCAGATAAAGCCTGAAGGATAGGACTTGCAGACGATCGACGTTTAAATAAATGTATTAGTATACAATATTCTGTTGGTTCGAAAAGGACTAGAGCAGGTGCAGTAGCACCTCGCTTATCCAAAGTAATGGGGACCGAAGGTACCTCAGTTAATCGAAAACTCGGATAACAGGGACTCTGTCGTAAATCGAGGGTTAAACATACGGTAAAGTTTGAAATGAATGAAAACATAGTCAACGAAGTCAAATAATGCATCTATTACATATTTAAATGTAGTCAGTTAACAAGTCAATTTATTAACAGGAATAAAAATCACATGACTGCCATTTCAAAAAGTGAACTACTGTATTTATAATTATTTTTATTATGGTTTTTTTATGAAATATTTGTGGTTAGTGTACATATATATTCAGTGGCGGATCCAGGATTTATATTTGGGGGGGGCTGAGGGTCGGTCCCGCTAATAGCTATATCAGTAAATATCAATAATTCCAGAATATTCGTAAAAACCTGGAGTGCAACTACATTAAGATATTAGGTATACCTTCTAAATTAGACTGAACTAACAAATTTTTAATATACAGTTCAGTAACAAATCTGAAAGTTTTGTTTATTTATGTTTTGGGGGGGGGGGGCTTCAGCCCCTTAGCCCCCCCCCCCCCCTGGATCCGCCACTGTATATATTCATATACATATATATATTCATATACATATATATTTATATACATATACACTACTGTGAAAAAGTCTTCGAACAGTTACCCACAAAATAAAAGAGGTGTCGTATTTTTGAAAGTAACTAAGTGAGCCCATTCCTTTCTTTTGTCGGGCTTGTTCATTCATCGGAGGAGTCATAAAACTTTATTAGACATTTCTGCAACCTACCTGGGTTGGGAAACAATTAGAAGAGTGGACAATGGTTAAATTTTCACAAAATGCCGTTCTCGTCTTTACCTGAAAAAGGGGTTGTATTTAATACTAATGTTATTTTTGAGTAGTTGCATATTGAGCACGTCGCAAAACGGTTATTGTGAAATGGTTTTTGATTCTCTCTGCGAATATTAAAAAAAAAAAAAACCAAATACAGTCGTTTAACCCTGCCGCGGAAAATTGTTTATATCGCTGTTGACCTGTGAACTCTTTTAATATATTTTATTAAAATGAATAAAATTAGCGCAATGGATCAACAAAAAAATATTACTCACCATAAAGAAGGACATTCAGTGCGAAAAATCCAACAACTGTACTGCTTTAGTAATTCATGTACCCGTCTGAATACAGTCTCTCATGAATTCTGACCAAGGGTCCAACCCCATTCACCGAAAAATACCCCTAAACCATAACAGAACCTCCCCCGTGCTTAACTGTTGCAGCCAAACACTTGTCTTTATATTGTTCTCCGTGGCATCTGCGGACGAATTGGCGGCGATTAGATCTAAAAAAATTGAATTTGGACTTGTCTGTCCAGAGGACTCTTTTCCACTGCCCATGGTCCAAGTTTTATGTTCTTGGGCAAATTTTAATCGTCTCTGACGATTATTCTTACGAAGTAATGGTTTCCGCTTGGTCACACACCCTCGAAGATTATTTTTCAGCAGGACTTTTCGAACCGCCGATGGGGTCACCAAAACGCCGCAAGACTCATTAAGATCCTGGGCCAAATCACGGCTTGAGTTTTTTTTGACCTCAAGGATGAGACCACTTTATAGTGCTCTGATTATTCATCAATCTTTTTAGGTCTTCCACTCCTCGGACAGTCTTCGATTTGGCCGGTACTTTTGAATTTTTTGATCACATTATAGATTCCACAAACAGATTTTCCAGTCAGTTGGTGGATTTTTCGCTTTGAATGTGCTACTTTATGGTGAATAATATTTTTTTGTCGATCCATTGCACTAATTTTATTTATTTTAATAAAATATATTAAAAGAGTTCACAGGTCATAAACAATTTTCCGCGGCAGGGTTAAACGACGGTATTTCGAATTATATTTTTTTAAATATTCGCAGAGAGAATCAAAAACTATTTCACAATAACCGTTTTGCGACGTACTCAATGTGCAACTACTCAAAAATAACATTAGTATTAAATACAACCCCTTTTTCAGGTAAAGACGAGAACGGCATTTTGTGAAAATTTAACCATTGTCCACTCTTCTAATTGTTTCCCAACCCAGGTAGGTTGCAGAAATGTCCAATAAAGTTTTATGACTCCTCCGATGAATGAACAAGCCCGACAAAAAAAGGAATGGGCGCACTTAGTTACTTTCAAAAATACGACACCTCGTTTATTTTGTGGATAACTGTTTGAAGACTTTTTCACAGTAGTGTATATTCATATACATATATATTCATATACATATATATGTATATACATATATATACATATATATACATATATATACATATATATATATATATATATATACATATATATACATATATATACATATATATAGGTACATACATATATATATATATATATATATACATATATATATATATATATATATATGTTACAGTTAAAACCCGTTTTTAGATAGAACGCGTTTTCCCTAGTTAGAACTAGTTTTTACTTAATGCTTTTGTTAAAACTAGAAATACCTAGTCAAAACTAGAATTTACCACTGATATTTTTGATTTTCAGATAAAACTAGTTGTCACTCCGAGCCTTAGTTAAAACCAGCACTACAGAAACTAATTTGGGATTGAAAACAAGATATACTTTAAAAATATTTATTAAAAAGATCTAGGACACAAAATAATAATCTTACACTAAAGGAACATTTTAGGGAACATCGACATAAAGAAGTTGCCAAGGTAACAATATTAATTAAAAGTAAATAAAATAATCAAACAAGTTGTTAAGGAACATTTGTTACCATACAATAAACAATAATCAAAACCTTAAAATTAGAAAAGGATGAGGATCTACTTGTTATTGCAAGACAAACTATCGTGGCATTTTGAGTTACAAAGGTAACCATTTTTCTTGCAGAGACACCTTTTTGACATACATCCTTTCTTGCATACGCAGCGCATAAATCCTTGGCCTGTTCCTATGGCTGCTTCCTTAGCAACAGTTCTCAAAGGTAAATTGGTATTCGGAACATCTTCTTCATGCAAAAATTTTTCTTTGCACTTATCAAATTCTGACCTGAAAAGCACATTTAAATAGTTGGCATTTACCTAATAGCGATATAGTTATATGATAAAACAATTAAGCAACCCATAGGTACATACCTGCAATATAATTTCTCGAGTATTCCATATTTCGTTCCAATCTTGTGAAAACCCTGATCATCCTTTTGAAGAACCACTCCGACTATATTACGTAGATCTGCTTTTGCTCTGTCGACATCAGGGATTTGTATAATGACATTATCACCAATTTCTACTGGAACGTGAATTGCATCTGAAGCCAATGTCATTCTCTTGGCCTGTTTTTTTAAGTTTCGATGTGCTGTTTCTCTGGATGCCATTATTTGTCGATTCACATTTGTTACAACTTCGAGGTCTTTGTCATTTGGTGGTATTATAAGAGGCTCTACGGTCGTAGATGCTTCAGCTTCAATGTCATATTCACTGGCTTCTGGTGCGATTGGCGATTCTCCACTTGTTTTGGATGAACTTTCTGCGTCTTTTTGTTTGGCTCCGGTTATAATCTGACGATGTCCACTGCAACTAGCCACAGGCTCAGCTTTTGCATTATCTGTACTATCCGTCATATTTATTTTATTTAACGCATTTTCGAGATCATCTTCCTCTCGTATATCCTCAATAGCATCTCGTGGTAAAGTCGAAGTCATAAGACCTACTCGTGGTTCTATACCAAACATTGCTTTGTATGGTGATTGTTTAATACCGGAATGAAGCGCCCGATTTTTCATAAACTGTACAAACCGAATACCATTTGACCAATTTGTGGTATCGTTATCTTGCATCCATGAAGCTAACATTTTCTCTATGTCTTGGTTAGCTCTTTCAACAGATCCTTGGCTTTGACTGTGTCTTGGCTTTCCATGGACCAGTTTACACTCCGGCCAAAATGAAACGAGCTCATTTATGACAGAATTTACAAATTCTCTGCCGTTATCCGAGTGTAAGATGCAAGGAGCACCAAATGTCAAAAATATATCAGTCAACTGATACGCCACCTCTACGGCTCTCTTACTTTTCAGTGCACGCAACAAAACAAATTTTGTCAAATGGTCCTGATACACCATTATAAACTTAAATCCCCGATCTTCTTGAGTTTGCATGTCGATAAGATCGACTTGGCAACGGCTGTTCATTTCAGAATGTAGTATGGGTTTTGAGACAAGTCCTTTTTTCTTCATACTCTTTTTACGCTGACAAGTTTCGCACATAGAGAGAAAAATATTTATCATTTCTAAAGTTATGTTCGCATATTTTCGTGAAGTTTCATTTTTAAGTCTATCCCGACCACCATGACCAACGGCCACATGAGCTGCTTCAATTATATCAAAAATTTCATCTACATACAAGTAGTATTTCATGGGCTCTTGTCTAGTCACTAATTTTCGTATTCCACAAATATTGATTACCTTAAATCGCTTCAGTCTCCTGTACTGTTTCTGAGATTTCTGAACAGCTAATTGTGCTTCTTGAATTTCGTCCACTAAATTGTCGTAGGTTCCTTTTGTCATAATACAGAAGTGGTCCTCTTTTTTTTCGTGATCGCGAATCGCTAATAACTGGTTTAAAAACTCCTTTCCATCGCGTTCCTTCATTTAAGTTTGCCATGACAATTGCGCTCGAATCAATCTATACGTGCTTATCAGAATGAAAACAAAGCGGTACTGAATCGAGCGAGCGCACAGCGCGCGAACGGCGCGGGCGTTTGGAAAGAGATTCCCCCGGAATTCCCCCGGTTTGGAAAAACGCGTTTTGTCTAGTAAAAACTAGTTTTACCTGATATTCAATTTTGAGCATTAGTTAATTCTAGTTTTAACAAAGGCATTAAGTAAAAACTAGTTCTAACTAGGGAAAACGCGTTCTATCTAAAAACGGGTGTTAACTGTAACATATATATATTTTTTCAAATTTAAATTATGTTTATCACTAAATAAATGATAAAATAATGAAAGGGCACTTATCTGGTCTGTGGTGACCAGGAGCGACTCCACGCCTTTTTGAAAAAGGCGTGGAGTCGCTCCTGGTCACCACAGACCAGATAAGTGCCCTTTCATTATTTTATCATTTATTTAGTGATAAACATAATTTCAATTTGAAAAAATAATAATTTACACATTTACAATTATATATATATATATATATATATATATATATATATATATATATATATATATATATATATATATATATATATATATATATATATATATATATATATATATATATATATATATATGTATATGTATATGTATATGTATATGTATATGTATATGTATATGTATATGTATATGTATATGTATATGTATATGTATATGTATATGTATATGTATATGTATATGTATATGTATATGTATATGTATATGTATATGTATATGTATATGTATATGTATATGGATATGTATATGTATATGTATATGTATATGTATATGTATATATATATATATATATATATATATATATATATATATATATATATATATATATATATATATATAGGTATATATTCACATATACATATATATTCATATAGATACATATATATTTTCGGAATGTATTCTATCAGACCTTTCATTTGAGACTAAGCACGATATATTTATGTCATTAGGTGTACAACTAAGTTCTTGCTTGTCAATAGACGGCTCCAGCAGTAAGTGCTGGTCAATTTTGACATATCCAAAACGTCATAAACCACACTTAGACATATGGTAAAGAAACCGTTTTGGCACATTAGTGATTTTGTTTTGGCGTCATATACTTTGTTTTTTAGACCTCGGTTAACCCGCAACTTGGTTACTCGAAGCACCGGCGCCTATCAATCATCGTCATAGATAACCTTCATAGATAACCTAACCTGGGGAACGCCCAGAAGTATATGGAGGTCCCGATCTTCTCCGTCTCCACCAAATGGTCGTCGACCAGCGCCTGAACCACTTCCTTCACCGATTGCATCGTGATCCCCTTCTCTTTTGGGGCAATTTTCTCAAGCTCTTTCAGTTGGAAGAAGTCATTTTTTTCGTAGAATAGCTGCAGCATTCTAGTTCTTTTCTCGTCGGCACTAACTCCTTTACGTTTCGACATTGCGGCCAATTTATATCTGAAAATGTTCAATATTGTACTTTAATTAAAATTAAAAAGAAAGGATGGTTGTGTAAGGAATGGTAAAAATATTACTATTTTCAAGTACGGCAGTTTGGTGCACGGCGGACTGTGAACATGCAAGAGTGATCGAGATAGTCTAGGAATATATTCCCGTGACGTGATTTCAAACTCATATGTAGGTCCCGAATACAGGACCATTTATTAGAAATATTTTATAGAATATAGGCAGCGAGGAGACCTAATAGAAAGCTACAAAATGCTTCACGGTTATTACAGTGTGCCCAACCTAGAGAGCATGTATACTCTGAACACCAATAAGCAACTGCGTGGACACTCGTTGAAGCTAAACAAGACAATTGCAGGATCGAACCCCAGGAAATATTTTTTGACAAATCGTGTAGTGGCAGTTTGGAATGCTTTGCCAGAGGAAGTGATCAGTGCTATCTCTGTCAATAGCTTTAAAAACAAACTGGACATTTATCTTAGTGCAAAACAGTCACAAGTTTAAAAACAAGTGCATGTGATATACACGCATCAGCCTTAAGCTGCTAGTGCATATGTAATAATAATAATATATAATAATAATAATAATAACTATGCCAAAGGAGAAACATTTATTTACTGGATTTTCTCTTGTGTCAACATTTTAGATATTATAACTTCCTTTCCTTGAATGTATGAATGTCGCCATGAATTATTATCGTAGACATATTAGAATAGACCGTGAATTATCGTAGACGTATTAGAATAGACGTATTAAAATAGAGTGCGAATGTGGACTGTGAGTGAATGCATAAGCGGAATAGAAAGAGATAGCTGCATATAATACTCCCTCTATCCTTGTCTAGTTGCGCGTGCGTGTTTATCCATAGCATAGCAAACTTATGACGTCGAAACGTTGCCTTAGTGATATATAGCGTTGCCATAGTGATATATAAGCATTTTCATATTGATATATTTACATGTGTCTCGTGCATGTGCAACTAAACAAGGATAGAGGGAGTGCTATATGCTGCTGTCTCTTTCTATTCCGCTAACGCATTCTCAGGCTGGCCGCGCAGTCTAGTACTTATATGACTATGATTATTATTAAAATGTTCAATGCTTTTTACCTTCCCTATTGAGATATTCCCCTATTCTTTTTTTCAAGGTCTTATTTTCACACAAATGCTCGCTAAAAAGGAGTGTAATATGATTAGGGTACATGTATGTATGTTTTCCGTTTCTTTATTCCACTATAACTTCTAAATGCTTGAACCGATTTAGAAGTGTGTGGTAATGTTAGAATCGCTATGTCATAGGTTACGCGCCGCGGCCCATTGCTCTCATAAGGAAGCAGTGTCTTCAATATAAATTGCCGTATTACATGTTGGCGTATTGACAGTCATCATTTGACAGATTATTTTTTCTTCGCGGCCGTCAGGAATATAACCTCTTGGGCCAGTAACGAATAGAAATTTTTGGAAGATTAACAACATAAATTATACAAAATGTTTCATTATTAAACTCTACAATAATAAATACAAACGGAGCTGCCATGGAATTCACCGACCGGAGTCGGGCCCATCATAATACTATTTTTTTACACTTCTGGGGGGTGAGCAGTGGATTCCGGACTTACGAACCGGCTGTGGTAGGTTTAGGACAGCTGTCTTGCCACATGTGAGCGTTCACCTTACCACCCATTCACTCCCCCTTTGAAGCCATAGAATTTGAGATGCGCAAATCGCAGTTTTAGATAATTTTTCTAAGAAAGAGTTTATTATTTTTCTGGAAAGGCCAAGATCTTTAAAGAGGTGAAATAGAGATTTAGCTGGCAGGCCACGAGCGCCAACTTTCACCGCGTGAAGGTGAACAGTGAAGCCGTTCCGGGTTACGGCATTTGCAAGATCATGGTATTTATCATGGCATTTGCATGGCATTTGCAAGATCATTATCAATGTTTTAGGGACTGTATTTGATTCCTTCTAATTTATTCCTTAAAACCTCTTGGGCCAGTAACGAATAGGAATTTTTGGAAGATTAACAACATAAATTATACAAAATGTTTCATTATTACACTCCACAAAATATTATCAATGTTTTAGGGACCGTATTTGATTCCTTCTAATTTATTCCTTAAAACCTCTTGGGCCAGTAACGAATAGGAATTTTTGGAAGATTAACAACATAAATTATACAAAATGTTTCATTATTACACTCCACAAAATATTATCAATGTTTTAGGGACCGTATTTGATTCCTTCTAATTTATTCCTTAAAACCTCTTGGGCCAGTAACGAATAGGAATTTTTGGAAGATTAACAACATAAATTATACAAAATGTTTCATTATTACACTCCACAAAATATTATCAATGTTTTAGGGACCGTATTTGATTCCTTCTAATTTATTCCTTTCTAATATTAAAATTTCGTAATTGTTCTCGGAATATAACCAGTATGTATTAATGATGAAACCCATTTTTTTTGTGAAGAATATTACCCGACTGGCCAACAAAAAGGAGTGTAATGTGTTCAGGGTTCATGTATGTATGTTTTCCGTTTCTTTATTTCACCATAACTTCCAAGCGCTTGAACCAATTTAGAAGTGTGTGGTCTCATTAGCAGTGTTATGTCATTCCAGGTAGCATAGGGCAGCGGTCCGCAACCTTTTTGATGTTGCGACCCCAAAATTAAGAAAAGAGTTTTCAGCGACCCCAGAAAAAAAACACTAAATTTACCAATGCAAAGGTTGGTTCAGGTAACGAGATCAAGGTAAACTTCATTTTTCCTCCATGTTCTAGCTGTTTTTATTTCGTAAATTATATCGGAAAGTTTATTTATTTTGGAAAATAATATTAAAGCAAATGAGAAAATATGCCTTTAACATATTTATGAAGGCATTAAATGAGACAAGCAATTATTTTAACATTTTATTCACTAAGAAGATTAGGTAAGTAAGTTTAAAAATTAATATGAACCTTGTGCTTGCACACATTCAGTCAGTATATTAATTCTTGGTGATATATTATCAGAAATAGACACCCTCAAATCAGGTTCTACGTTGTCTGGAGCGATATTTTGTTTTTATAGCGGTCAATGTAGAGAAAGCTGTCTCACACAGGTTTGTAGATGCGAATGGCAGCAATTTCAGCAGAGATATTTTGTATAACAGTGGATATTCCTTTTCCGTCATTATCCAGAACTTGGATAGATCCGTGGTTTTGAAAATAGCTCGAAGGCTTTCATCGGGCATTAAATCGATCAGCTGCTCCTTTCCTTTTGAGTTCATCGAATCTCTCCGTTTTAAAGAAATTGGAATCAAAATGTGTATGGAGAGGTTATATTTTATGCATAAACTTTAATAAAAATCGATAAGTACAGGACCTTGTTGACTTTTTTGACGACCCCATAATTATATTTCGCGACCCCGTACGGGGTCGCGACCCCAGGGTTGCGGAAGGCTGGCATAGGGTATCAAAACTGTACAAATGTCAAATAAATAATTGTTCAAATGTCAGTAAATTAAGGTAAATACATCGTGATCATTATCAAATGAAAGGTCTGATTGAGTAGATTATGGACATCATGATTATCACAGAATGCGCAATCGCACTTGATGTTTACAGAAATAACACTCGTCAGTGGGGCGGAATGGAGCATCCATAATTTGAATTTTGTTTCAACGAATACCTTGGTTCCCTTAAAATGTGCTTTTCTGCGCAAATATTTTTTTGTAGTGGTTATAAATATGTAGGTGCCTACGGCCCTACATACCCACAACAAAAAAGTCAATTTCACAGAACAGAAAACTGCAGACTCGCTCATACTTGCACGCGCAGCTGCAGTTAATTTCCAGCTAAATTTGGCAAATATTGCCCAGGTTAGCGACACATGCGTCGCCCCACTCGTAGCTATTGCATCACCGATCTCCCTATAAAACGCAGTACATTGCATTCGATCATTATCATTCCTTTGGTGGTCAAGTACACCTACACACCTCTACACATCATTCCTTTGGCAGACAGTTGTCACGTGCTACATCATTCCTTTGGCAGGCAGTTGCCCTTCTACATCATTACTTCGGCAGACAGTTACCGCGCTCTGCACATCGTCCCCTCAGTGGACAGATATCTCGACTACACACTTCGCTCCTCGACTACACACGGACCGCCACGGCTTCACCTCGCGCCCAAACTACAACACAACGGCGAACACGACTCAAGGCGTTAAGAACTGGCGACTTCGACTCACTTCTGAATAAACTCTTCTACACGGACATATACGACTCTCATTAACGGAGCAACCTTCATGATGAGAACCACCCTTCGCTCACAATCAATTGGAGTCTAGTGAAGGGTGGCCATTCTCACAAATACAAAAGTTCACATTTTGTACCGGCGGTCGTGTTTTTCAATTTTTAAATAAATAAATACAAACGGAGCTGCCATGGAATTCACCGACCGGAGTCGGGCCCATCATAATACTATTTTTTTACACTTCTGGGGGGTGAGCAGTGGATTCCGGACTTACGAACCGGCTGTGGTAGGTTTAGGACAGCTGTCTTGCCACATGTGAGCGTTCACCTTGCCACCCATTCACTCCCCCTTCGAAGCCATTGTTTTGTTACTCAACCGTTTTTAATTTCTTCTGTTTCTCTGTAAATTTGTTTCTTACGCCCACCACCTAACGTTTGTTTTTCTTTGAATTTGGTTCATTAGTCATTCAAAACAATGTATGAGCAAGGATTTTGATTTTTTGATTCTGTTCCAAGATTGCTGTTAAATATGTTCAGATGGTTGTTTAAATACATGGTTTTGTTTTAACCCCTCGAGCGCTGACGTTTGAATTGTAGTGTCTCTTAGAGAACGCCTAAAAGAAGATTACATCACAACAAAAATATAGCGTTTCAGGAAAACGACGATTACTCCGAAACTACTATACGGATCGTATAAAGAAGACCTGTTTTATGTTCCTGTTGAAATTTGCTATTAGATAAGTGTAACGTCGTTTTGTAAAGCAATAAGCATTATTCAGAATTATCTGTCAAATTTGTGGGTACAGAAAAAAAACTGCCTTGTCCAACATTTTTATGTTTTTTCTGGAAATAAATCACCCTATGCAAGAAATTGTGAATACTTTTATAATAATTATAATACGCTTCATTCAACCTATGACTTCGTTTTACTTATACCCATACAAAAATAAAAAAATATTCAGTGTTGAAAATCAACATGAACATTGAAGTTTTTGGTTTGGTTTGGTTCAATCATAGACTAAAAAATGTCGACTGTATGAAAAATAATGAACCAACTAGTTAATGACAGAGAATCTTCTTCTCTTTTCGCACATACCACAGGCCGTGTGATTTATGTGAGGTATCAAGGGTAAATAATTAGAAAACATCGGCCGATCTCGGCTGGGACAGATGTCCACTTTGCTGCTCTGCGGTAATTTCAATTCTGGGACAATTGTCCCGTTTGCTGCTTGAGGGGTTAAGATACACGTTTTACTAGTTTCCAGAACTGAAAAGAGACTGTTTTGAATGGTTTCGTGAAGCTTGGCCCATAAGATCCATTTTGTTCTCGGATCGGCTTAACTCATGATTCAGCTCCTATTCAAAAGCCTCCTCGTGCGGAAGACTGCCCCGGGTAAGACTCTCGCCTCTCAGGCCTCATGGCTGGTGGACCGGTTTCTCCTGGTGTAATTGAATCCCGGCGCTAATGGCCGGTTTTTGCACCGTTCGGCGACGCCAATCGGTTGTGCACTCTGACTAATTGCTGAAGGAGTCTGGATACTACGGAAATATGCTGTCTCCTAAGCAGCGGGGGTGGATGTTGACCTGTCGTCGACCACTGTTGAAATGACCATTAAAGGCAAAAGATGCCTTTGGTCCGCAATAGCTTCAAACCGAATCACCGCTGAACATCTGGCAGGTAGAGTCGGCAGGACGGAGGTATCCTGAAGGTTAATACCAGACAGAGATATCCCAAAACTGGTGGTTAGGGGGCGAGGCTGCCCGCTGGGTACCTTTCCCGGTGCCTCGCCGTAAAGCGTTGAGCTTGTTGGTGGAGCTAGACAGTAGATTGTCTTGTCTCTAAGTCTTCTAAGTTCATCCCATGGCTGAAATCATCACATATAGTTATACCAGCCTGGGGTGACGGGTTTGCCTGTTGCAGTTGACACCGCCCTACTGTTTACAGAACTACTAGTATTATTGTTTTCTTTTTTCACCTTACTGATGAGGTGACTCCTCAATATCAGGTTTTTGTCTTGAGGAAATCAGATTTTCATCCGAGGATTCACCTTTTTTGCAATGTATGCAATTGTTTTCTTATTAACTAATGAGCTTTTTTTAAAACGTTTGTTAGGTGTGTTAAGGTGTGTAAGATATACACAGTTGTTTGGTGTACACATTGTTGGGCCAAAGTGACATTGTATTTATTTTGGTTGGAATATCTCAGATACCGCTATACATTTCAATCAATTATTAAAGCTATCTGTTGGCGCTTGGCCCAGTCCCGCCCTTAGCCAAGAAATGAACCCGCCGCCCGAGGCAATTGCAATGGCACCCAACCGGGTTTGTCCGCTGTCTGAGAGAGTGCGATTTTAGTTATTAAATTAATATTCAGATGAAATCAGTCATTGGTTACTTGCTGGAAAAGTCTTGGGGTGACACAACCGTTTTTTTATATATAATTCGGTTCCATACAACACTACTGAATTACAGCTTGCTCTGCAGCAATGATATAAAGAGGAGCACCGAGACTTTTATATTTTAGTCTTTGAATGATTTTGGGACCGGGTAAACCTGAGTAGTTCACATTCAATTGACATTTGATGTTTAATTTTAATTTCTCTTTTGTAGCGATCCTGCGATGAAACAATTCCTCCTCCATTTGGACGAAACTCTAGCTCTTCACCGGAAATTCGTCATTCAAGACTTAGACGAGACGCATCTATTCATATCCGCCGACATCGTCGACACCCTAAAAGCCCGCATCGACGATTTGATGGACCAATTCAACTATACGGTGCAAGATAAAGCCGACTAATTTCAAATATAGGAAAAAATGTCATCGTTCAGGGAGTCGGGTAGGTTGAAAGAGTGGGAGAAGAAACGCATCCTGGACGATGCGTCGCGCAAGAGGCGAGCCCGGAAAGCGCTCGAGGCGCTGGAATCCGACAACTTCCACGAAGACCCCCACGCCGACCTCGTCATGTCCAAGAAGATACCCAAATTTCAAGACACGAGCGAGGCCAAGGCGAAGAAAAAGAAAACTCGAAGCGCCGAGTACTACAAGATGCGTTTCCGAAAGAGCTACGCTCAGCTCGTCGAGGAAGACACCTGCTACAATCCCGATCCGCCCAATTACGCCTCCGCTCAGGTTCCACCCTCCAAGTAAGTCCTATGGTTTATTGTTAAGTCTTGGTTGATAACGAAGGGTTGATTAATATAGATAGATCTCTGACTATAAATGCCTCAATGTATGTATGTATGCAATGGTAATTAAATTCGAATGCATGAAAACATCGTAGGTTTTTATTATAGTTTTTAGGAATGCGACTCTTTAAGTTTTTATGACTATTTTAATGCTCATATATAAAGGTCATATTTATTTTTTTACCCAATTTTTTATTTTTATTATTAGGTATGATTACCTTATTCTATTTTTTTATCTATTATGACTATTTAAATACTATCTGTTGGTACATAATTTTTATTTATTATGATTATGGTTAACGATTTATCCTTTCAATATTACTTTGATTGTTCAGCTAATAAGAATTAAACTCTGAGGCGCCAAAAAGGCCAGTCGGCCTTTTGCAGTGGTTGACAGATCTGCACGTAGCCGTTTCGACTGGCCTCCATATTTATTATAAAAATATAATATAAATGACTAATTATTAGATTAATTATTAGGTAACAAAAGAGAATTCATAAAAAAAAGATATTGTTAGTATTTATATGCGAAAATCGACCAAAAAAGGTGTGACGCCATTTTTGTTTGCGAAAGCTGGCTTTCGAAAGGATAATTAGTATATAAATTCATTTAAATTTATTATGTTCTCTTTACTTATTTTTTACTCGTATATAGCTTATACACATATTTATTTAAAAAAATATGTGCATTAGAACAGGCTATAGCCTAGTTAAGCGACATTAAAATAGGATCACTGGCAACAATTTTTGGCATATCATATAAGTTTTTTTGCTACTGGATTTTTGTCTATGACATTTTAATTGTACGTGTTGTCTATTTTACTGTAGAATACTGTGAATTACAAATTAAATTAAATTCTAAATCGCTTAAGAAACTTTGTAAACCAACCGGACTATAGGTGCATTTTCTTTGGGCTCTCTGCGGTCGGGCAAACTTCAGATTGCTGTTCCATTTCGAGAGGAATTCTACAGCAATCGCCCATGCTTTTGATTTAGCGTGGTTTCTGCATTTTTGGTGTTATAAGCAGAGACACGAAAATCCCGCCAAACTAGAATAGTTTTATTATTTATAAACTTTTAATATAGTTGTTGTTTTTAAATGCAATTGTCCAATTAACAGTACTAATACCTGACACATTAAGAACTATTATGACCTAAGTGACTTAATATTTTTTAAGCAGGAATACTAAAATTTAAGGTGATCCAAAATCAACAAGTAGGTACATGGTAACAACCATTTATTATTATATCTGAGAGGCTAATTACCTCGCAAGTAACAACAAGAACTTCGTCATGGCGAAAGTGTACCGTCCATGATTTAAGGCCGCCTTGCAGTCAGCTAGAATATGTGTAGCTGAGCAAGCGGTATTGCTACAAAGTGGATGTGAACTATCCTCGCAGTAGCTCTAAGAGCGAGGTTACTGGGGTCTGAAAATGTGTACTAAAAAGCATTTAAATAAAATTTCAGCATGTCTGGCTCCAGTCATATAATATTACCTTCCAGTGCATTCGAGGAGGAATTCAAAAGTCTATAATTGTTATTCAGTCATTCTGGCATTGAAGGCCAATAGCATGAGATATACTGTTGCTGTCGTAATTTCATTGTAGGAGGGACATCTTTAGGTCCACATGGCTCATGATTGTACTGCCGTAGCCCAGAGCAGTGCCATTCTGGCTGATTCCTTTTCATTTTTGTATAATTCTGGCTGATTCCATTCTGCATTTTTGTATAATCTTATTCCAAATCCGTATTAATTAATATTAAACATATCTTTGTTAACTGCTCGTTTAAACATGTCACTATAATTATTAGTTGATATGGTAAAAGATTATTTTGCAGAAAGGAAAGCTTGACGTGTAAAGCTGTAGCAAGATTAGATAGTAAAATTTGCTGGGACCTAAGGATTGAAGGTGTATGTACAGTCTGGCTTGTGCGCTGTCTACGTTGGTTGTATATAGTCTATATTAATATCACACATAAGGAGAAGTTATTAGCAAATAGGTAATAGAGAGAGATAATTTATTTAAAATTCTTTTAAAAAATCCCAACTAGTTTTGCGAGTTGTTTTATAATCATTAATTTCTAATGCTGAAGGAGAGGGCCGCCAATATCAAGTTTTAGTTCCGGCTTAGAATTTTTTTAGATCTGGGGTTGATGGAAACCATCATCTTTGTTATTTCGGCCAGTTTTAAAGCTATTAATTTAAAATTTATCAGTCATAGAATTCCTTGTCCACACCTGGTCCAAGAGTAAAAAGGTATTTTTACACGACTGCCCAACAAAAAAGGAGTGTAATTCAGAGTGTGTTCAGGGTTCATCTATGTATGTTTTTCGTTTCTTTATTCCACTATAACTTGTAAACGCTGGAACCGATTTAGAAGTGTGTTAGAACCGTTATGTCATCCCGAGTGTCATAGGGTACCTCAACTGTTCAAATATCAAAAGGGTAGTCGTCTAAATGTCCAAATGTCAATAAATTAATATAAACATATCGTGTTTAGTATCAAATGAAGGTCTGATTGAGCACATTCTGGAAATATACATGTATCTATCATCGATATACATGTAAGGCCTAGATATGCCCTCAGGTACAAATGAGTGGGGTCATATCCATTGCTCGTAAAAACATGTGACAGAGAGAGAGCAAAACACTGAACAGTATGCAAGAGAATAGCACGGCAATATTCATCGCGGGACCGCTCACACCGGAGTACTGGCAAAACTACTACTGGCGGTGATCTGTATTGGTTTTGAAGTCGTCATTTTCGCACGCGAAAGGCCTATCCAAGCCCTTTTATAACGGTTGTATATATATGGATAAATACATAATCCACACATATACCATAAAAACCGCAATAAAAATAATTGTAAATACAATCGTTCCCTTTCTGTAGCGGCAGTTCTGTTTTTCATTCTTTAATATATTTACTCGTTTATATATTAAGCATTCGATGTCACTGTTTTAATGTTACAAAATATCAAGTAAATAGTTGTCTAAATGTCCAAATTTCCAAATGTCAATAAATTAACATAAATATATTGTGTTTAGTTTCGAATGAAAGGTCTGATTGAGTACATTCCGAAAATATACATGTATCTATATGGATAAATACGTAAACCACAAACATTTCATAAAAAAACGGTAAATAATAATTATAGTCGTGTTTTTTATTCCTTTTTGTATTTAGAGGCATCTAGTTTTTGTGAAGGAATCTGGAATCACTTGACCAATTTTGTTTTTGCACACTAAAAATGCTGACATGTATCGATAATAAAGATAAATATTAAAATTTACAGATTTCCGGAGCGGCATTTCTGCGCGGTGTGCGGTTTCCCCTCGAATTATACTTGCTTGCCCTGTGGAGCTCGTTATTGCTCCGTGAAATGTCTGGGAACGCATTTGGACACGAGATGCCTCAAATGGACGGCGTAATTTTAGACAATCCACCGTATCGTTGTGTTTTTAGGAAATAAATGCTATTTTACTGAAATATTTCGTTTCCTTACCTTGAGTTGAGTAATGGCTGCTTTCGTGAAAATTTTCTTTTTTGTTTGACAGTTCGTTTGCCGCCGTTTTCCTAGCGCTTAGAAATTATCGCCATCTTGTGGGCAAATCGGGGCTTAGTTGGTATAGAGGTGTTTCGCTACTGGAATGTAGATGGCGCTACGTATATTTTCGTAGTATAGCAGGAAGCATTAATTTTTTAAATATATTTGTTAAAATTCGCCAGGCGAATCAATGATATTTTTCATATAATGTCTATACAATTATCCCTTTAAGGACCATGGGATATATGTGTCCCATAACTTCAAAAATCATTTTATTAATAATTATCGAATAGGAATAATTTATAAATTATATTTTTTCCATATTATCGAGACATGAGAATCTTAATATTAGCAATAAAAATATTTTTTTATATTTTGAAAATATACAGTATTTTTTTCTGAAAATGTCATAAATGAGTAACACTTGACGGGTATTGATCATTACTTGAGTCTACGCAATCAAGTTTTACTCAGGTGCCAAGTAAAACTTAAGTATTGGATGCGTTCTACATATAGTCGAATATCGTTCATCGACTAAGCTGAGTAATACTCGAGTATAGGGGAATACTCGAGTATAAAATACATAATACTCGAGTATACTCGGGAATACTCAAGTATAATACATTATATAATACAGTAATACTCGAGTATAATATATGGGGAAAATAAAATATTTCGTTATTTATTCGAAAACATGTTACTAATCTTTTATTTTTGATCTAAAATAATGATAAAGATTTACAGAGAGTGTTTATACCCATTTATTTTACCAAATAAATAAATAAATAAATTTTAATGATGCTTTTCTATAAAATATGAATTAAATTGTTCATTTTAATTCATAGCCGGGGATTTAAAAAACTCCAATTTGTTGTCGTCACGACTTGACAGTTCGATTATAACCTTTTCAAAGCGCGCGTAAGAATCATATATTAAATCTAACACCCCACGAAATGTATTCAAACTTATTCGGGCGTCTATAAGTTCGACAGGTAGTTCTGGTGCGGGAAAATCGACGATAGTTCATTTAATATTCCGTTCTAACGTATTGCTCTATCTCGTTCGGTTGAACTAAGTTCCTATTTTAGTTCACGAAGAAACGCAATCGGGCCCTCCATTTATGGCGATGATTTGCTTATATGTGCGCACATATAGAATCAAAATAAAACAGACAAAATCTAATAGAAGAAGACAGGTAGAATAAGAATAAATCAGGTAATTAAAACAAAATTACCTAAACATAATTATATTTTAAAATAACAGAATTAAATAAAATATATAATGGGCTTGATTGCGTTTCTTTGTGAACTAAAACTGAAATTAGTTCAAGCGAACGAGATAGAGCAATACGTTAGAGCGGAATATGAAACGATTGATCGTCGATAAAAACTACCTGTCGAACTTACTCGTATACTCGTCCGAATAAATTTGATCACATTTCGTGCGGTGTTAGATTCAGATACTTTATCTTTTATGGTGACAACCGTTCATTTCGCATTCCGCTCTAGCGTATTGTCCTGTTTCGTTCACACGAACTAATTTCCGATTTAAGTTGACGAAGGAACGCAATCGAGCCCAGTAGGTATGTACAAAAACAGAAAGTTTCGATAAATATTGTATTTGTGTATCAATCACCGTTCGTTATAGCGATAAAATAGCTTTTTATATTTTATTTTTAAACAATATTTTTTTGCCAATATTAAGATCTCAATAACATGGAAGAAATATAATTTATAAATTACTCGTGTTCAATATTTTATAAAATGATTTTTGAAGTTATGGGACACATATGTCTCATGATCCTTAAAATTTAGTTTTTAGCGAGAATTTTACTAAAACGTTTAAAAAAATGTATTTTTAGAGCCCTGTCCACCCTAAAACAGGTTAGTACCAATTGGGTGACAGAATCGAACAAACATGAGGTTAAGGCTTTGCCATTCGGTTCATGTTATTTTTGTAAGCAAAATAAATGTTTTATGAAAATTGATTCTATAATGAATAAATAAAATGGCCAAGGTGTGTTCGTACGACTGAATGAATAACTTGGTTAGTTTTCTGTGCTAATGTTTAAAAAAATGGTTTATTTTTGATTTTTCAAAATATTTGATATAGTCTGATAGTTACCAACATTGGTAGCTGCAATTTCTTTGCAGCTACCACAAAGTTGCTTTCACAAAATATTATACAAAAGGAAATCTGATGTAACTTTCCCAAGTTATTCAAAGTTTTTAAAAAATGGCGGTGGTACAATTCTTGACTTCACATCTAATGACGTAATAATCCCTTTACATACTGTCTCCCGTGATTGATAATTTTTGCTGTTTTCCGGAAGTGTTTTCATCGTGCCTATTTTTTGCTGTTTTCCGGAAAATTTGTGCGGTTTTTCGGAAGTGAACATTTTTAACACGCTTTTATTAGGTCGACATGTAGGTATGTATGTAATTTTACTATGTAATGGAATCTAAGGTAACTAATTTAACCATCTTCCAAGGATTGTAGCCTCATGAAAATTGGCAGCTGTATGTAGTTCTGATGACAATACAATAATATGGTACTGTCGAACTGATCTGATGATGAAGTCGGAAGATATGAACTGGAACTTCATGATGGAACATCGTATCATAGCTGGAACATCGTATCATAACTTGGACTTGTTAGAAAAGTCTTGGAATGAACTTAGACCACGATTAGGTTTCAAGGTCTGATGATGAAGCCGGAAGATAGGCACTGGCATTCCATGATGGAATATCGTATCATAGCCGTGTGTATGTAATATCGCATCATAGCCGAAAAGCGTGTTTTTAGTGTTTTTTTTAAACTATTACTTTATTTTTAGCCCTTAATTGCATACATATATATTATTTTTTTTCTAATTTTAATTTTACTTTAATTTGTGTAAACAACACATTTGTTAGATTTAGAAATATTTAAAATTGATCACCTTCGTCAGTTCGCGAGTTACAAAAATACAGTTGGTATAACACAGCACAGCCAGAGACAGACCTTCTAGGTCTAGTTGGTTGTGCGATTTCGCCTCATTCGGATATGCTAGCATATTTATATGCATAGAGCTATGTTTTTCGCTTTAATAATGTTTGTTCTTAATTATTCCTCATGTACAACAGTATGCATGTCCTTGTATTTTTTTGTTCTTGTACGTTACAAATAAATAAATAAATAAAATTTCAACTAAGGCAGCGTATTGTGGTCTCAACCATCGACATATAATCTTCGTTAATATAGTTTTATTTAGTTAATTGTAATAACAATATTTTTTATTTGAAATTTTGAAGAACTTGAATGTTAAATAAAAGTTTGACAAGCGTTTGAGCGCGCTGCGCCATCTATCTGTAAGTAAAACATGACTAATAAACAATATTAATTAGCGATATTTTACCTACCACTAGATAACGCATCGTGCACAGCGCTTTTCATACTATTTTCGAATATTGAAATTTTCAAAATAAAAATTGTTTCTTTTTAAAAAAAATATATATATTCCTACAATTTTTCATCAAAAATTAAATTAAACACAGGTTAATTATAACTCATCCTGTATGTGCGTTTATCTTAACGGGCAAGCAGACTCAGCAATATAAACCATTTAAATGTATTTTTTTTGTATTAATAAATTATTATTAGTTTGTCATAAAATGGCATGAGCTCTTCTGGCGCTAGCTCTTAGACTATCAGGTGTATGTTGTCTATCTTTTATCACCGGTTTAACAGCCGTTGCGGTCTGTAACCCTCAGCCAAACGTTATGACCCATTTTTATCGCGGGCCATTGTGTCTTTTCCCCTGAGCACCTGCTGTCGTTCATATTTTTAGTTATATGGGTCGCCAGGTTGTCCCGCTGCCCACCACCGGCGACTGGCAAGTGAAAACGAAAAAAAAACTCATTTAATTTGTCTAAACAGGCGCGTGCGGCGACGGACGCGACACGCGAATACGCAGGTGGGATCGAGCGAGGCGCGTGCGCGTGCGCACCACGCTGCCATTACTAAATAGGAGGGTAGACGGACAGACAATTACTAAATTATTACTTACCCACCGCCGCACCAATATCGGTTGACAGATAGCGCCGCTGTTTGACGCAGCTGGATTCGTCATAAAATGTCAGGTGGCAATCGGTTAGTTTTAAATATAAATGACATGAAAACTTCTCACTTCGACTAGGCAGATCGAAGGATATACCCGAAATCATAATTTGCGCTACCTTACAACATCAACATAAAGACCTGAAGATAATTGAAAATTGGCTGAAAAGCAACTTTAAAACGCGGCTGGATTGCAATCGCTATCTGTAAGCCTTAGATGATTGAGTAGATCGCTATTCATATTCATCCCCAAGTAGTCCGGAATTGGGGGGGGGGGGGGAGTGGGGGGGGGGGGGAGGCAAAACGGGGTGCCTGCCCCAAACGGAAATTTAAAGGAGCGTCAAATTTATATCTACCAGGCCTCGCGATCCTAGCCATCGAAAATAAACCTGCCTATAATGAGACAATCTAAGGATTGAAGGTGTACGTACAGCCTGGCTTGTGCTTTGTCTACATTGGTTGTCATCATCATCATCATCAGCCGGTAGACGTCCACTGCTAGACATGAGCCTCCGCCATAGAATTCCATGAGCGGTCTTGAGCCTCTCTCCACCTACTTCCCGCGACCTTGGAAATATCATCGGTCGTCCTTGTAAGGGGCAGTCCTACACTTTATCTGCCGGTTGGTGGTCGCCATTCAAGAACATTTTGCTTTTCAACGATTGTCGGCTCTTCCAGCTGAATGACCTGCCCATTGTCATTTCAAGTTAGTAATTTTAGGAGCTATGTCAGTGACTTTGGTTCTTCTGCAGATTTCCAAGCTCTCTCCATGGCTCGTTGCGCAACTTGGAGATTGTGTATGAGGTCAATAGGTAACGACCACGTCTCAGTGCCGTATGTCATCACTGGAAACACGCACTGATTATAGACTTTCGTCTTGAGGATCTGCGGTATTTGTGACGAGAAGATATGGCGTAGTTTCCTGAATGCTGCCCATCCGAGTTGGATTCGTCGACAGACCTCCTTGTCGAAGTTGAGTCTGCCTAGTTGGATCGTCTGACCCAAATAAACATACTGGTCGACAGCTTCAATAGTATCTTTGCCAACTTTACCTACCGGTATGGGTGCGACACGGGTATTCGATATGATTTTTGTATTACCTATGTTCATTTTTAGACCTACCTGTTAGGCAGGGGCGGACCATGAGTTTGTGGGGCTCTGGGCTAATATTACTTGGGGGCTGCCTGATTAATCAACTAATTGCCATTTTGTCAAACGACTGTTTTCGATAATGATGTCCAGGTCAATATACATTGGGAAAAAAATGGGACAATAAAATATTTTATTTATTTAATATACACAAACAACAACTGTAAGCCATTTACTTTTCACTAAAAATAGACATATCGAATAGCAACGTTGAAACTAAAACGTTAATGATTTATCCAAGCAAACTAAGTAAAAAAAAATTAATAATAATATAATATAAATAATTTAAGTAAGTATTAATATTATTTGTAAAGCTAGTTAATATAAGTAAAATTTATGCAAATATTCATCACTAGTTAGCCATTGAAAATATACTATCCTTAGTGGGGAACTGAAAAAAAATATAAAAAAAAGTATTGCAAAAGAAATTAACAGGCTATTATGCAGGTTGTTGTTATGTAAATAAATTATTCAGCAACCTTTCTGCATTTTTATACTTCAAATTCTTGGGTTAATAACATTATGACAGTTTTTTTTTAAATTTTAGATTTTGTTTGTAATTCACAATATTGTCCATTATTTTCAATTGAGAAGAAGGGGGCATGTATATCCACGTGGCCCTAGGCTTCAGCCCAAAAAGCCCTTACTTAGATCCGCCGCTGCTGTTAGGAGACGGTATTCTCCCAACAGGTGGGTCTAAAAGTCTACTGATGTCTCTGAGCATTGTATAGTACTAAGGTCGTCCATCGATTCCGTCATGATAACTACATCATCGGCGAATCGTAGATGAGTAATGTTTTTCCATTGATGTTGATGCCATATCCATCCGAGTTCAAAAGCTTGAAAACATTATCTAATGCAGAGGTGAACAGTTTCAGAGAAATAACATCTCCCTCTCTCACCCCCTTTTGCAATTGGATTGGATTTGTGCTCTGATTCGTTGGTTGTATGTATTCTATATTAATTATATATTCTATAAGGAAAAGTTATCGGCAATAAAGAGTGCAAATTTATTTGAGGGTATTTTTATGCCGATCATAAAAATCCCATACAGGATATGTGTTTTGTGACTTTTTTAAAATAAATATTTAATTATTGACATTGACAGCATTGTCACAATTATTTTAATAATTGACAGAATTTAAGATTAAATAATCTTAAATGCTGGAAGGGAAGGGGCAAATCGGAAAAATCGTATATCCGGGGCTGCTCCTTAGGAGCATGTTCTAATGTTTTGAAAAGGTATATTAGAAAAGCTAAGGAGATATTACACTCCTTGCCCCCGATAGCGCTCCTGCTGCGGTTTATTGCTGTCGGCACCGTTCATAGCCACTTGGATGCACCGAAAAACACCACAAATCACCAGCGCTACATATAAATAACAATAATCTAGTATATAAGAGAAACTTAATTCGTAAAACTGTTTAAATGATAATATGTTAGTTTGTTAGTAATATGTAAATATTATTTTGATAAAAAATGAACGGTTCACGGGGTTGCCGGAGGGGGTAGAAACCCGGAGAATCTTCCTCCAAGTCTCCGTTTGTTCACTCCTCGTGCGCTACCCTTCCGGAACGCGTGAGGTTGTCGTTGCACGACATCCCGGGCAGATAAAACGATCTATGTCGTTAGAACTGTCCGACTGGTGGGCGGGTTTCATCCCCCGCCTGTCACCGCGTAAACATATAATTTAAAAAAACTCCTTGCCCTGGTAGCGAACGGTTTCGTGCAGCTTGGGCCAAAAGATTCATTTTGTTCTCGGATCAGTCCAACTCACGATTCAACTCCTATTCAGAGGCCTCCTCGTAATCATAATCATAATCATAAGTTTTTTATTCAAAATAGTACGAAATCGTAACTTTTTGACGTCAATAATGCATACAAACATACATAAATGATAAAAAATTAAGATATTCTGACATTATAACAAATTATTGTGATATATAACGTGATATTAATAATCGAGGTAACCATTTTATTTCCAAGGGTCTTTGTCGTCTAGATAATCATTTATTTTATAGTAGCCCTTTGAGTACAGCTTCTTCTTAATAAATGACTTAAATTGTATCACAGATAAATTTTGCATTTTTACTGGGACTTTATTGTAGAAGCGTATTCATTGCCCTTTGAATGATTTTGTGGTTTTGGAGAGTCGACTTTTATGGTCAGCGAGTTTATTTTTATTTCTAGTATTGACACCATGCCTATCAGAGTTTTTTAAAAACAGTTCTTTATTTGTATGTACATACATTAGGTTTTCATAGATGTAATGAGATGCAAGTGTCAAAATATTGATTTCTTTAAATTTTCCGCGTAACGACTGTCTAGCACCCAATTTATAAATAGCGCGGATGGCTCGTTTCTGTAGTATAAATATTTTATCAGCGTCAGCAGCATGACCCCACAGCAAGATGCCATACGACATCAAGCTGTGAAAATAGCTGAAGTAAACCAGCCTCGCGGTGTCTATATCTGTTAAATTACGATTTTTTTTTACAGCATATGCCGCAGAACTTAGCCTGTCGGCCAATTTCTTAATCTGTGGCCCCCATTGTAGCTTTTTATCTAAAGTGATAGATACCAAGGAATACAGTGGAATCGACCAGTTCTAGGCGCTCATTTTTTATTATAATATTTGGCCCTATTTGCTTTACGTTTGGAAGTGAGAATTTTATACATTTTGTTTTCTTTTCATTTAGTAGCAGATTGTTTGCTGTGAACCATTCCACAACATTCGAGATAGAATCATTCACATCGTCATAATTATTTTGTTGTCTACCTACTTTGAATAGCAAAGAGGTATCATCTGCGAATAAAACTATCTCACAATTTGGTTTTACTGTGTAAGGTAAATCATTTATATAAATAAGAAAAAGGAACGGTCCAAGTATTGAACCTTGCGGTACTCCCATGTATACTAACGAGCCGGATGATCTCTCTTCGCCAACATCAACCTTCTGAACCCTATCATTTAAATAGTTTTTAAGAAGGGCTAATGAGCTACCTGTAATGCCGTAGTGTTCAAGTTTCCTAACCAATGTATGGTGCTGTACGCAGTCAAAGGCCTTGGAAAGGTCACAAAATATGCCGACTACATCTCGAGACTCCTCCCAGGCATTAAAAATTTCATGAATAATCTCAACACCTGTATCGGTTGTTGAACGACCCCGTGTGAAACCAAATTGTTTCTTGTGCATTAATTTATATGTGTGGAAATGAATGAGTAGCTGGTTTAACATAATTTTTTCAAACAGCTTACTAAGAGTCGGCAGTATCGATACAGGTCTGAAGTTAGTAGGGTCGGTTTTACTACCGCTTTTAAATAATGGTACTATTTTACTGTGTTTCGTGTGGAAGGCTACCCCGGGTAAGACTGTCGCGTCTCAGTCCTCACTGCTTTTCGATCGGTTTCTCTTGGAGTATTACCTCCCGGTGCTACTGGGCGGTTTGCGCACCGTTCGGCGACGCCAATCTGGGGACTATGGAAATGTACTGTCTTCGAAGCAGCGGGGGTGGATGTTGATCTGTCGTCAAGACCATTAGGCTACATGATTCTGAATTCAGAGCCGGGCGAAAGATACCTTTGGTCCGCGACAGATTCAAACTGAAATACCGCTGAATTACGGCAGGTACAGACCGCGTAAGCGACTTCGGTCCCGTAACCAGTCGGGACGAAGAAGGTATCCTGAAGGTTAATTCCAGACGGAGATATCCTGCCAAAACTGGTAGCTAGGTGGCGAGGTGGCCCCACTGGGTTACATTCCTAGTGCCTCGCCGTAAGGCGTTGAACTCTGGCGGGTTCGTGGTTATACTGGACGGTAGGTTTGTACCGTCCGAAAGTTTTCTACGCTCATCCCACGGCTGAAAGAACGATCACATATCGTTATACCAGCATGGGGTGACGGGTTCGCTTGTTGTAGTCGCCACCGTCCAACCAACTCCTTGCCCATGCCAATGGGATTTTTATTGCTGTTAAATAACATCACTATGGGACTAATAATTGTCCACAGAGCTTATGTCAGACACTAACAGCCAAATGACGAAGCCTGGATTTATGAAACTAAGGCACAAAACAAGAAAACTAGGCCAGTTATCGCATTATCGCCAGGTGTTGTCAAACAATGTTTACCCTTATTTGTTTTACTTTGTTATTGGAAACGGCGGCGTGTTTGGAAATGTGTTCAATGTGTGTAATAGTGTAAACACAGCTACTTTATCATGGCAGTTACGTATAAAACCGATGCACCTGAACGAAACGCCGCGACTGTGATAACAAATAGAAAAAGTCCAA
Source organism: Micropterix aruncella (assembly GCA_944548615.1). Classification (NCBI taxonomy): domain Eukaryota; kingdom Metazoa; phylum Arthropoda; class Insecta; order Lepidoptera; family Micropterigidae; genus Micropterix; species Micropterix aruncella. The sequence continues at coordinate 9,079,683 of OX155963.1, read as the reverse complement.
AGAAAGCGAATACATATAAATAAAATGGTTTTAAAACAAATTGTTTGCTCTGCGCATTGCGCAGTGTAATTTGCTTTGTCTAGCTGCCATATGCGTACACATTTAATTTGTCGCGAAACTAAGAAAATAATTACCCAGCCAAGCCAAAGACATCTAAGAAAGTTTGAAATTTCTTAATAAATAAGAATAAGAATAATAAACTAGTTGTAAAACAAGTAGATACTTTAACCTGTGACGGGCCACTCCTCACTAGACTCCAAGTTGTTTGATGTGAGGAGGTGGTGTCAACTTGCGAGTTATCTCCGTATTGGAAGTCGATTGAATGTATATCAGAAGGTATTTATTGTATCAGAAGGAATTTATAGTAATTTATATCGCCAGTTTGTTAACGCTTCCCGAATATGCCAGGGGTTGACGAGAATGCGGTGGCTATCTGCCTTGAGTTACGAGGGTGCATGGATAAGGATTATAGTTAATGCTCAGAGTATCTTGTACTCGACACGGCTCGAGTCTGTAGGAGTTCAGACTGATGCTTGCTCGTCTCGATATGAGGAAGGAAGGAAGAGGTACTCAAAATGGTCGGACCCGTTGACCCAACTCGTGAGGGTAGTACCGGGTTGATTCCGCCGCTGTCTTGGGGGAGTGATCATTCGAGAAATGATACCCTGGTGCTATTTTCTCCGAGTAAAAATGTTGTTCAATGTAACTGATTTGACAAAGTAGTTAAAATTCGTGCTAATTCAGCGCTGCACGAGGTGGAACAATGGCTGTATTGACGTCAGTGCATTTCACTGAAATTCAATGCATTTGTAGACTGGCATGTACGATACTTAAGGATCGATCCATATTCCCGTAACTATTTCATTACGAGAAATTAGTAATTTTCTAATCCCATCTGAATATTGACCGTCATTTCGCGGACATATAAGAACATAATTTTTTAAATCTTAAAATACGACGATGTTAACTCTGTCGAAAAGTCATTTTTACGCTGCAAGGGTCCGTTCCTCATAATTATTATATTTCAAAGCGATATTTTCGATTATATTAGCGATATTCTACGGACTTTAAATGAAAATAATTTTCAAATTTACCATGATTATTTTATTCCAATCTTTGTTTTTTTTACTATTTACATTATTAAATCTAATCATTATGATTATCGAAAATGGATTATAATATTGAAAAATGTATCGGCTCTTTCTTTTGCGCTGTTGTTAATGTTGTAATTTTATATTTGTAATATTTTTAATTTGACTATTTTATAACTGACTATTCGTTTTTTATTTTGAAATGGAAACGGACATGTTTTTATTTCATTTTTATTGCCTGATAAATTTACGGAGTCACAAAAAAGTTAGAATTTAATAAGTTAACAGTTAATTTATCTTTTTTATATTTAGCATGCCATGCCACTGCCACTTTTAATAAAGGTTTATTGACTGGGATACCACATTTGAATTCAGTGCAACTAGGACTTTTATTAACGAAAACCACAATTTACTTTTTACAGTCTTTACTGCGAGACGATTTCTTTTTTGTCTGTCTATATGGTATTTCCCATGGCGCTAAAGATTCGTTCCACAAAAGCATTAGATATACTCGTACTACACACATACTGCACGATTTTCAACTAATTCGGTGCTGCTTCAATTGTGTTGCGAATTCGGTGCTGCTCACATTCGGCACAGTATACCAAACAGTAGGTTTACTCTAGAGCTACAGGGCATTGAGGGAAGAGGGTGCGAGGAATGTGGGCAGAAGGGTACATCTCGAATAACGCCTTTGTTACGCGCAGGTAAAGGCTGGCGAAGTTTCGAACGTTTGGGGCCGAATAGCCGACATCTGGCGGCCATATCCGAGCCCTTACGACTCGTGACGTATTCGCTTCGATTTCAATTTTGTTCTAAGAAAAGCTACTGTTTGGTATACTGTGCATTCGGTGCTGCTTCAAAATCGTGCGGTCAACGGCGCGCATCGTACAGGCTGTAATCCTAGTTGCTAGTTGTCGGTCCAAGCGCAAACGCCAATAAAACACAATTTTCATTGTCCGGTTTACCAGGAGCTAATGGGCCCTTGTTGAGTTGGCCACGAAGACCCATTTGTTCGGGGTCGGTCACACTTACTGGTCAACACCCATCCGGCGGCTTCCACGCATAAAGTACGAGCCCGGGTAGGACTCTGGCCTTAGGGCTAGTTTCTTCTGACGCTCCTGGACGGTCTGATACGACCATCGGCTACCCGATCCTGGGTGAACAGCCGGGCAAAGGATGCCGTGGTCCGCGATAGATTCAGTTGACACCGTTTCACCGCTGCGTGAGGGAGAGGACCGCGCAAGCGACCTCGATCCTGTAACGAGTCAGGAGGTAGGAGGTATCCTGAAGGTTAATTCCAGACGGAGATATCCTTCCAAACTGGTAGTCAGGGGGCGAGGCTGCCCGCTGAGTACCTTTCCTGGTGCCTCGCCGTAAGGCGTTAGCCTCTGACGGGCAGGTGGCGGAGCTTGACAGTGGACTGGAAGTCTTCTGCGCTCACCTCACAGAAGACAGAATGATAAATTTCGTTAAAACTTCCTGAGGTGACGGGTTCGCCCGTTGTAGTCGACAGCTCTATAGTCCGGTTTACCAAGATTTTCTTGACCGGACAGACATAAATAGAACCGGATTATCCGGCCGAAAACCGGACATCTGGCAGCCCTAGACATAATCGTTGCAAAACAGCGCACTTTTTAGCTGCATCGTTCAAAATTACATCGCTTCATTACTTCTCGCCTTAATTAGTGTTTAAGTTCTGCCATTCGTTAACGAAAGTCGATTGAAGAGGGTGATACGCGCGGCACCGGCCGCGCCACCTGTCCGCGACCGGGGTGACTTAAAAATTCAAGACAAATGCCGCGGCTGTTGCTCGCTAAGCATGTGCTCGTCTTTTTTTGTTAAGTATTTTAGTCTTTAATATAGGGCAGAGCAGTTGTCCGATTTCCGGTTCCCGACTCAATATAGACAATCGAGTGTAACGGTTGATGCGCCTCCATTTGTTATGATAATACCACATACTTTGGAATGAGCGCTCCTGTGGCAGTCGAAATAATGGCGTTTTATGAAATGGCTAAATTAAAGACGGAAAAATTTGGTGCGTATGAGGTTACTGACAGATTCTTAAAAGTCGGAGGTGATGACTGTAGTGATTATTTCTTTATTTCTTTATTTATTTGCGGTTAAAAATAGACAAAATACTAAATATTCAAAAGCACATGCCGTTACAAAAGTTGAGTTTAGATAAGGGATACATAATCAAACGACAAACGCTGCAGAAAGGTGTGTATTCAGATTAAACCCACCTGAAGATAGTTTAAAAAGCACACTTATATTTAGTTCTTATAATTGTTTACACTTGTTTAAATTATAACCGTTTGCAATTATTTCAGTAAAGTCTGCTAATTAATTAAACTGCAATAGAATACTTTAAATTACAATATTATGTATAACACCAATATAATAAACAATACCATTTTTACATATATATAAAAATTCAGCCTGCGTATGTTTGTGCTCGCAAAATTCAAAAAGCAGTCGGGTCTATTGACTTGAAATTTTGACACAACGTTAAATTCGAATACGCGCTTGTTTTTATAGTGACATATAGTGACAAAAAAACTATATATAAAAATTCAGCCTGCGTATGTTTGTGCTCGTAAAACTCGAAAGTAATCGATCGATTGACGTTTTGACACTACGTTGCATTCGAACACACGCGTATTTTATAGTAAAAAAAAATGTCACAAAGTTGTATATTTAATACGCGCGACAAGTCTTCCTGAACCGCTGAAATCATCGGCGCGCTTCGACATCGGTGCGTTTCCCATTCCTTTTATATCAGACTGAACCACAGCGTAGCATGGCCGGGTTTGACTAGTAATATGTAATACTGTAATATAATTTTATAAATTATAATATATTATTATATAACACATAAATATAATAAACAATACCATATAATTCAATAATAAAACTACTATATATACCTACTTCGTTTTCAATAATTTGCCAGTATCTCTTTGTAAATATAGGTAAAGATCTGGACCGCCATGTAGCTGCCAGACGATTCCAAATAAAAAGCAAAACTGCCTTGGAAACTTGAGGCCCTATGTTACGCTACGACAGCAAGAAACTATCGTACTAGCAAGGGTGTTCGTGTCGGGAATGGGACCATGCTATCACGATATCTATCAAAATGCAGATATCGTGGTTTCTCAGACCGCAATACGAAGGCCCATTTCAGCGTATTTGCTCTTTTGAAGGAAGACTACTAGTGATGGCTGGTTAGGATTTTGTAAAACAATCTAGCTTAGGCGTTCTGCATATCGTGCAGCGTGCTCTTCGACTTCTTGTACAGGCACGGATCAGTCGCCATAGTCCAACACAGATAAAATCACAGAATTGACCAGCAGGATTCGGACTCTGACGCACAGGTACTCCTGGAGCCTATATAGAGACTTAATCCGAGCGAAGCACCATCCTACCTTCTTGCTGACATGCTCTTCAAATCATAGGTTCAGGTAAGAAAGTTAAGAGTACACCCAAATTTCTAGCCGTGAAAGTGAAAGTTATCTGCGAGCCATTCATGAAAATTTTAGGAAACCCATTGGCAGTAACGTTATTTCTGGCCTGTCGATCTAACCAGATAGCTAATTTTCCTAGATAAGCAATGATATTAAATTTTGGAGTTAGCCTGGCCTATTCATCGGGTCGTCCAATTTGGACGTAGTGAGCTTTGGAAGGTCTGAGCCAACTCCGGGGTTAAGGTTAAAGTAAGATGGTATGATGATGATGGTAGACACTTGCAATGTTCTGCAGCAGCCGATCCCTATTGAAAGGAAAATTTCTCGAGACCCTTGTTAAAAACACGTATCAATGACTGCAACTTATCAAAAATAATTTAGAAGTGAAAAGTAGTAAGAGCTATTTTACAGTTGCAAGTTTTACGATCTGAGGTTCAGAAGTGCTGACCCAGCAAAGCATCCAATTTAGAAGTACTGAACTTTCAAAGCAACCTAAATGCAGTTCATATATGTTTAGTCGTTCTGAACGTTGAACGCGCTGAACCTGGCTTTCACACCCACCTATATATATATATATATATATATATATATATATATATATATATATATATATATATATATATATATATATATATATATATATATATATATATATATATATATATATATATATATATATATATATATATATATATATATATATATATATATATATATATATATATATATATATATATATATATATATATATATATATATATATATATATATATATATATATATATATATATATATATATATATATATATATATATATATATATATATATATATATATATATATATATATATATATATATATATATATATATATATATATATATATATATATATATATATATATATATATATATATATATATAACATAAATATAAACCTCTCATCCCACCTGCAATCAGCTCACCTGGAAAGTGTGATTTCGCAATTCTTGTCGCACATTTTGTTAAGGGCCACCGTTGTCTGTTGTATTACACCCATCTGTATGATAATAAAACATGTTTGTCCTTCTTTTGTCGATATGAATAATATCCCGTGAACATGTATTGATAAAATAATGAAAATCTTGTTAACCCTTAACATCACTCGACAATTTAACCTACGTAACTATACTCGTGGGGTGTTTTTATACTCCTATAATATTTTAGATTTTTAGATATACTCGTAAATCAGATTTTTAGATATACTCAAAAATGCAATGAACAAAATTATATAGCCTCTGAAAACTATAGCATTTTTCTCCATAATTGCTTACTACCGCAATGTGGGGTAAAATACTACACATTAGAACCTACATAGAAAATACACACAGAACCTACAAATTATTTTGAGAATATTTAAAAAAAATGTCTATTTTAAAATGTAAATCAAAAGTCAGATAACATTTGAAACTAATGAAATGATAATGGGAATTTACAAACATATTATGTTGGAACAAAGTTTTTTTTAGTGTTATTCCTGGTTATTTTTACATTAATGAGTATTATAAATCTTTCAATACAATATGTTTATATTGTGCGTGCTTCTTTAGATTAATTATTTTTACATACACTTTTATTGCATTTAAATCAGGTCTTCAATGTTCACATATCTCGATTTGGTTGACATACTTAATGTTAAGTGGGGACGTTTCTGGCAAGTCTAGAGTACTAACTTTATTGAGACATATGTTAATCAGGTGTTTGATCAAACTTCTTAGTAAAAATGGTGCCATCGAAGATTTTTTTTTATACACCTAATGTGAAAAAAATAAAAAAACTGAAATAACGTTAGTAGCGGCGCAGAAACATACTAAAAAGCTCTAATATCTAAAAAGGCATGAAAATCTGCATGATGCTGGTTCACTTATGCCGAGATTTCACAAAGTTCTGAGATTACACGGAGTCGCAAGATCTGTGCTCATGCAGTTCAAGAATTACACAGAAATTATACCTCGTGGGGTAGATTTATACCCTGTGAGTGAAGTTTAGTATTAATTATTATTAATACTAAACTTGAAATATGTACATGGTGCCAAACTGCACTAATAATATTTAAATTCCGCCAATCATTTTAATTAAATATTAACGCCGAGCCTCCCGTGGCTAGCCTAGAAATGAACAGCGCCGCCCGAGGTAATTGCAATGGGACCCAACGGATTTCGTCCGCCGGCCGAGAGAGATACTCTTTTATTTTCCTCTCATCCACTGCAATTAATGCAGCACCAATTAAAGCGATTCTTCATCTTTCTGCCATCGCACAAGCGGCACGACCGCGCTGCGCTCAACATTGTTGGATGTTGTGGCAGTGGTAAAATAGTAAAGATGAAGGAAGACAACAAAGTGTCATCGCCATACTTCAGTAAACTGATATTATCCCAAAAGATTTCTATTTAATCAGGAAATGTTATTATTAAAATTTGTTCACAATTTCTCAAAACACGGGATTCTGTATCAATTTGCTGGAAATCATTGTTTTGAACAATATTGGGAAAGAGTCTAATAACAGGAATAATCGAAGCAGTTTTGCCACTAATATTTGTGAGTTCAATTACGTCTAAATCTTTTATTGGGCTATTTTTCAATGGAAACCGTGCAGTTAATTATGCTTGCATGTTTCGATAAAAATCGTTGTTCCATTTCGGTATTTCGGTAGGACATGCGCCATATCGGTAGAAATACCGAAAAATCGGTAGCTTCGAGACCACTGCTGACCAGCCCGTTATGTGTGTGCGCAACACGGGCAGGCGACAGACTCCAGGTGGGCCAGGCCGCCCGCGGGCAGTCTGATAGTGGATTCCCCGCGTTCTTCGGAGTCTTCACGTTCTATCGTGCGAGATAGAACGACCTGATAGAACTCCCGGGGGTAACGGGTTCGCCCGTTGTGTTGACACCCCTAGATGCTTCCCGTGAGTGGACGCCATAACACTCTGCACAATTCGCACTTTAGCCGCTGCATATTATTTAATTTTTGCGTCGCTGCGCGCGCGTTCAGGACGAACGCAACATCTTCCTTCGCACCCGTCGTCGAAGACCACGCGGCTCGCCTTCGCTCGTCTTCCTTGTTCGCAAAGTTCGCGACCGAAGCGCATGACGGGCACGCGATTTGGTCTTTTCCGGGTTTGTAAATTATCATCACTGAAATTATGACACGTTGCCTTTCATATGTTCAATTATGAGCCGTTGCGAACGGACGATAAATATGAGATATACCATCGATGGGGATCATATATCGATGGGTATATTCATATTCATTTTATTAGTATAAAGGTATACAAGCCATATTTAAGTTTAGAAAATTTGTTTTTTTTATCGTAGCGTTACATAAACACGTAAGAGAATGTTAGAACACCAAAAGAAAGCAATAAAAAAAACTACATTTTGATGGCCAAATATTGTATTGCTGGCAGTGCCGGATTAACCAACGTAGAGGCCCTTAGGCCGTCGAAATATCGGGGCCCACTTTGCACTTTTTGTGGCTCACTTTGGGCTGTCAAACATTCTGACGACGATATAGTGTAAAATAGATGTGTATATAAACAAAACACGATCTCACCGGCAAAGTGGGAAGTTAAAGATTTCTGACAACGCTTATGTCGCGTACCAAAGAAACACATATAAACAAAATACGAACGCACAAGCAGGCAGCGGCCAACTGTCGATAATTGGTAACAATTAATTATACTATTAGTTGGATCAGAAGTTTATTAAACATTTTCTTACAGCCCTAAACTACAGCCCTAGAATTTCAATACAATGATATTTTTTATATCTATTAGAAACAATTGAAAAATCCCGATCTTTTGTCCCGGGGTCCCTAAATGGCGTGGGGCCCATAGGGCAGTGCCTACTTGGTCTACTGGATAATCCAGGCCTGTTTTCTAATGACACAGGGGTACTTGTTCGAGGTCTCTTGGCGTTGTCTACAATATTCCGTGAGTAAAGTATTGGGGCTCTAAAGAGATGCTTAATGTACTAGTAAATAAAAAGTGGCCCGAATTCCGTTTCTCGCAGGTGTCTAACTTGGAGTCTAAAAACGCGCTAAAACGACTCTCAATTTTGAATTGACATTTTTGTATTCCTTTTAATGGTCTCCTAACTGGAGAGTGTTGCGTAGAACCTATCAGGCCCTTGAATTGTTAAGCACTTTCTAGACCAGTGATTCACAAAGTGGTCAAGGTGGACCCCCAGGGGTCCACGAGAGAGTCGACGGGGATCTATGTTGGCGTGAAAAAAAATGGGTGTTCACAAGTTATAGGGTGTCAACGATAATTTATTTGGTTCCGATAATAAAAGAGAAAAATGTCGGCTTGGCTTTACCTATCAATCATTATATGGTAGAAATGTAGCAGCAGGGGGTCCACCGAAACCAATAAAATTTTGAAAGTTGTCTACGAGAAAGAAAAGTTTAGGAACCTTTGGTCTAGACCCTTTTTTGTATTCCGTTTCTACTATCCCGTTCGGGGTCTTAACTAAGAATGGTCTAAATCGAGCAGTCTTCGTCTTGCAGCCGTTGTTTCTCTCGTGATTTCGAAAACTTTTCGTCGCGATTTCAAAGATGTTTGCTCAGCATTGGCTTCTAATTCGGAGAATGGACGATAAGCGCCGATTATCGTAAGTAATCGTTAATTAATATCTCTATAGTATGCCCTGAAAACCCTGTCAATATTTATTGCTATTTTTTATAAAAAGCCTTGTATATTTTTGCCCATATATTGTATGATAAAAAGCCTTGTATATTTGTATATTTTAGAACAAACAAAAAAATGGCGACAATAAGCGTACTAAGACAAAGACGACTGCCGCCGGCGAGCGAGTGACCGAGCTGTCAAAATTAAGAACCCGCTTTGGATCGGCCATATTTAAGGCCGGTTTTCGCCTTGATGAAACGGAATACCAACAAAATAGCAAAGGTGCTAGAGTTCCTAATTTTTAGCATCAGCTTAGTTTAAGCCTGCGAGAAACGGAATACGGTCCAGTATGTCCTTCAGTTATAATCGGAAATGATGAACATAGTAGGCACCTACAGTTGAAGATAACTAAAAATTAATACATTTATATGATAGGTACTCAACTATCTCCTTATTATTTTGCAAATTAATTGAGCCGACTATTTTTGGGCAATGCGTGAACGCCACTGCGTATGATATAAAAATGCTGTCGGATGTGTCCCGGAAGAAGTGTTTCTTTTGATGGTGATAATGGACGAACGACGTTCGCACCACCTGGCGACTCGGTGTGCTGACAAAAAGACGCACAAGCCGCTCCTCTGTACTTATACATGTTATAAGTAAAATAACGCTCAATCAACAAGTAACCCATCTGTTGCTAAGCTTCACTGCATTTGAATAAATTTATCAACCGTCGAAGTCACGTGATTTCGTGATTGGCGAAAATTTAAACTATCATTCTTTTTAAATTAGGTCAGTTTTGGAGGAAACCGTGTGTAAAATATGCTGAATCCATATTTCAAGAGTAACATGCTGTGAAATAAAGTAAAAATCTTGACACGTTTTAAAGAGTAGGTAGTTGTTAGTAAAGAAAACCAACTAAGCAGACATCAGTTCTTTTTGATCCGTTCCATACAAAAAATCATAAAATATTTTTTCTGCTCAAAGTAGAATTTAAGAAAAAACACAAAGGTCAACTATTGTCAAGGTTAATAAGGTCTATCCATTGCCATAACAAAAAAACAGTGAAGAAAGAAAGTTGGTTCTTAAATCCCTCAAAGTACAGTTTCGACCCACCGTGCGTCGCATTTTAATAGGAATTTTCGCCCACTGCGCATCGACTTTCTTTATGAAATGAATATTCAGATGTAGTACGTCCCTGGCTACATACCGGGAAAGTCTTGGGGTGACACAAACGATTTGTTTGCTGCAGTAATTACATTACAAGTATCACACTCTCTTTAAGCGTTGTTTTATGGAATTGTCGGCAAAATAGAGATGTCTATTAATGGATTAAGGACATCATAACTCAACGCAAGTCCAAAAAACCGCACACCAGCTGCCGCACCTGCCGATATTTTTATAATGCGGCAATTAAAATGTATCAAACGTGTCGGCGCTTTCGAAAAAAGCGCAGCCTCGAGGAAAGGACGATAAAATTTATTCGCCAATTTTCGTGCGCGCCAATCTGCATTCGGGTGAAAGTGGCCAGCGGGCGATTTGCGCATATTTGGCTCGCGCACTAAGGCGCGTAAGGTCGACGCTAGTCAATATTAAAAAAAAAACGGCGGTCACCTTAAGACTTTCCTGGCAAGTAGCCAAGGACTGATTTCATCTGAATATAAATTGAATAAATAAAATCGATGATCGCCCTCTCTCGGACGATGGACGAACCCGGTTGGGTTTCATTGCGACTGCCTCGGGCGGCATATCCTGGCGGCATGTACTTTTAACCTTCACCAACACCCCCAAACCCCGCCCCCTCACATACCCCCCTGCCTACACCCCCTCCCCAACCCCCCCAAACTCTGCCCCTCAATCCCCCTTCCCTCAACCCCCCACCCAACCCCCATACCCCCTCTCCATTAACCACCCCTACTTGAAATATAACTAGCGCGCCCTGGTGGACCGATTTCAACCACAATCTTTTCAACTCTTGCCATGAACAAATGATGCCTGCGTGTCAAATTTCAGCTCAATCGGATGAAGCGTTTGTGCGCTATCGTGTAGGAATACACACAGACACACAGAAGTGCATTCACAATATACTTTCCTCTAAAAGGCTCGTAAAAGTAAAAAAAATACGGCTGTGTTACCGTAAGACTTTCCCAGCAAGTAGCCAAGGACTGACTTCTGAATATTAATTTCATAAATAAAACCGATGAGCGCCATCTCTCGGCCGGCGATGAACCCGTTTGGGTTCCCTTACACAACCGCTTCTTGCGGTGCGGCTCGTTTCTTGGCCAGCCTTGGGCGGCTCGGAGTTATTGTTTGATTAAAATGTATGGTGGAATTTAAATATTGCTTGTATAGGTTAATATGAAATCGAAGACTAGGATAAAACGAATGTAATTGCGTGTAATTTGTAGCACCCGAAGTTTCGCTTACGTTGCAACCGCCGTTCTCCAGGGTAGTAAGGTACTGTTAATCGTCATCCGTTGTTCTGCGGGTAGGAGGCAAACTGCTGCTGTTACTCCGCAAATTATAACGGTGGTGGGGCGGCGGGGTCGGTGCGCGCGATTTTTGAAAAACCGCTGCGCACACAACACTCACTGTATCTATTGCGCTCGGCGTTAAGCATTGAAAACATTTTAAGAAGAGGGTTCCACGTAGTACAGAGTTTGTAACCGTCGGCTCTATTGAAGTTCGGGGTTTTTCTTATATAAATGGCTTCCCAGATCATGCGAGTACAGTAGAATTGTTCGTTGGATAGCACAATGGGATTTTGAAACTGCACCCACTGGTTACTTCCGCTATCCAATATGTGTTCGCAGATCGCCGATTTTTCTCGTCGGACGTTTGCATCAGTCGAGTGGCTATGGGCCGTTTCGTTTGTCCAACGTAGGCTAAACCACAGCTGCATTTGATTTTATACACATCCGGGGTTTGCAGTTGTATTACATCCGTTACGGGCCTCAGAGATCGAGATATATTTTGGGACGGTTTGAAGATCGTTTTTATATCGAATTTATTTAGCATCATACTTATTCGATCTGTCACACCCTTGAAGTACGGTAAGAATGCTCGTGATCTGCTAGGTTTTTGAGTTTCATCTGTATTAGATCGTGTGCGTGTCTCGTGATATTTTCCGTAACCATTTTTCCTAAGAACATCATTGAAATATTCCATCTCCTTCGGAAGATGCTCATAGTCACATAAATGCCAGCCCGCGATTTCTTGTTCTTTCATTTGTTTATAATTTTTATCGTGATTATTTGATGTTTATTAATTTCATTATTTTATTGTAATTTCATTAAATAGTGGGGTCCTGAACAAATCAAAGTTGTGTTGCAAACCAGGATAAGAGATATCCTGAGGATGCACCTAATCGAAGCGTTTGTAGGTTTACTACATAGTGTTGGTCTATTTTCAGTATCAATTTTAATGTTGTGTTTTTGTCTATTTTTTTTAGATACGGCTGCAAATAAACATTTTTATTATTATTACTTCTACAAACTCGAACGAGTCGGCCCAGATCAGAAAGTCTCGTCTCGGTTTACACTCACAGAAAGTTCAGTGATGTCTTCGCTTCTTCAAGGCGAAATCTACACAAAACGGTCTCAGAGAGTAGCACCCAATATACTCGTATATGTTTACGCAACTTATAATACCCGCAGAGTCCTGTAAGTATACGTAGTTGATTTCTGCTTAGTTTCAGTTACTGTGGTTTCAGTAGCTTGGACGTTTTCATATGCGAGTGCTTTCTTATTAGGTCTTTCGCTATTTTTGACCAGGTATGTTCCGCCAGTCATCGTGACTGGCGATGATGACATACGGCACTGAGACGTAGTCGCTAACTATAGGCCTCATACCTAAGGTTGAAGTCACGCAACGACCCATAGAATGAGCTATGCTTGGAGTTTTACTGCGTGATAGGATCCGAAAAGAGGAAATCCGCAGAAGAACTAAGCTCACTGGACATAGCTCGTAAAATCATCAACTCGAAATGGCAATGGGCAGGCCATATAGCTCGCAGAATCAACAAATGTTGGGGAAAAAAGGTTCTCGAATGGCGAACACGAACCGGAAGACGCTGTGTGGGACGCCTCTTTCACGAGATGGACCGATGACATTGCCACGATCACAGGAAGTAGGTGGACGAAGGTGGCTCAAGACTGTTCGACCTGGAATTGTATGGGGGAGGCCTATGTCCAACAGTGGACGTCTACCGGCTGATGATGATGATGTTTTGGTGAGTCCAGTATTGGTGAGTCCGTTATGTCTTATGTTGCTTCAATCTTGTTGCGTTGGTTTTTATACGCCACAGAATAATTCTGGACCTACTGTTCACAGGAACCCTTTCTAAGCCTACAGGCCGGGGTTGTGAGGCCAGGCACCAGCGTAGTCACGTTCTTCTGTATACAGAGATCTTTAAGTACTTGACTTCATTCTTTCTAAAAAAATCTCTGAATTGATTTCGGATGATGAGATGGCTCTTAGGGCCGCTTGGCTGTCCGATAGGAACCACACTGAGAAAAGTATTGTATTTCTTCTTTCATTACAGTTTTGTTATTATGGTTTTATAGAGAATAATGATGTTCCAATCGTCATTTTGTTGAATTATAAGAATGTTTACTGAAACTCCATTACTAGATTACATGTTTCACCATGCTGCATACGTGGAATACGAAAAAACGGTAAAATGTAGCTTCAACATGATTCATATAACTGACTATAACCTATGTAATAACATGCTGTCATTGTAAAAGCAAGATCTTGCTTTGCGCCGTAATGCCCGTGACATGGTAACTACACCGTTACGCGTCATGTTGATTCATACGTACGGACCCAAGGTCCATGCTATGTACGTAATCCCTTTTGAAATAAGCGTGTTTCCGTGTATTACAGCGTTATATTTTTCTCAGTGCATCTAATGTAAACTACCCTACTTTTATGACCCCTTGAAAATCTACAGTGAACATTGGTACAATAACTGAGTACCTAGCTAGACTTTCCATTTGACGATCACCTTTTGTCCTACAGAAATCACCACAATTTTTCATCTTTCTCCGAGTATATTTTAAACGCTGTTGTCCAAAAGGTAAGCTTGCCCCTAGCCGCCTTGGGCTTGTTACGACGAATTACTGCCCGTCGTAAATGCATGCTTTAATGTCGATTATCATCATTGCAATTAATCGAGACTCTCCTCAAATTATTCGCATTAACGCGTCTGCACTGACAAATTTTGTTTTAAAGTATTTTCTGGCCGTCCTCTGTGGTTAACAAGTTACCCTTTAATAAGTTGCACTTCATGCGAGAAAGCGACGTCATCTAGATATACAACCGTCGCCAAACGAAATAAAAATGCAAAAAATCAAGTTGAAATAGACATTTTTATTCCAACAACCATAAAAACTCCTTTCCAACCTCTCCTTCCTCCTCCTTTTCATTTACACGACACAAATATACAAGTATAATACACGAAAACAATATACATACACTATTTATGATCTATACACGACTTTTTGAGATTAAAGCTAATACTTAAGCCTAAGAAGATCACAATGAAGGCAACGGGCGCGGTGTCTAGCCGGCCCTTTTACCTCAAATACAAAAATACATCTTATAGCGTTCAAACAACGGACGTGTTTTTAAAAGGCAAACCGTAATTTGGGAGGGAAGGTCGAAAAATGTATTTGGAAACTCTTTTTCTTTATTGTCTTGTTTTGATTCGTTGTGACTTTATCAAGGTTCCCAGGTACACTTTACATACCCTTTTATTAATATTTCTATCGTACATTACTATTATTGAGGACGTAAATGCGAGTGTTTCGAATAGAGAAGCCATTTTTTTAAAATCTAATCTAATCGTACTTTATTTATTGTCATTAATGCAATTTTTGTACTGATTTTAAAAACAGTCAAATGATTCGAGTAGGACATTACACAACCGAATTATTGCCTGCGTTTTTCATTCTTAGTAAGTGGGTTCGCTAAACAGCCCTCTGGGATCAGTCTTCGCATCGATGAAACGAGGGGTGAAAACATAACGTGGTTTTAAGTGTATTCTTACAACAGACGAAGAGTGTGCTCTGTTGTTTTCTTTGGTTAGGTTTATGTATTTTTCGTTTGTCTCTTTGTTTTTCCGGTAATAGAGGATGCTACATAACTTCCACACCGACCAATAACGATCAGACATATGTCCTTGAAAAGCTCTTTTTATCACTGTCATCTGTTACTATGGCGGTTAGTTTTAAATCAATGCGGGGGCGGTTACTATGGCGGTTAGTTTTAAATCAATGCGGGGGCGGTTACTATGGCGGTTAGTTTTAAATCAAAATCTTTTAACATTATTTTCTTTAGGGTTTAGATAGGTGCATTATATTAAAAGGTTGTTTGAAATGTATAAATGGCTTTACTACTGTTAATAAAAATGTTCTTTCATCAAATACAATGCCGTATACATTTAACTAATAAATAAATTAAAAAAAACTTTATTACAGTAAAACGTCTTATAGTCCGTCCGAACGCTCCTGGCGCGCGGATGTATAACCCTAATGGCTCAGTACTCACTACGCCGCCAGGAGCGTTCGGACAACTTGGGTTGTCGACTACAGCGGGCGAGCCCGTCACCTCAGGAAGTTTTAACGATTAGTCGTTATATCTCCCTGGAGTTAGCGCAGAAGACTTGAGGACAAAACAGTCCACCGTCTAGCTCCGCCACAAGCCCGTAAGAGGCCAACGCCTTAACCGCGAGATAGCCAGGAATGTTACCCGGCGGGCCGACACTCACGCCCTTACTTCCAATTGTGACCAGATTACTCCGGTCTCTCGATTGGTTACGAGTTCGAGGTCGCTTGCGCGGTAATCTCCCTTACGAAGCGGTGAAACGGTGTATACCGAATCTATCGCGGACCACAGCGTCCTTTGCCCGGCTGTTCACCCAGGATCGGGTAGCCGATGGTCGTTTCGAGAGCAGTCGCCGTAAGGTCCGCAACCACCCCCGCTCTATAGGAAACAGTACTGCTTCCAGACTCCCCCGACTGTTAGTCAGAGTGCACAGTCGATTGGCTTACGCCGCACGGTGCGCAGGCCGTCCAGGAGCGCCAGAAGGTTGATTCCTAGGGGAAACTGACCGTAGGGCCAGAGTCCTACCCAGGCTCGCACTTCATACGTGGAGGCCGTCGGATAGGTGTTGACCCGTGAGTGTGACCAACCTTGAGTGTTCATCAAAATTGTTACTTTTGCGGTCCCTCTCAAAAAAAGTTATGGCGACGCGAAACATGACGGCGTGGCGTATTTCCGGTGATTTTTTACATACTGACACAGGTTTTTCTTTTAGCTGTAACTTTTTTGTCACAATGATTTGAGACTGACCGCCATACTAACGAATGACAGTGATGAAAAAAGCTTTCAAATGACAAATATCTGGTCGTTTATGGTCTGTGGAGACGCGTCCCATACATTTGTATTCATCCTTCTGGACGTCATTCTTCCTCTATTAATTAGCCTTTCGAGAAGATATTTTTTTTGAGCAATCTTCTAAACACACACTCTTCGCAGGACATGGTTACTTCAAAGTCTTCTTAATGTTTGGAAGTAAGCAAAATTGCAACTGTGGCAAGGGATACACATCCTTCGATGTTATATGATTAACACGTTGACTGACAACTACGAGTTAACTAGTAGTTGGCTTTAGCAAGCTTTGTTACATATAATTATGAGAAAATTCGGAATTACTTTATTGAAAAGGCACGTTCTTTATGCATTTTAATGATCAATATATACTACTAGTATTATTAATAATATAATAGGATTGCATTTTGAGACCAGAATCCTGAAAACTACCGGCAGTCAACGTGTTTAATTACATTTTCTGTTATGTTTCACCCTTTGAGTCATTTATGTACTAAACGTCATCTTTCTTCTTTCTGAGTTTTCCTTCGGTTTGTATGGTCCTGGTGACGGCTTCGACGCATTCATCTAATGAGGGTTCGTTCTGCTCGGCGCTGTAATCATCTCCGTTGAGCCGCGATAATGTTAGTATGTAAGAGCACGCTATCCTCAAGACTGATAGTTTTGAAAGTTTCTGATTGTGAGAGTAGGAAGGTACGGCGTGGCGGAGGGTGTCGAAAGCGGCGCTGATCGTGTGGACTCGCGTCCGCTCGCGCGCGTTCGCCTCTATCCGTCTCTCTCTCGTCATGTTTTTGTAGTTGCGCTGCTCTTTGGGCGCGGTGGAAGGTTTCGGCTCGGAGGTGCTCGCGGATAGGAGGGATTCGACGCTGAAGGAGCGGGTGCGGTCGCCGTTGATTTCGTCGACGGTTAAAGTCCTGACGGCGGGATGCGGAGGAACCCGCGGTTCGGCACTATTATTTATAACAGGGGTGGCGACCGTCTTTGTGGGCGGCGCCCTCTTCTTCTCCCTCCGCTGCCTGAGCGCGGCGGTCGTCGTGACTAGTTCGAGCGGCTCCACCTGCTCCACGGTTTGGCTCCACGGCCTGAACGGACTGTCTATCTCTTCCCTGTCGAAGCGGATCCGTTTCTTGGGCGGGCCGCAAGGCGCGTCCTCCGCCTTGAGCGCGATCTTGAAGGGCTCGGATTTGCGTTTGTTTTTCGGTAGTTTGACATCGGCGACGCTCGTCTTGACGCCGGAGTCGTCGGAGTTGGTCGTGTTGGTCTCCTCGGACTCGTCGTCCTCGCCGCCCGAGCAGAAACCAGCATCCTTGTCGATCGCGCAGTGGACCCCGATACCTGCAACAAGAAGAAAAGCATACATTGTAGTAAACGTCCATTGCAGTAAACATTAAGTATTAAGTCTAAAGCCAGAAAGTGTCTAAAATTGTCTTATTCATTTTCCTGTCTTTTCCAAAGGCCAATTTGTCAATGCTGCGACAACGACTTCTTCATAAATGGAACAAAAATAGTCTAAAGTTGTAACAAAACACAGTAAGTTAGATAGAAATTCTATATTGAACATTAAAAAAATACACCAGGCGGACTTATTGCTTAAGTAAAATGTCTTACAACCAACCTTTGTGGAAGTATAAGAATGTAGGTGTCAGTAGAGTAAAATAAACAAAAGAAACTTATACAGAACAAAAATTAACCATACAACAAAAAATAGCATTATTTAAAAAATATAGTAATTCTAAAGTTACAAAAAGGACAGTGCCTTATAATCAGACTAAACATGTGAAATGTGTTCCCAAAATTACTAAAAAAGAAACATCGATTCAAAATAGAAGTTTTCTTTAAAAAATATTATTTTATAGTATTAAACCAAATACATGTTATGGACATTTGGACTAAATATTGTTCAATTTTCCAATTATGATTTATTACCGGTTTCAATGTTTAACTCGCTATAAATAATAAATCCACCTTGCATACATTATTTCCTTATAGTTTCTAGTCTCTTTAATTTGGGAACAGCGCAGTAAACGAAATTAAAACTATCAAAATATAATTTTTATATATTTTTATTTTGGCATATACCCCACACATTTTCTCATATACGACAAAGGTACGATATATTCTTATAATAATACTGGTATCAGGATAAAAAAGTCAGTGTAAAACTCGATACGCACGTTGTCCTATGTCGAAACGTCAATCGAATCGCAATATTCGCTCAGAGTTTCATTCAGCTTGTTATACGTCATCGGTGAAATGTTAGTTAGTTAAATGATTTCATTTAGTATAGCATATGAATAAATCCGCCTTACGGGTACATAATGGATTAATACTGTGATGGAATGGATGTATCTATATATCGACAAAAAATCCTATATGTGTATCCGATTTGCAAAGACTTGCGCCTAACCTGTGGAAACAGGGAATACATCAGATATCAGTCGCGGCACCGGAAGAAGGGTAACATGCAATGTGCTCCCGGTCTAGAGGCGATCTCTCACAGTATAGTTAGTGAGATTCGGCGCCCGTCGAGGAATTCGCTCCGCACCGGCCGATGCGTGGGCGCATCAACTGTCCACTCACGGAAACGAGTTTTTTTCCTCCAAACGATTTTAAGGCGCCTCCAACGACCTTATTTTTATGTTTGTCGCAATCGCCGGAGAGGCGCACCCCTGCCGTGACATTTTACACATTTTTTCGTCGTATATTGTGGTTGACGACCTCAAGTGCGCGGTTAGAAATCGATAATAAAACCTGTGTGAGTTCGACTTGCTTGCCATCGGTTTCGTACCTTCCGAAGGATTCTTGCTAACTGTATAATAATATTATACAAAGAAAGTATATTGAGGGAGTGAATGGGAGATAAGGTGGACGCTCAGATGTCCTAGACCTACCACAGCCGGTCGTTAGTCCGGAGTCAACTGCTCTCCAGCCAGAGGTGTAGTAACAGTATTATGATGGGCCGATTTCGGTCGGTGAATTCCATTCGTATATTATTGTTATATACAAAGAAAGTATTTTATACAAGAGCAAATGTATGTATAACCGTTTACCTAAGAGTTTTAGAGACAGACATTCTAGTTATTGAAATGTATGTATTCGACAGACATTTCCAGTTCGACAGACATTTCCAGAATGTACTCGACAGACATTTCCAGTTATTGAAAAGATTAAAAAACACGACTGTCGTTACAAAAGTGAACTATTTTAATTAATATTTATTATTTTTTAAAGTTTTTCGTTGAAATATTTCTAGTTTATGTATTTATCTATATAGACCTTTCATTTGACACTATATATTTATGTTAATTTATTGACATTTAGATGACTTCATTTTATTCGATTCAAAACAAGACGTTTTAATCCAACCCTATCAGGTGTTTACACCCTTGGTGATAGGTGTCTAAGAAAAAAAGATTCTGAATTCCTAATGACAAACACGCCATGCCAGTGTATATTTCGCCTACTATACAGGCTGCTTCGAATGTTTCTTGTTTCTATCGACTGACATTTTGGTGTAAAATATTGACTACGATACGTGCTCGCGCATACTCGAATAATTTGTAAACAAGATTAGGAACGTGCATATTTTTTTTAATATTGGCTCGATTGCGTTTCTTCGTGAACTAAAATCGGAAATTAGTCCGCGTGAACGAGACAGGATAATACCACAATAAATATATTAGCTAAATAATGTATTTACTGTGGCATAAAATAATATACATTAGCTAAATAATATATTTACTGTGGCAATACGCTAGAGCGGAGTGTGAGATGACCGGTTGTCACTTTTTCGCCCGCCAAGGTCAAATCTTACACCGCCCGAAATATGCTCGAATTTATTCGACGAGTATAAGTTCGGCAGGATCGACAATCATTCATTTCATATTCCGCTCTAATGTATTGCTGTCTCGTTCGCTTGGACTAATTTTAGTTTTAGTTCACAAAGAAACGCAATCGGGCCCCATGGTGGTGTGCGAATTAATTTAGGCCGGGCGTATTTTACACGACTGCCCAACAAAAAAGGAGTGTAATGAGTTCAGGGTTCATCTATGTATGTTTTCCGTTTCTTTATTCCATCATCACTTCTAAACGCTTGAACCGATTTAGGAGTGTGTTAGAATCGTTATGTCATCCCGAGTGTCATAGGGTACCTTAACTGTCAAAATTTCATGTAAGGAGTTGCCTAAATCTCCATATGTCCAAATGTCAATAAATTTACATAAATATATCGTGTTCAGTATCAAATGAATAGTCTGAATGAGTACATTCCGGAAATATACATGTATCTATATTAATAAGTACAGAAACCACAAATAAAACCGTAATAAAAATAATTATATTTATTTATTTTTTTTGTTATTTTATTTTTATTGGAATTATCAAATTAACCATTTACAATAAGTATAATATTAAAACAAATGGCAAAAACTTTCCTCTTTCATTCACTGGCTAGTGCTGCCCAACTTTGATATACCCGTTCCAGGTCAAGCAATTTATATTTTTGTATTTAAAACGAGGGCCGATGAACCAACCAAACACAATAATAATAATAATATATAGTACCTACAATATATATATATATATATATATATATATATATATATATATATATATATATATATATATATATATATATATATATATATATATATATATATATATATATATATATATATATATATATATATATATATATATATATATATATATATATATATATATATATATATATATATATATATATATATATATATATATATATATATATATATATATATTATTATACAATAGTTCACTATTATAAATACAATAGTTCACTTTCCGTGACGGTAGTCGTGTTTTTTATTCTTTTTAATATATTTAGGTACTTGTTGATTCATATTTTTCAGTCCGTGAAAGTTTCAGTCCATCAGTCCCTGAAAGTTTTGGAAAATGTATAAAAATGCCTTCGCAATCAAATCCACCTTCCTGTCAACCAACTTCGCACAGTAAAAATTGCAACACATTCTCTTATCCTTTCCTCTAATAAAGCGATTGATTACCGGCGTTGCCACCCACGCGGTATATTATTAGAGGTGCTTTAGTAAATTTAGCAAGTTTTGAACAGGGCGTGGGTGGACCGAATGCAATCTCGCCTCTTGTTTACTCTAAGCGTATATAGTTAACGAGCGGTCATTTGGCCAAAATTTCGCAATTGATAGGTTAATGCATCGATTTCATAGCGAATAATTAAAATGTCGCCGTTGTTTTCTTTAAACTGTGAGCGACCGAGATGGGCGAGTGGGCGTAGGACGTATCGA
Organism: Micropterix aruncella; assembly: GCA_944548615.1. Taxonomy (NCBI): domain Eukaryota; kingdom Metazoa; phylum Arthropoda; class Insecta; order Lepidoptera; family Micropterigidae; genus Micropterix; species Micropterix aruncella. The sequence goes on along the minus strand of OX155963.1, from coordinate 9,057,765 downwards.
TAGAAGTCGAAGGAGACTATATTTCTAATTTTATTTGTTTATTTACGTTAAAGCATGTGTGTACAAAATTGTTTCCAGTACTATATTTTCGCGGCACCAACAGCAAAAAAGCAAATACATGTGTTCGAACAACAGTGCCCCCAACGCTAGGCTAATTCTAGGGATCACTTAGTTTATTGACTTATTATTTTCAACATTCTTAATTTTTTTTAGAAAATTTTAATAAGATGGCATTGACATTGGTAAGCAACCTCGAATATGTGACCAGATTGGAGAATGGGGAAATCCGTCCAAATATAGTAGTAAGGGCGCGAGGTTGACGCACTGATAGCACTTCTTAATGTCTCGCGGTAAGGCGTTGGACTCTTGCTCGGTGGACTCGCTGTCGATGTAATTTGACTGATTGCTCTGACCACTAAGTCTCTTACGTTCAGTCCATGGAGGACAGAATGGCTCGATATCGTTATAACTCCCTGGGGTGACGGGTTCGCCAGTTGTAATTGACAACTCTCAATGGCATTAAAATTAAAATAAAATAAACAAGCATTTATAATATTTGTGGCATTATTCCTACTGTCAGCGAAAATAACCTAAGTGAAAACTAACTCTATTTATTTATTTGTTTGCAGCAAAAAAGACGAAATACAAAATATTCAAATATAAAGGCCGTTTACAAAAGTTGTGTTTCGACAAGAGACATGTAATCAATGTTCTTCCGGACACAAAAAAATCTCTTGCACAGTCTCTTCTCTTGCCTTTCCTTGACTATGCAGATGTGGCTTATCTCGATTTATCAGAGGAACTGCTCAACAAACTTGAACGTTTGCAAAATGTATGCATACGATTCATCTTCGGTCTACGTAAGTATGATCACGTGTCCGACTATAGGGCACAGTTAAAGTGGTTGCCAATACGCCAAAGAAGAAATGTTCATATACTGGCTCTCCTATATCGTGTACTCACCCAATTAACACCATCCTATCTCCAGGAGCTTTTTGAACCACTAAGTTCCCACGGTCTCGTACTTCGGTCAGCCTCTGACAGTTTATTAAAAATTCCGAGTCATAATAGTGATTTCTATTCCTATTCTTTCTGTGTCCATGGTGCAAGACTCTGGAACGATCTCCCAGCAAATATACGAAACTCGCCTTCTTTACCATCGTTTAAGACTCACCTTAAGAGCCTTATTACAAAATAGCGTAGGTATTCTTTTAAAATGAGTTGAAAAAATGAACGCATTTTTTTTTGGATGTAACTATAAAAGATAGGATAAATAAATAAATAAATAAATAAATAACTATTCAACCCTGGGAGAAAACCGCGGCACTGAGCACTCTTCTCTTGCGCAAGCAAATATATACACAATTTCTAATTGTTTTTTGCAGTGTTTTCTCCTTTCTAATGACAATAATTTATATTATGCCGTATTGCTAAAAGAGTGAACTTTAATATAGTATAAGTATTATATAAGAATCTTATTTTATTTCTGAGAAAATTAGAATGATACAGGAAGATTTTTTTTTAATTTTGTGTAATTGTAAGTAATGTATACCTTGGATATGTGGTCAAAAAACGAAAAAATAAAGCCGTAGTGTACATCAAGAATACATGACGGACATAAAAAAAAATAGTATACGGTTTTCGTTGTAGTGATATTACTGTATTAAGGAGCTCAAAGTTTGCCTTCCGAGCGTTTTACGAATAACGACTTTCGGAAAATGGGCTGAATAAGTAAATAATATTCGTTATATCTAAAATTAAAGGCCGCTATGGTCAACATCAAGAAATGGTCCAGGTAATTCAGTAATTAAAGTTTGTAGAAATCTCTTCATTTCTTGGAATTAGAACGCCAAAAATCCACTTTTCTTGCCTTTCTGGAAAAAATATGTGATAGGGCTCTTAAGGATTACTACCTTTCTAAGAAGTAACCAGTTCTTCCCTTTCTCTCCTGTTCCTCTCCCAATTTCCTCTCCTCGGGCATTATTAGTCTTAAATTCTTCCACTTGTCTGTATGTTATGTAATCTTTATTTTCACAATGCGCGCATGTACCACTATGTTTAGGTTAGCTGTAAGACATTGCCATGTGGCAATAAGCTCGCCTTTTTTGTATACTTATTAGGTGCAAATAAAGAGTTTATTATTATTATTAATCAAACGACAAACGCTGCAAAAAGGTGAGTTCTCAGATCAAAGGACCTTGCTTTCTTACCCACCTTGAGATCATCTAAAAAGCACAATAGATAGTTTTGAACTTACTTCCATCCTATAAATATTATTATATGTATATCCCCGGTGTATAATTACTTTCAGGAATATTATATAATAATAAACGATACTGTAATATTATAATAAATACTCTTATGTACCTACTACATAAATATAATAAACAATACCATATATAGTAATAAATACTCTTTATCTGCACCGAAATGTCGCTCCCAGTCGATACCACAAGAAAAAGCTAACTATAGTATTATAGCGAAAAATATATGGATATTATTATATGCAATATATTATAAGAATTAAATAGGTGGTCATACATTTCTAAAATAATCTAAAAGTTATGAGTGTCAAAAAAAAAAATTTTTTTTAAAATACGACAAATAATAATCGGATAATAATTATAATAACCATAAAAAATATATTTATGGTAATTATAGTCATGTTAGAATATTCAAAAAATCATTCAGCTTCTCATAATCTAAACTAATCTAGGCCTATTGACAGAAATCTGTACTATTCACTCTGTAAGCTGTCATCAATGTACGGCTGGCTTTATCTCCTGGCGCCATACTCTGTTACCAAAGTGGTAGGAAGTAAGCGAATAGTTGCTTGACGACACGGACAATGCATAGCAGCGAAGAACGCAATGCAGGCGACGCACAGTGGGACCGATGACGTCAACAATCGCAATCGGACGAAATATTTTTTTTAGTAATATTAATGACCAACTGGTAAACACAATTCATTCTTGGTTCAGTTAGCTTTTTAAATAACAAAAAATACAAATATGTATTGTTTTAACGTCGCAACGCCTGCCCGCAGTATTACTTAGTTTTCGCTAAGCGTTCTTTTTGCTCAGCGTCTAAAGGCTCAGCTTGCTTCTTTTTGCTCAGCTTGCTCAGCTCGTAACAGGATGTTAAACAGCCTATATAACCTTCCTCAAGAATTGGGCTATCAAATGCAAAAAGAATTTTTCAAATCCGACTGGTAGTTCCAGAGATTAGTGCATTTAAAGAAATAAACTATTCAGCTTTATTATTAGTACCTAATCTATAATCCATATAGGTATGTAGGTACCTTATAAGAATATGACCGTGACTAGATTTTGTTTTCAAATTACATTCAAAGTTTTATTATGTTGTAAGTGTGATTTGGTATGTACTCTTGAATACACAAATATATCAAAAAATGTAGTATAGAATTCAATGTGCGACGGGAGGTGAACGCGGGCGGCGACAGTGAAGCCGGTCGGTGAGTCACAGCCAGACAGAAAGGACGTATGGTATGGCCGGCGCCAGCTTGTCGCCCACAAACGCTTTGGAACACTTGCGCCTTTGCGCTTGTAATAAAGCTACGTTCTCACATGTGAGGTAATACACTATATTTGAGATACAATATGTTGAGATACAATGAGATACAAACCTATCCTGAAAAAGTTTCTATGCCAATATACAGTTTACATGGCACGTCATATATTATGATACTAAAGCCATTAATATAGTCCCCCTCCCCCTACTTCTTTACCTCTACTCCCACTTATTTATTTATTTATTTATTTATTTATTTGCAGCTGTTATAAACAACATATACAAAAAAATATAATTAAAAATTAAAACTATAAATAGACAAAGACTATGAAATAAAGCTACAAACGCTGCAAATTAGGGGTATCCTCAGGATATCTCTTATCCTGGTTTTCAGGACACACATTGATACATAGGTATATGATTTTTAAAATAAAATAACCAAATCAAATAAATATTAAAACAAAAATCCAAATAATCATAATCAAATAAATACACAAATCGAAATAATCAAAATCAAGATATTTAACATCAAATGATATTAAAAGAAAATAACGTAATTACATAAATTTAATAATCTACATATAATAAATCAAAAATAATCAAAATCAAAATATTTAACATTAAATAATCAGGTTACAAATTAATAAATAAACGAAGACAATAGTAATAATCCAATTAGCAATAGTTATTTTAAAATAAAATCAAATTATGACATCTAAATATCTTCCTTTAATAATAAACTTTTAAAGTGGTCCTTAAATACTGCAATTGATTTCGATCGCAAAGCCATTCCCAACCGATTCCATACAACCGCAGAATAATACGAAAAGCTGCACTGGAATTCATCCCCCTCTAAAGATCCTCACGCCTATTTAGATTCAAATTATATTTAGTCCCCATATAATTCAAATTATATTAATAATGTTATATTTAGTCCCAATTTTTTAATACATTTTTCAGAACGAGTACCTAATATTTAACATATATCCATTTTTTACCCAACACGCCCTTTTTTAAAACATACACACACTTATGCTTTGGTACGCAATAAGCCTATAAACTATTATGAAAAATCTTCTAATGTTTGGAATAAAAACTATTGATATCGGTCCAAATTTATGGAAAAATAACTGTTCTTGATGATCGCTGAATAAAGTTGATGAAAATTTGAACGAATCATCTAGAAGCAATGATATTTCTACCGTCTATCGTATTATTTTTGATGTTTTCTTCTATTTACGATTCATTCTTATTCACGAGTATTATAAATCCTTTCCTAAACTTTTTTTTCAATATGAATCGAAGAACCACGAAAAAACAACTTCTTGGGGCCACAGGTAAAACAAAGGAAACACACAAGTAAATATATTAAAAAGAATAAAAAAACACGACTGCCGTTACAGAAAGTGAACTAGGTATTGTATTTATAATTATTTGTATTACGGTTTACGTATTTATCCATATACGTAGATACATGTATATTTCTGAAATGTACTCAATTAGACTTTTTATTTGAAAACTAAATACAATATTTTATGTAAATTTATTGACATTTGAACATTTAGACAACTATTTACTTGATATTTGGACAGTTAAGGTACCCTATGACACTCGGAATGACATAACGATTCTAACACACTAACGATTCTAAAACTCTAACACACTCCTAAATCGGTTCAAGCATTTAGAGTGTGATGGAATAAATAAACGGAAAACATACATAGATGAACCCTGAACACATAACACTTTTTTTTGTTAGGCAGTCGTGTAAAAATTAGGTTATAAAAATAAGTTCGTTTCAGAACTGTTGGTGGATTAAAAAAAACACTGAGTGAAAGAACCATATCATTTATTTTAAAGATACCAAATATTGGTACGAACCATACCGATTATTTTGAAGAAGCAAGAAGAAGTTGCTGAGATAAGCTGGTTAAATCAGTTATTTAATTTAGTTTTACAGCGGTTGGCTGTAAGAAAACGTGAGACAATAAGTCCGCCGTTTGTGCTAATTAAAAATAGAACAAGTTTTCTTTACTTTGCAATGTTTTTCTGCAAGCTGAATTAGAACCACTTCCTCTTATCCCGTGTGGTTGAAATTGTACATGTTGGTTTAGTTCCGACGACAATGCATTGTTATGGTGAGCATGTCCAGATTTTGCACCCAGGATCGGCTCCCGACGAGGCTACTCTTCCACGATCAGCAGCACAGACACACAATTTTGTATACGCATTCAATTATGACAGCACGTTCTAAATTTCACCATGACATGGCTGCTACATCCAGGGTTGGCTTCTGATGAGTGGACTCCTCAACGGTCAATAGCACAGAAACGAAGTTTTGTACACGTAATCAATTATGATAGCCCGTTCTAAGTTTCACCGCGACAGGGCTGCTGTACTCAGGGTTGGTTTCCAACGAGGGGACTCGTCAAAAGTCCACAGCATAAACACGAAATTCTGTATATAATTCAATTATAATAGCCCTTTCTAAGATCACTATGGCATGCTCGGGACAGAGAATTTTAATAAAAGCTTGTTTTTAAAAATGTGTTATTATTCCTTTCTTTCATGTTACTTTGGTACAATGCTTTATGCATCATTTTGGAGTCCGATAGTTTAACATTTCTCTATATTTCGCAATCGTTCATCAGGCTTAGAAGCGCCACCAAGGATTTGTGTTTTGAGGTCCGTTATTGCCGGCGCCCGCCCACGCGTCCGCGAAAGATCGAGGTTGCTCTTGAGGATTTTGTTCTATCTAATCGCTTTCGAAAGCGATGGGTCGCCGTTTGTTATGTTGTGCGTAATATTGGGACGTGCGGTCAATTAGTCGCGGAATCTCGACTTTTACGGAGACTCACGCGAAGGTCGCGCGCTGTTGTCTGCCCAAATTGAACAAAGCTGTCGCCAAGTTTTTTCCACGTTTTTGCTTCTAAATCGTGCAGTTTGACGGCTACCGAAAATAAAATTTGCGTAATTTAAATATTATGTTTACGTCGATTAGTGTCGCCTCCATAATAAGTTACTCGTTCTGGAGTTTTGATGCCCATTCTTTTTAGTTCCGCATTCGCCATTGTGCCTAATCTTAATTTTAATTTAATTGAAGTTGTTTTTTAAATTATTTTTATTAAAAACATACAGCATCAATAATAAAATATATACATAATATCTGATGATGCAAAGCCAATGATGTTTTAAATTATTAACAATATGTAAGAAATACAAAATATGCTAAACAATACAAAGAAAACAACAAAGATTTTTATATTTACAGGTAAGGTCGCTATGTCTGAATATGTGGGTGTTGGTTTATATGTGTTAACCCTTGGAGTAAATGGGTATTTTTATGGATGCATCTGTCTCTTTTGCAGGATTTTCGGCGACATCGACCTTAAAGTACTATAACTACGAAACTACTACACCAATCATAAAAAGAACAACTGCACAATGATTGCATTGAAATTTCGAATATAGAATATTGAAATATCATTTTGTAAAACAATTAGATAATTATGAATAAATATGAGAACGTCAAAGAAGTGAAAAAAACGCGGAACCAGATCTGGTCGTATCACATACTCAACGGATAATTGTTTCAGAACCAGATTTGGTCGTATCATACTCAAGGGGTTTGTGTGTTTGTGTGACGCACGCACTCACATGCGCATACGCCCTTCAGACGAAGGGTGTATGCGCATGTGAGTGCATGATGTGCATGTTGGATAGCGGGATGCTAACTCAATCCAATCTAATCTTCATCTTTTCAATCTTAAAAGCATGGTAGCATGATCTTAAACGACGTTCTATCATATTATTATTAGTATTATTTATTTATGTATATAAATCACAGAACCAATTTACAGCCTTAGACTAATGTGGCTCTACTGCTGTAAATATTTTTTTCAACTAGATCAATAGTCTTAAACTATTAATATTCTAAATGTATATATAAAAAAGGATTTAAAAAAAAATAAATTTACAATGGTACAAAATCTAAAAACAATTTAGTGTGACTGTTCTAAAATTTTCATAAATATGTAATGCATAGTTGCTAATATGAATTATATAATAAAAGTAGAGTTTTTAATTTCTGATATAGGTATTCTAAACTATTTGTAACGTCTACTATACGTCAAAGATAATATAATATTACATACTACTACGTGTTTTTTTTCATGTTTGTGTTGACTTTGCTCTAGCATTTCTCTTTTATTTTTTTAACATGTATGTACATTGTTTTTTAAAAAAATATTTTGACCTTTGTAGTAAATTCTTGAATCTAAATCTTTCTTATTTGTATTTGATTTGGGATTGTGTTTGTTGTAGTTTCAGACGTTGTCATTGTTGCTCTTTTTAGGCCAATTTTGTTTTAAGAATTCAACGATTTCTGTAAGGTTTCTTCTTGCCTTTTCCATTTATTTATTTTTGCTTCCTCGCTATATTTCTTATTTTCCTTTGGTGAGCATTAAGCAGCCTTCCTTCAGTGTTGATTCTGCAACTTCTGTAAATCCTTCTTGTCATTCGTCAAATTGTGACGTCAGTATGGGTTGGTCAGCGCGGCGCCATGCGTCAGTCGCACAGTGTCTCCGCTCCGTAATCAGTGACGATTCCGCATTGATTATTTCTGTCACATACGCGACCAAGGGCGCCTTTACCTACCTGGAATGGCGAGGCGATCGTTAGGGAAATAGCTGGCCACCGCGGCGCCATATCACTTCATTTAATTAATGGCCGCGTTTCTTACGGAGGAGAATCGCCTTTAACCCTGCGATAGTAGGGGGAGGGAGGGGGGTTGAATTTCATACAATGAAACCAAAATACGCCGGAATTCCGGGGGTCAAATCCCAACTATCACTAAGTACATAGGTCGCGGATTCTCCCTGATTCTCAGTTTTTTCTCGACTTTATATTTTATTTTAAAAAATCGGGGTGGGGGGGGTCTCTGTAACCTCCCCCCCTTGAATACTTCCTTGAATTCGCTGGATCTAATTTCTCAATGAAGAGTAAGAAATAAACTTACAAATAATAATTCCTTCTCCCCTATTAAAACCCAAGCGATGATCTTGAAAGGACGATTGTCCAGGAACCCTGTCGTCAGGATTGGAGGAACTTTGGTATCTTTCCCTAGCTAGATTGATATTTGAGCATACCACTCGACTGGACTTGCTCTTTCCGCAAATAAGGCTAAAACTTTATATATCTTTGCGGCAAGTGAGCAAAACCACATGAGGGATAAGTTATAGACATTTGACTCGCAGATGTTACGGATCGCATGTTTGGGCCGATAGAGACACCTATGATGTAAGTCTCTCAAGCTTGACAAAGCGGAAAATGTTGAAGATTTAGGACTGCTGGATTTTTTAACAGATGATGAATACTTTAGTTAAATCTTGAAAGCGAACAACCAAATTACCTTTTTATTTTATTTTTGTAAAATTTTGCATAGTAAAATTATAGTTTTACAACGATTTTCTTTTTTGGTGTCTCTATTCCAGGCACGCACACATTCATACATACATACAAACATAAAAGTTCATACATAAGTTCGTTCATACATTGAAAAGTTCTTAATACAGGATATATCGTGCGCCGTTTTGATGTTACAAAACAAACCGCACCCATCGGAGGGTTAATAGCGCCACTAGTTTATAATATCAATTTCCTATCGAGATGCAATCAAGTTTACTATAAAATTATAGTCGCCAATAAGTGTCTTTGCGGAATAATAATGTGTGTTGGCTCCTGTTCATCATGATTCAAGAAGCGACGAAAGACCTTACAAACTCTGAAGTGTCAACAAGTGGCCTTTTTTACCAAACAAATATGCGAAGGGACTGGCGCCGTAGTCATAGTAGATTATCTAAGCGGAGTCTTATTTTTTTACTCGACATTCAGAATAATAGAAATTGCAAGGTAAAGAACGCCAAAAAGATTCAATGCATAGTCGACAAAATTTAAGCTGGTCCAGTTTAAATTTTGAAAACCAATGAGATGACCATTTAATTCCAAACTGTTCCGTTTATTTTCAGTTTCTAAGGAATAATCGTATGCTTGCCTCGGAAAAAAATAAACACTTTGAATAGTGTTGTAAAGTCCAATTAAACCTTATAAACTATAGACCGAATAATCTTAATCGTTTGAAATTGGGAAAGCAGGGAATTCCGGTTAATTACCTATTGTACCGCTAATGACTATTAGTATGCGTTGTTGTTTGTTTATTTAAAGTGAATAATATTTCAGTTTATGTAAGTGATTCGTTTGGTCAACAGCTACACGTTTATCAGTTGTGTGTTTGTTCATCTGATCTGATGTCTACACTGCGCTAACTGTGTTTTGTTTGATAACAAAAGCACCTTAAAGTGCTTTACTTTTTGCATTATTTACATTTAGGCATTACTTTCTGTTTTGAAGTGACAGTTTTGTATGCGACCAGTACTTTGCTTGTATGGTTCTACCTTATCTTATCGAGTGATTTACGTTTGCTTTCATCATTGTTTGTATTTAGCGTATTTTAGTGATCTGTCTGAGTACAGTGCATACGTACAGTCGGGACAACCGTGTTGCTGTTGTTATAAGACTTAAGAAGGTATTTCGTCGGTATTGGCACAGTATATAGACAGAAGGTTCCCTTAGAACAAAACTGAAATCGAAGCGAGCGACGTCACGAATCCTAAGGGCTACCACAAATCGTAATGCGATTACCGACTGTGGTGCCGTTGAGTGAAATACTCAGAAGTAAAGGCACAAGCGCGTCGTCATCGACGCGCTTGCGCATATGGTCGCCATTCCACCACTTGAAGCGACTGCGACGAAATTCGACAATCCCCACCCGCGTAACGACAAACACAGGCGTTTGCCAAAGCGTATCCCTCTGCTCACTCCCCTCTCGTACTATGTAACGTCTTGCCACTAACTCAAGAGTGCGCTTACTGTTCTAACTCGGTATACTATGGTATGGATGTTTTTTATGATTTTTAGCTAAATAAAAAAAATACAATAAAATACAAACGGTGCTGCCATGGAATTCACCGACCGAAATCGGGCCCATAATATACTATTATTACACTTCTGGGGGGTGAACGGTGGATTCCGGATTAACAACCGGCTGTGGTAGGTTTAGGACAGCTGTCTTGCCACATGCGAGCGCTCACCTTACCACCCATTCACTCCCCCTTCGAAGCCATAGAATTTGAGATGCGAAAATCGATCGATGCGATTTAGATATTTTTTTCTGGAGAGGAGTTGACTGTTTTAGTACTTTTAGACTAATATTATAAAGAAGTATTGTAAGTTTTTATGTAGAAGGTAATCTCCGAAACTACCCATCCGATTTTTTAAATTCTTTCACTAATGGAAAGCTACGTTATCGATGAGTGCCATAGGCTATATTTTATTTATGATAAATGTTGGTTTTCAATACCAAATCAGGATATATTTAAATTTAATCGGAGGAAAATGTGCTGGTGAGTTGCTGTATCGGCGTAAACGTCGTGAACGTGAATGTCTACACTCGAATGTCAGGCGACCATCTCCGGTTGCTACGGCAAAATGTATACAAAATGTATATAAATTTATATAAATGTAAATGTGCGCCGCTCTATAGGAATCCGCTCTATAGTAATAGTATAGCTCTATAGTAAACCCCGCTCTATGTAAATGTAAATGTGTGTGTAAATATACATTTATATACATTTTGCCGTAGGCAAAACGAGCTGGTCGCCTTTCATTCGAGGGGTTAAAAAGTCCGCGACAGAATATATCCAACTTTAATATTTCAGCTTCAATAACTGCCTTTATGTCTTTAAAAAACACGAAAAATAATTAGGCAACGTTCGATTCGACACCCTACGCGAGGCAAAGCCGCGGGCAACAGCTATTTAGTAATTGATATTGTTGCAACACAAAGATGTCAGAAAAGATCAGAAAAGATCATTGACAATGGCACTACTAGCTCGGTCCAAACTCTTGGTTACAGAATTAAGTAGGAGGGTGGGAGAGATCAGAGATCAGACTCACGATTCTCCTCATCTGATCCGTGACTCCATTTAGACTACTGCCTACTTACCTATATAACCAAGGAACAAGATGCCATAATATAGCCGTGGCGATTTATGGCTGAGATGCGTTTTTCGTGGCCGGTCGCATCACACCAATTAAACGCGTGGATCGTGGATCTGCAGCGCCTTAGGCGCCAGACGATCTTTGAATGCGCCGGCTCTTGATGCGCCTGCTGGCAGCGCGTACAGCGCGTTTGTGATTTCAAATACTTGAACTCGCTGCTCGGACACCTAAAAGCGATTTATTTTAATAATTTACCCATAAGTATATAATATATTAGAGCTATGCGTATTTGTTGTGTACTAAAGAAATCTACGAAAAAATAGCTTTCGCAGAAGCCAATTTCATGCAATTGCGACATTTGGAAGCTGTCCGTTATTAGTCTAGTGTCAAAATTAAATTTTGTTGGTAAAATACTATTTTCGCAGTTGCATAGTTCGGGCATGGGTCAACGGGCATGGTTCGCGAAAAGCTATATATTCTTTAATTTTTAGTAATTTAGTGGTCTATTGTCGATGATGTTCTAAACTTTTGCAAACTTCCCAAAAAATCAATGTTTTTATACAATTACAAGAAACTTTATTCTACTTACAATAATAAAAAGTCGTTTTGTTTCTGTTTTTTTTATAGAAATTTATATTTTGTAGAATTATAAGACGAACCTGTGCGGCCAACATCCATTCTCGTTCTTCTCTGTTCGCATATATCGCTCTCTCGCCTATGCTTCTATGATTATTTTCGTCTATCTTAGCTTGACTGCATTTCTTGGCTGCTAACGGCTCTCGTGCAGTTGGGCCACTATGACCCTGCTCGTTCTTGGTTGGCCAAGCTCACGGTTCAGCACCCATCCGGTAGCCTTAACAATGGAGAAGCTCGAGTCTGCCAAGGATTCTTATTCCCCCTTCCAACTGAGTTTCCAGGTGGGTCAGTTTCACCCGGGTGGTGTTTTTAGGGTGCTTGAGCATTGAGCGGCGTCAGCCAATCGACTTTTCACTCCGGCTAATAACCGGGGGAGTCTGGAAATGACATACGGCTTCCGGTGGTTGTTAACCTAATGCCAGCCGCTCTTAAAAAGATCTGATGGCCACCCGATCCTGAGTGAAATACAGGCAAAGGACGCCATGGTCCGCGATAAGTTCGAACTTATAGAGGCCGCGTAAGCGACTTCGAACTCGTAACCAGTCGGGAGGACAGAGTAATCGAGCCAAACCTGGTAGCGAGGGCGCAAGGCTGCGCCTTAGTTATAGTTGACAACACTCTCCTGGCTGCGTCTTTATTGAATCATTTCGGAATAAAAGTCATGATGTCAAGCGCAGCTTGTTTCAAACTACAGTGAGAACAATATTAGATTTCTTCCTACATTAACGTTTAGTTTACGGTTTTATACAGAATAATGATGTTTCAATCGCAATTTTGTTGAATGACATGGGTTGTTGTTGAAACTCTATTACTCGATTATATGTTTCACCTTGCTACGTACGGATAATTCGAAAATAACGATATAACTATAACCTTACGTATGTATTAACAAACTGTCATGTTAAAAGCAAGATCTCGTTGTGCGCCGTGGTGTAGTTACCATGTCCGTGATATGTCAGCTACAGTCTATGTTATATACGTAATCCCTTTTGAAACATGCGTATTTCTGTGTATTATAGCGTTATATTTTTCTCGGTGTATTTAATTTAAAGACTTTCGCAACACAGTTCAAGTTATAGCGCTCGAAAATTGTGCGTTCCGCCGAAAAGTAAAGATCGTGTCGGCGGTTGATCTCACGCTCGATATACGGATATAAAAGGACCGCAGGGAGCTGGAATGATCCTCGAAATGCAACGATATGAGTGCAGTCGAAAAACAAGAGCACGTTCCTCGGTTCCAGGAAAGGCGAGCGCGGCCGCTGCTTGGGGTGCGCGCCGGTGTGTAGGGACTCACTCGACGAAGGTGAAAAAAGGGCAAAAGGAGGTCCGAGGAGTAAGGTACGGACGTAAGGAGCATAATGCGGTTGAGATCGTCGCGTCAGATAAAAGGCCGACTTACGAGGAAACGTACCACTCGGACCACGGACGCCGGCGACTGCCCAATAAGGGCTACCGTGCACTGACTACCGTGTTGAGAGTAGCACGTAGCAATAGCAATAGCAAGGTACCTAGTTCCAAGTAGCAATATCTAACGACCATATCATCAGGGCTATAGTGACTAAATGTTTATGTAGGCAAATTAACATATAACAAGTATGTTTTTTTGTAAAAGTAGTGGTCATAATGAATGAATACAGTTACATATGTAATATACATGCTAATGAAAATAGGACATAAATTAATAGCATATGTCTGGGATTGTATGCATGATCTAAACAAATTGGGAAAAACCAACAAAATCGCCTTATTATGGACACCGGGCATCAAGACATACCCGTCAACGAAGAGGCCGAAAGACTGGCAAAAATGGGCACACTGGAATACCCGGTGGAGCCAGCTGTTAGGGTCCCCTTCGCTACAGGTAAGAAGTATATCAGGGACTGCTTGGATCGGGAACATCGGACATCCTGGAAACAGAGCCAAGGATGTCGCCAGGCAAAACCCATGATGGAGCAACCACTTCCAAAGAAAACCAAGTCCCTACTTGACATGAGCAAGAAGAACCTTAGAACCACTATCGGTCTCCTCACCGGACACAAGACCCTTAGAGCACATCTATTCAACCTTGCCTTGACCGAGAGAAAGGACTGCCGAATATGTGGCGAAGAACCTGAAGACAGCATACACATCGTTGGCTGCTGCCCAGGCCTCGCCGCAAAAAGACACAGTTTACTGGGACGAGCCTTTCTCGAACCCAGCGATCTGCCCAACTTGAAGGTCAGTGATCAACTCAATATCGAAGGGAGGAATGCGACACAAGGACAATCTAGGAGACGCGTGGAGGGGGGAAGGGGGGGGGGGGTATTTCAATATTAAATGATGTGTTTATTTAATGTGAAATCGTCTTTAAAATCGATGCCAGGTGTCTTTAGAAGTAGTTTCAGACTCATAACTCGGTTAAAATAAACATAGCGCAGCCATCTTGGTTTCGTTTTTAAGTAGAAGGATGAACGTTTGAACCAAACCAGTACCGATGGGGAGTTTGTGGCGGCCGGATGACGCTAGCTGCGCCTTGTAAATAAACTAGACTTGGAATTATGAGGAAATCGGCATTCGCTACAACTTTCGCGTGTCTCACTATTCGATATTTTTAGCGGATTTTGAATTTAAAATGTTATAATCCGAAAATTGATCATAACTTCGTTATTATTAATGCTAGATTGGAAAACACACGTGTATTAGAATCGATAAAATAATGCCTGTAACTTTGTCATAAGTATTTTTAAAATATTTCTAGTGGTTTGCGAGTTAAAAAAATAATATTTTAAAATGATAGGTAGAAAATGAAGTATTTGAAAATCAAACATGAAAACGTAATTATTATAGTCAATTGTATGTTGCTTCATCAAGACGAAATTTTGGAAAGTACATATTTCAATACAATGTTTTAAACAGTTTTTTTAAAAGTAGGGGTTTGATGTGCGGCCTGCTTTAGAAGCGTCTCGCCTTAGCGCCCATCTGTGAGTCCGATCAGATAAAATCTCATGCCTATTACGAGCAAGGTAAAGGAGACGTGTTATAAATAGGTGAGACCACTTATAAATGTGAAGAAATGCCACCCGTCACAAGCCCCTAACCTAACCCTTATCGCATTAAATCGCACTATTGATGAATGTGTGGATTTGTCAATCGTTCTTGGCGACATTTAATTGTACGAAATTAGCAAGAATCAGATTATCTTGATAAGCCATAATTGGATAGATGGACGTTAAGAATTAATGTCAAGTCGTTAAATGCCTTTGGCTAATTAGCGTTTTGAGAGAAGTAACCTCGTTACATGGAGGTAAACCAATGTAGCAAGCGATAAGAATAGATGCAAGCGAATGTCATGGTTGTTAAAGTTGAGGTCTGTAAGTATTTGTTACTACTCATAACAGCTTATCATCAAGCCAATAATCACTTTTTTTTTAATAATAAAAATATACAGCATAGCATAATAATAAAATATAAACAATATAAAACAACAGCAAAGCCAATGATGTTTTTAGTTATTTACAATATATTAAAAAGGAATACAAAATATGCGACATAATATAAAATAAACATTAAAAAAATATATATTTATAAGTTCACATAATTATAATAGTTGGCTCCTCCCTTAGAGCAGTGTTTTTTACCCTTTTTTAGATCTCGACCCCCTTTATGGCAAAAAAAACCCTTGCGCAATCCCCTTAGAATTTAACTTAGTTCTCTCCCCCTTTCCCTCCCGCCTTAGTCGTTTCCACAGCTGTAAATATATGCATCCAATAAATAAAGTTTTTGTAAAATCAAAGGCGAAAATCACATTAATTTTAACTGTTTATCACTTTCGAAGCTGTACCATCTTAGATCTACATACATACAGTTATGTAAAAGCAATAGCAAAACACAGAATACATATGTTTCTCTTCCGAATTTGTAAATGTTGGCATATTACATAAATAAAGCTGTTGTAATATTTATTTTTTTATTTTTAAATAGCCTGCGAACCCCCCCCCCCCCTCCTCCCTCTTCCCCGGTCGCGACCCACCGGTTTAAAAAGCACTGCCTTAGAGTATACATAAGCATTATGTATGCTCTAAGGCTCCTCCACTCTTAAAAGGGCTCTCAAGACGATCAAGCATGCGTCAAGTTTCGCGCCGCGGGCTGGGAGGGGATCGTAAACCGCAGGAAATATGCAAATATAAAAAAAAAAATAATAATACCATAGATGACATCGTCACGTAACGTCATGTGTCAAGTCACATGACGTAAATCATTAATCAATCATCAATAAATCATCAACCAATTAACAATAAATCAATCACAAATCAATCAATCATCAATCAATCAATCACCAACCAATCTATTGCGTCTTATTAGCGTGACTCCCTTGTATACGAGTAAAACTACAAAATTAGGCATTTTTGGTAAATAATTTTAAAAAATGCATATTTCCTGCGGTTTACGATTCCCTCCCAGCCCGCGACGCAAAGCTTGACAAGCAAGCTTGATCGTCTAGAGAGATAAATAGCTTCAATATCTTCCTCTTTAATTTAGTTATTTGGCTGTCAGCGTTCCAAAAAAAAGACTAGGTAACAACACGCCTCTTCGGCTCATTCGTTAGAAGTCAAGAGCAGTCAGGTCAGGACATCCGTTGTTCGTCACGCGTGCGACAAGGACGACACGAGGGACGTTTCCGTGTCATGGGCATAGCGGCATTACACAGTCGGCAGTCCCGATTAATATGGTGACAAAGAAACGTCATATTCTTCGATCCACGTGTTACGAGACGAGAAATGCAATGGGCGACATAACAGGCTCACAGGCCGTCCCGCCACACTGGCGACTTTATCGCAAGCGATCGCGTTCCGTGTGGTCTGACCGAGGAAACTTGGGTTGTTAAATGCTATTTTTACGTTATACTGTATCAGGCGAATCCAGAAGTTTGTTAAGGGGGAGTATTTTGTTTTGCGTGTACCTGAAATAGACCTACCTAGCAATAATGTATGTTTTTTTTTGTATGAATATATATACTTACTTGTACATACGTATAATGTAAGGGGGATACACATGCAAAAGCGAATTGTATGAATATATATACTTACTTGTACATACATATATTTACTTGTACATACATATAATGTAAGGGGGAGACACATGCAAAAGCGCCGAAGCAACACATATTACACAGTATACAAGAAAGTAGCTCATATTAGAACAAAATTGAAATCGAAGTAAGTGACGTCAGGAATCTTAAGGGCTACCACAAATCGTAATATCATTACTCGTCTTCTTGAAGCATCGTCCCGGCCACATTTACAGTGCTCCGGCGACGCAGATTCTATTATGCTACCGATTTGTTCTGAGAATACCATATGGCGTCGACTCGTAAATCTCCACAATAGAGTAATATCTTGCGGTTTCGACTACAACGGGCGAGCCCGTCACCACAGGACGTTTTAACGATTAGTCGTTCTGTCGCCCTGCAGTGAACGTAGAAGACTTTGGACAGTACAATTCTACGTCCAGCTACGTCACAACCCGTGAGAGTCCAACGCCTTACCGCGAGTTAGCCAGGAATAAACCCGGCGGGCTCGAGATACTCGCGCCCTCACTTCCAATTGTGACCAGATTTCTCCGGTCTCTCGATTGGTTCCGAGTTCGAGGTCGCTTGCGCGGTCCTCTCCCTTACGAAGCGGTGAAACGGAGTGCACCGAATCTATCGCGGATCAAGGCGTCCTTTGCCCGACTCTGAACCGGGATCGGATGGCCAATTGTCATTTCAAGAGCAGTCGCCGTAAGGTAGACAACCACCCCCGCTCTGTAGGAAACAATACAGTTCCCAGACTCCCCCGACTGTTAGTCGGAGAGCACAATCGATTGGCACAATAGAGTAATAGTAAGAGCGGACACAAACTGCGCCCACAGCGTGTCACAGCCCACAGCGCCGTAACTATGGGCCTAAGGACTCGACATGACTTACGCCTGGCCAGCTTCCGTCGCACCCTCTTCCCGCATTGCCTTGTAGCTTTTGAGTGAACTTACTGGGTGTTATTATACTGTGCATATTATAACCACAGTATAACAGACAGTGGCGTCTCTTAAAACAAAATTGAAAATGAAGCAAGCTACGTCACGAGTCTAAGAGCTTGCATATGGCCGCCACATATCTACTACTCCGCTAAAGCGTTTTGAGAAATTTGCCAGCCTTCGCACGCATGTAACGCTAACTAAAGGCGTATCTAAATCGAGACGTACCCCTCTGCTCACTACCCTTGCACCCCCTATCACCGCAATTCCCTGTCGCGGAGAATAAAAGCCGTATGCATCCAGAGCGAAAATTGCAGTGGTACGTTTTTCAGGAACTGATAATGCATGGTGATACCCCAAGGTTGTACAGATGTCTGCATTCACAACTTGTGGTAGTACCCGGTCAACTAGGGCGTAAAACGGCTTGTTCTTCCTCTATTTTACTTATCACGTCTGTGCGGGCTTTTATCTAAACACGTTTTTGTACGGTCCGCTTGTAAGGAATAGAATAGAATAGAATTATCTTTATTTTATATAATTTGTCATACAATTTTGTGGCTCGCCAAGTTCGAGCAGTGTTGTTTACATATGTGTCTTGGGGTAAGATCTAATGTAATAATGTATTGGGCTCAGTCCATAAGAGAACTGGCTCATGCTTTCGCTATATGTCTTATTTCTATTTCTAAGGCTAAAGGATAGGGATGCGAGGAGGGACCGTTCGCTTGGAGAGCGGTTTACCTCTTTCTTTTTTACAAATATAATCAATTTCGCCGGTACGCAGGCCGGGCAACATAGGATTGTGATGGTTCAACTTATTGTATCTATCCCCAGGAAGAGTAAGTCCTGGGATTTCTTGGTCTTTCAATTTGCGAAGCATGTCTTCATGAAGGTCTCTGGCACGTATGTACCAGGGATCCTCATCGAGCATGTCCCAAATTACTTCGGAGCTTGTATTTCGTGGAAAATTACCGGCTGTTTTTAATGACATTCGATATTGCCTCTCTAATTCTGTTAGCTTGGACTTGCACACCCTGGGGTATAGCTGTACAATTCCGTAGTCAATTATCGGTAGCAAGGTGGTTTTTATTATTTTTATTTTTATTTTTAGAGATACTTTGCTATACCACCCTATGATGGGAGCTAACAAACCTCGCACCTGTTTCACTTTTTTTACTGTGTTTTTAACATGTTCTTTCATCACTAATCTTTGGTCGAGGTGTACTCCGAGATATTTAATTTTAGTATTTATTGGCAACACCTCTCCTCGGAGTAGGGTGGTGCGGTCATATTTATGTTTGTTCGTGAACATCACGCACTCAGTCTTGCTCACGTTGCACTGCAGGCCCCATTCCTTGTAGTAATCGGTGATCACCTCGGCAGCCCATGTTGCTCGACGCGACGCAGTGTTTGGACGAATAGCCTCGTTTAGGATGCACAGGTCATCAGCGTATTGCGAGAGTGTTATACCTGGGATGCGGTTCTTGGGTATATCGCTCACGTACAGGTTAAAAAGAATTGGCCCCAAAATGGAGCCCTGTGGGACTCCGTTTGGTACCAGTTGCCTTCTTCCATACATCGTGCGATATTTGCCTTGGGCCTCCCGACCCTAGAGGTAGTTTTCGATCAGTTTGATGACGTTGTTCGCCATTCCAGCGTCGAAGAGTTTTTTGCTCAGTCCTGCATGGTTAATGGAGTCAAATGCTTTGCTTAGGTCTGTTGAGATCATCGCTACGCTGTTTCCCTTTGCCAAGGCATCAGCTATGACCTTACCCGTCCGTAGAATTTGCGTGCCTGTTCCTCTGTTTTCCGTGAAACCATGTTGATATTCTGGAATGATTTTTAGGCGTCTCACCTCTGAGAGTACTCGGCTATACATGATTCGTTCGCATAGCTTACCCATGATATTAAGTAACGTGATCGGACGATACGAGGTGGCCTCTGTGTGTGGCTTGCCTGGTTTGTGCAGGAAGATACAGTCTCCCAGGCGGGTGTACGTTTTCCTCCGAAACAGTATGTCAGCCTGTGACGAGGGGGAACCGGCTTTGTAAAGGCCTTCCGTTCCACGGTATTCCTCTAACGGAATCCGCAATTGTTTTGGTTCATGTCGTTTGCCAGGTTGTAGGGCTGGAGACAGGTCGACGACGCAAGGCTTGATGTTATTGGCGTAGGTTGAATGCTCTGAGGTTCGTAAAGCCTCAGAGATTTCCGTCGTCGCAGCGGTCAATTCGCCTATCAAAACTTAGTCATGAAGACGAAGAACAGGATTCAGATAACAGTAAGCGCTTACCGGAAATTAGCTCAGTACGCAATCGAGAAAGGCGTTCGAAGTATCAGCAACGACGTCGGGTCGGTAGTATTCTAATCGGCTCGGGTCTGCTTCTCTTCAAGTTTCTTCTTCTGTTGCGCGTTTGAATTGTTCTGAACACTGAACACTGTTACCGCACTTTAAACCAAGGGTGTGGTGAATAAAACAACGACTGTTGACACTGGTAATTAAAGGTTATATTTAAAAGATTTTACTTCATATTTGCCGATAATATTAATGCGGAAGGTAATGCTTACACTTCGGCTGACTAAAATAGGTACACACACGCCCCACTTCTTGCGGGGCTTCCTTTTATTGGCAATCTCCCCGATCGTAGTGGAGTGGGGGGTTTGGTCGGCCTTTGACGCGTACGAAACTGGTACGGGTCGTTTCGCTATCCTCCGTAGGATGGCGTTACATGGTTTAAAAGGGACATAAAATAATGAAAATATTACAATTACCCGATTTTCTTAATGTTATATTATGCTATCCTATTGTCTAGCTTAATTAAGGATTAGTTTATTATTTTATATTTTAAATGTAGGTGTTATTTTAATGTTATACATTTTTTAAAACTAACTTGCTTATCTTATATAGAAAGGTTTACTACTATATATCAAAATGATGCTATTAATATGGAGGTCTTATTTTCTAACTTAATTTAGTGTTTTTTTACAAGATTTGTGACCCATTTTCATGTTGGAGACTACGGAACAAATATATTCTTAATTGTGTTGTTTTCATGTCATGTCGTAATGATCTTGTTTGTCGCATTGTACACCTGGCTATAACGGTAATTAGCGCGTCGCATAAGAAGGGCTAATTGATT
Source organism: Micropterix aruncella (assembly GCA_944548615.1). Lineage (NCBI taxonomy): Eukaryota > Metazoa > Arthropoda > Insecta > Lepidoptera > Micropterigidae > Micropterix > Micropterix aruncella. The sequence continues at coordinate 9,036,416 of OX155963.1, read as the reverse complement.
CGTTATCGCGGTCGAAAAGCACTTAAATATTCAATATCGCAGTCGAATTTATTGATAATCTCTGGTTTGGAGCGCGCTTAATTGAGTATGTCATTAAATTTTCGAAATATTTTAATTTTTCGGCTGGAATTATTATTTGTTTGGCGCAGCTGGACATCCCGGATTAGCGGTAAATAGCTACGCATATTGAAGAATGTGAAATTGATTACTAAATCTTGATTACAATTCAGGAATGGAAAGGTTTTTAATATTTCGTTGGATTTGCAATATTTCCCGCGACAACGTCGGTGGTTAAAGTGTCAAGTCATGATGCAGCAATCTGGTGGCGAGTTGCAAGGAGCGCGTGGCGCCAGGCGCCCCGTGGCTTGGTGTGTGTGTGGCGTAGAGTAGCCGACGACGCACAGTGAGTCTTAGTAATTCTAGCGAATAAAAAAAAATTGGAATAGTAAAATTTCGGTTTAACTTCTCTCTTCTGCCTAAAGGTTTCCCTTATTATGGGAGAGAAATCGTTAACGTGAGCCGCCCGGAATAATAACACAAAATACGTTTTTTTTTACCTATACGTGTTACCAATCCCCTTTAATTAATGTTATATCTTTCTAGGTACATTTGAAACTCACTAATGTTATGTTATATATTTCTAGGTACACTTCAAACTCACTAATGTTAAGTCAAAACTAATCTAAAAAGGTTTGGTACTTAAGTTAAATTATTTAATTTCGCGACCGCGAATGGCCACCACTCAATTCAATTCAGTCTTTATTGTGAAGTAAACTTTTATAGTTGTGTTGACAATAGAACATATAACGTGTTGACAATAGAACATGTAACGTAATTAGTTAAATATTTATCCACACATTTGCAGTAATGAATTTAAATATAAGAATGTCCAATGTAAGTGCAGTGGCCTGCGACTCTTTCAGATTGTCAATAATGTAGTTTATGCATGGAGCCAAGATCAAAACTGCAGTTTAATATTAATAAATGCTCAGTGACGACGTACACAGGGTCGTCTGTACGCCTGAAGTGTGATTACTCCATAGCTGGAGTGATTAGTGTTGCCTAGAGTTACTGAAATCAAAGATCTGGGAGTTTTATTCGATCTTCAATTACATTTTAGGGAGCATATACACCGACTGTGGGAAATTTCTGACCATGTATTAGAATTATTCGTAGTAAAACTAACAACTATAGAGCTTGTTAGCTAATAGCTTGTTCTCTTAGAAAAATAAATAAATCGAAGGGAGCGACCATATGGCCGCTACTCCGTTGACCCAGATATTCCAACGTTCGAGATATTTGCTAACCTCCACCCATGCGTAACGTCAACCAAAGGCGTTCGCCGAGACATATCCCTCCGCTTCCCCTATCCCCGCATCGCCCTGCCGCTCGGGAGTGCGCTTACTGTTCTAACTCGGTAAACTGTGGCTAAGGGTTTTCACTTTTTGTGCCCAACCATTATCATCGTGCCCGTACGCACCGTCTGATTGTAAAGCCATGCTCGCGCACTAATGTTAGTAAATGGAATACGGGGGCGCGCGCGGTTCGTCACCTAAATGGATTGCCCTCTGAAACACCAGATCTTGACGTCTTCATTGCTAGCCCGCTTCGATTTAAATGTTTTGCTCTAAATTACTCGTTTACCTCTGGCATTCCCAGTGTGCGGCGGCCGCGCCGCACATGGTCACAAGCCCGTCGACCTGGCATAGCATCTCGTACTACTTGTACGTATAACTGACTGACAGCAAGCGGTCGCGACTTTGCCAACGCGTTTGTTCATAGCCGCATTAGGTATAATAGGTAGCGAGCTATGACCGCGGCTCAGCCCGCGTAAATGTATCTGTGATGTCCTTTTTTTCTTCTGTTCACCATGTCTTTTCACATACAGGAAGAAATGCTTTAATTATGATAAGACGATATTTTATACTGGCAATAGTTACTCCTAATGACTAATATATTTTAATACAGACAAAGGCCGGAATTATGATATAGCCCAAAGGACGCGGACAATATTATTATAAAAGCAATAGTAATTATATAGGTACTAAGAGTAAAATAGGAATAATAAATCAAAATTCGGGAATCCCAAATTAAAATGTATCTGTTTTTGATTTCCCAGTGGCTTAGTTGTTCCCTTTACGTTCCTTTCCCCTCCCTTTTATCCTTCAACCTTTTTTAAATACGCTGCTTTTATGTATTATTTCTGTTTCCTTTTTTTATTGTACATAATATTTACCTTCTTTTTCTTCTAATAACTAAAATTAAGGTAGGTTGTAAGAGATTCTACGATTATATAGTCAATAAGTCTGCCTATTGTACTGATACTATTTATTTTGTGCGATAAAAGCAATTTATTCCTACATTCAATCAACAATTTTCATTTATTTATTTTATTTATTAGTTCCATACACATTCATATGCATGATCACAAAAAGAAAAATAATTTACAACCCAGAAATTACAGTTATATGCTTCTAAATTTGGGGTATACATCTGTTTAAGCTCAGTTTAAATATCGCATATATTCAATGTATATGATTGTTTTTCTAATGTGCCAATTAAAGTGTAACCGAGCATGCCTTGCCAGGCACTCTTGTGATAAGGCACTCCTTTATAGGATGCACAGCATCTATGAAAGCATCAGTGGCACAATAAGGGTAAAACATGACACTACTTTTATTCTATCGACGTGCCCTAAAGTACTGTCCGCGGCCGCGCACAAGCTCCGAGGAATCGGAAGGCTGGGGAAGCAGGCTGATGTACTAATACTGGGAGAGTGCAGGGTTTGAAGTGACGGTCGGGGGGCTGCTTAATCCGCCCGCTTCCCCAGCCCCCGATTCCTCTGAGCTTGAGCGCGGACTGTAGTCAACTATTAATTTCATATATTTTTTCCAAAATGATGGCAAGACGCTGTCAAACTCAGGACAACAAAAACGAAACACTAAGTTTTTATAAAATCGTTCATTTAAGCAATGTGCACGTGACAGGCGTAATCAAAGACCATTTTTGTTACAAGTTTTTGATTATAAATCTTGAATCATCAATTGATTGAAACATTCATGAAGCTTTTGTAGACCAATTTAAATTAATGAGCCATTTTTTAACTTGGATTAGTAAAATTATAGTCTTATTTTTTATTATCAGTCAATTGTAATAATTCAAAATTCGTTATTTAAATCCATAAGGCTAGACATATTTGAGTTGCAAAGCCATCCTAACTAGGTCTCGCCTGTACTAAGGTAGGGGGAGCTAACGGGCCCATGATGAGGTGGCCACGATGACCCATGTGTTCAGGGTCGGTCACACTCACGGGTCAACACCCATCCGATGGCCTCCACGCATGGGGTGCGAACCTGGGTAGGACACTGGGTCAACCAGTCTCCCCTGGGAATCAAACCTCTGGCGCTCCTGGACGGTCTGCGCACCGAGCGGCGCAAGCCAATCGATTGTGCTCTCCGACTAACAGTCGGGGGAGTCTGGGAACTGTATTGTTTCCTATAGAGCGGGGGTGGTTGCCTACCTTACGGCGACTGCTCTTGAAATGACCATTGGCCATCCGATCCCGGTTCAGAGTCGGGCAAAGGACGCCTTGGTCCGCGATAGATTCGGTGCACACCGTTTCACCGCTTCGTAAGGGAGAGGACCGCGCAAGCGACCTCGAACTCGGAACCAATCGAGAGACCGGAGAAATCTGGTCACAATTGGAAGCAAGGGCGCGAGTGTCGGCCCGCCAGGTAACATACTGGCTATCTCGCGGTAAAGGCGTTGGCTTCTTGCGGGTTGTGGCGTAGCTAGACGTCGGATTTGTAATGTCCAAAGTCTTCTACGCTCACTGCACGGTCGATAGAACGAAGAATCGTTAAAACGTCCTGCGGTGACGGGTTCGCCCGTTGTGGTTGACATCTCAATATGTACTAAGGTAGGCTTAATGTAAACGAATGTAGAGTGGTTTGCGTAACTTGCGGTATTTTTTCTTTATAGACATAGCATATAATAAATAAATGCAATATATTAAATTTAAGAATAGATATAAATATACACATACATACATAAATACATAGATACTTTATAAATAAATATTAAATAATATTATATAGATTTTTTAAATCGTGCTTTATTTTAGTTATATTATTATGTTATTATTATTATTAGTGCCTCCGTTTCTTCTTGACCCATAGTCAAAAGTGACTCAGTTATGTTTTTCTTTACTCCGTGACGAGACCTAGATTTCAGTCCTGCAGGAAAAACACTATTAATTTTATTGAGCAATGTAAGAAAAGTGTTTTTGTGCAAAACTTGTTCATTTTTTTTGGGATTAAGTGCCGTCTGTATGTTGTTGCTCGTGTTACTTTGTGGTGTGTTGAATATAAACGATAATTCTCATTATCATAATAGTAGAGTCGGATTACCTTATAATAGCGTATATCTGACGAACGTCTAGGACTTTAGATTCCTTGTACAAGCTCTTAGAAGGATACCGGAAGGGCTTTTTGTGGTTTTGGGCGTTAATTAGAGAATCAAGTGATCGCTGCGAAGCTCCACCCCAAGCTATGATTCCGTATGCTATTAAGTTGATAATAATAATAATAATAAAACTTCATTTGCACTTAAAAATTAGACACAAAAAGGCGAGCTTATTGCCACATTGCAATATCTTACAACTAACCTATCACAGTGCATGGTACATACGCGCGTTGTGGAAATAACGATTAGCTGTAGGATATAAAGCAGGAAATAAAGAAGAATTGTGTGTTTTGCAACAAAGTGATTTAAATGTTTTATGATCTTTGAATTGCAACTCCATCGCGGCAGGTCTATATTCTGTATTGCGCATAAATAGACCATGGCTCGATGCCAGGCTGCATGCTGGCCGTGTCGATTTGGTCGTATTTTTTAATATCTATGCACCAGTTTTACGAAGAGCCCTGCCAAATGCCAAGTATCGGCTCGCCGCGCTCTTCCTTGTCACCATATGGTAGACAGTTTGCAAAATAAACAGTTGAACAAATCTGATAGTCGTTCGTTTATAAAGAGGATTGACGGAATCAGAAACAACCCTGGGTCAGAACAAAATATTATGTACAAGTAGGTATAAGCACAGTAATACCAGACAGTAGCTTCTCTTAGAACAAAATTGATATCGAAGCAAGTGACGTCAAAATCGTAATATGATTACTCGTCTTCTTCGTGAAGTTTCGTCCCGGCCTCATTTACGGTGCCCCTGCGACGCAGATGCTATTATGCTACCGATTTGTTTTGAGAATACCATATGGGGTCGACTCGTAAATCTCCACAAAAAAGTAATAGTAAGAGCGGACACAAACTGCGCCCACAGCGCGTCACAGCCCACAGCGCCGTAACTATGGGCCTAAGGACGCGACATGGCTTACCCCTGGCCCCACTTCCGTCGCACCCTCTTCCCACGTGGCCTTGTAGCTCTTAAGTGAACTTACTGGGTGTTATTATACTGTGGTATAAGATGCATGTTGTATTATAGCTACGAGTACTCGTAATATAATCATAAATTGGTAGTCATCACTCAAAAGTATCTAAGTTACGTCCTACATTTAAAATAATAAACACAAGATAATGGAATTATCTTGGATAATTATTAACATAAATGAATAAAAACATATCTGAAAATAAGTCAAGAGATTAACATAATACAATAAAATAAATGAGAATTCTTCCATTTAGTACAACTATCGGGCTATAGATAGCATTTCTTACGTATAATTCAAAAAGGACATGGTAAAAAAATCTTATTGTTTTTTATAAATGTATATTCAGAAAAATATGATGCAAAGTATGTATTTGTGTACATGGGAGATTGTAAAAAAACCAGTCTTATCCGGACCAAATCTCGCCACTCCTCTTTGGAAACTAAGCAAACTTTCATTGGCGAAGACCCGGAAGAAGAAATTTGATAGTATTTCTTAATAAGACTAAACAAACTGTTTTTCGTTTTCAAAACTAAAATGGTAGTTAGACAGACTGTAAATAAACGTAATGGGTTATACCGAAATGATCGGGAAAAACGACAAACGAAAAATATGGAATATATTTCAATATTCGGCCGAGCCAATCTTGAAACAGTAATACCAATTGTTGTTGTATTATAGTTGTTGAAATGGTCGTTTTAATTCAGGTTCTTGTAACCGCTGACCGTTTTAATTAAATATTAACACCACCTAATGGCCCCTGCGCAACTCCGCCCTTAGCCGGGAAACGAACCGCGCCGACCAAGGCGTCGCATTGGTACCCAGCCGGGTTCGTGCGCGGGCCGAGAGAAGTACTGATCGATTTTCTTTATGATGTTAATATTCATCTATATATATAAAACAAAGTCGGGTTTGGTCGAACACTTATAACTCTAGAACGGCTGGACCGATTTTCATGGTTTTTGATTTGTTGTATTTGTCTCCGTCCCGAATAGCAGAATAACTATTAAAAACATTGAAAAATTAACGAAAAAATAAAATAAAAGAAAAAACATTTTCCCAAACAAATTGTTCATGGGTTTCGTAACTGTCAAACATATAATTTTCATCCCCTCGATACGGTAAACGTATTTAAATAAAGGTTTCGAATCGACACGATATATCCACAATATTCGGACCACAATTATTACATAGTTTAATTCAATCATGTCATGCTGACACGCGATTGATATACTTAATTTTTGTATTTTTATATTTCTTTTTGTGTTATTATCTTAATAAAGTAGTGAACTTAATATTTATTTTGTATATATGATATATTACATAAAATCATAAATTAAGTTCAGCTAATCTGTAACACGACCATTCAGTGACCTTTAGGCGGTACGAAGTTCGCCGGGTCAGCTAGTACAAAAAAAAATATACATTATTACATACGTCCTTGTGGAATTACATTCCAATTCTGTCGATCAAATGCAATAAAAAGACACACATGTTACACGCACACATACATATATATATAAACACTTCATAGTAGAGATTGTCGAATGACTATAAACCCACAATTATTAAATTTTACAATAAAGAGTAGAAACAAACAAACAAACAAGCTACTTGCCGGGAAAGTCTTGGGGTGACACAAGCGGTTTTTTTGTCTGTAAACGAACAACCAGTGTTCACGTGCCAGCATAATATGCGTTATTAGTATTCAGCGTATAAGCCTTGAAGTATAGAGATACTATAAGCAGTAGATCCCCGATCATTTCGGCGCGTCCTAAACAATTTGCCTATTCATTCTACTCGGTTGACATTCATTCATCTTATCTCCCGATGTAGGTGGGTCACATCGTGGCGCTTTTATCTCTGCCTATTACAATAACATTGAAGTGGAATGGTCGAATTATTATAGCGTTTAACACTACGCAACGATCGATAGTTCAAAAAAACCAAGATATGGATAACCCATTCACTGACGTGCGCCGCTGTAACTACTATAATTGATCTATTAATAGCTTCATTGGCTGCTATTATTACGTAAATATAATTAATTGGGAGATAATTGACAAAGGAAAAATGTGACACCGGAATGAAAGTTGGGTTTATTGACATCATGGCACAATGACATATTTCCTGTAAGTATACCACGATGGGAATTTACACAAGTATACCACTCAACAGACTTATATATATCAACAGACTTATATATATGTTGAAATTCTTTACAACATGCGGAATTATTGCTTAAATTACAATCTATTACAGTCAACCTTCATGGAAATGAAAGAATTTTGGTGCCAGCAGAAACAAAAAAAAAGAAACTCAATACTTAACAAAAACTAAAAAAACAACAAAAAAGTAACGTTTTATATCTCCATAGCGATTATTATGATCCTATCAGGAAAAGCCTTCTTAAGCGTATAGAGTGGAATTTCGTCCATGGATTTTCCGCTACTAGAGCTTATTGCGGTATATGTTTGTTTATATAGCGATACCATCACATCAGACTTCTTTTTGCACCTACTCATTTACCGTTTATTCCGCTCCATTTTGGAACCAGCTTCCGCGTTATCCATTATGCAACTTCTCTACACTGCTTCAAGACGTTATTGAAAAAACATTTTCTTTTTCAATTAAATATATTTATATATTAAAAATAACTCCGACCGCCCCCCCCCCCCATTTTCTGGTCAGTATTTATAGTGTAATATTTATTATTTTATATCAGTAGTTATTATTACTTACCTATAGTACCTATGTATTTATTATTAAATCTATACTAATATTATAAAGAGGTAAAGTTTGTGACGTTGTAGGAAGTAATCTCTGGATCTACTGAACCGATTTTGAAAATTCTTTTACCAATAGAAAGCCACGTTATTTGTGAGTGTCATAGGCTATATATTAATCCGAAAAATTAAAAGACTTTTTCGTGGTAGTCGGATTTGCAAAGTCAGAGAATAAACGGTCGAACGAAAACCTTTCTAACTAACGCTGCCTTAATGATGAGAGATATATCATTAAATTCTAGGAAAAAGTTGCAGAGCTTGATAATGCCTATAAATAAGTCAGCGACAGCATATGTCTAACTTTTATATTTAAGTCATAAAAAGTAGTATTTTATATTAAAAAACTAATTTAAATCGTTAGGTCATATTATCAACAATTATGAATTCTTATCAAAATAAGTAAATTTATCGTCTCAAGTGTTTAAAACAAAAGACTTTTCCCTTTTACCGCATATAATTTCCCTTTTACTGCATAAATAGTTAAAGAGATAATACGCTCACAAATAAGACACTCACAAGAGGACACTCACAAATAACGGTATTATAGTCAAATTGGCATGCAAATATATACATAAATATGCAGTAAAAATATAACCCTTCTTTTGGCAGCCAGGAAATAAATCATAGCACTCGGTACTAACCGAACCACACTCATAATTTCATCACAGGTAAAAAGTTTTACCGCCCAACGAAGTGGGCACGGGTAAGCTAGTATTATTATACAATTATATTACGCCATTGCGACTTGCGCGGCAGTTGTCCGATGCGTGACATGTATGGAGATGCTGACGCCACGGGTTTGATTATGAAGCAGTCTGACCATATATTTCGAGTTCTTATTGCATCCACTGTTTACTGATAAATTTTCAGCTTTTGAAAAACACTTTGGGGGTACTAATTTAATTTTTTTTATTTATTTATTTATTTTATTTTTTATTCCAACAAAAGAGAAAAACAGCGCACAGGTCTTAAGTTAATAAATAATAATAACAATATTACGGCCAAAATAGTCTCCTGGTAATATACCGTTAATGTGCGTGATGTGTAATAATATTTATATATTATGTTATATTATCATGTTCCCTCGATTTCTGAGTGTGTACGATAGGAGTGTGTTTATGTGTGTGATTGTAATGTGTGTTTAATGGGTGTGTGTAAGTACATCTACGTGTATGTGTCAGTTGTGTATATATGAGAGTGTGTGATTCTGCACAGGTATGTGTCTGTTCAAGCTTTTAAGGTGTGGTCTATTACCGCCCTGAAATTACACCTATCCTAGTAGTCTGGTCTGCAGCATTGCATTCGATGGCCAAAATACTGTCTGATCTGAAAGTATCAGCTTTTCCAAAACTCTCGCAGTTTTTTGTCGCTGGCTCCCCAACTATTACAGCAGAACCATTTTTAAGAATGCTAATATCACTCTCACGGGAAGTTACTTTTGCCTGTCAGTAGACCTTAATGTTCAAGTTTATGTCGTGGTGAACGGTTTCGTGTAGCTTGGGCCACAAGATCCACTTTGTTCTCGGATCGGCTCAACTCCCGATTCAGCTCCTATTCAAAAGCCTCCTCGTGTGGAAGGCTACCCCGGGTAAGACTCTTGCGTCTCAGGCCTCATAGCTGGTGGTCTGGTTTCTCCCGGCGGGATTGCCACCGCACGGTTGGCTAATTGCTGAAGGAGTCTAGAGTCTATGGAAATACACTGTCTCCTAAGCAGCGGGGCTGGATGTTGACCTGTTGTCATGCCACCTTGGGCCACTCGATCCCGTGTGGCACTACGGGCAAATAACGCCCAGGTCCGCGATAAATTCTAATTGAATTACCGCTGTAATACAACAGGTAGAGGTGGTGTAAACGACTTCGGACCCGTAACCAGTCGGGAGGACGGAGATATCCTGAAAGTTAATTACAGACGGAGGTTAACTACAAAACTGGTAGGTAGGGGGCGAGGCCGCCCGCTGGTTACCTTTCACGGTGCCTCGCCGTAAGGCGTCGGTCTCTAACGCGCTGCTGGCGAGCTAGACAGTAGATTGTCTTGTCTCTAGGTCTTCTACGCTCATTACACGACTGAAAGAATGATTACATATCGTTATACCAGCCTGGGGTGACGGGTTCGCCCGTTGTAGTCGACACCGCCTTACTGTTCAAGTTTATGGTTTATTGAGTAGGACATGCGGAATTAGTCCTTCATCACCTCGAAACGCGGCTAATTGCATATTTAGCAATCGCACAAGCAAGAGGGACGTGCGCCGCTATAAAACGGCGCTCATTAAACTGGCATTTAATATTTTCGACGTGACTTTTACGGCCGATATAGATTCCAGACGCGACCTGGCAGGTTTATGGTGACTCTGCGGCTCGCGACAGAAAACAAGAGAAAAAAACGAAAGCTGTGGCGCCGAGCGGGCGCGGCGGGCATACTAATTCGTTTATATTAATTACACATTGACTGAATAGTCACTTGTGAATTTAGAGTTTTGCTCTTCTTTATTTTGAAGCACCGCTTCCGCAATCGTGAGTTTGTTTATACTCTTTATTGTGAAATTTTACAATAGTCGGGTTTATCATGATAAGACAATCTCTTACAACCAACCCTACTATGAAGTGATTATATGTAGGGGGAAGTCCCCTAACGCCGGACGGCTTCTAGCGTCGGACAAGTCACGACGCTAGAAGCCGTCCGGCGTTAGGGGACTTCCCCTATGTGTGCGTGTAAAATGTGTGTAAAAGGTCAGATTATCTGCGCAGTTTATCACGTGTGACGTCATATCTGAGCGATAAACTAAGCAAACTGCGCATTTCTGTCAGATTTTTACGCAGACTGTTGGCCTGCGCGTTGAGGTTGACTTTACACCGATAAACTGCAAAGTTTGCTCAGCTACTCGTACAGTTCGCTCAGTCTTTCTAGGCGTGTCCTCGTTCCAATCCTTGCTCCGGCGTTCACGGGGCCTTTTCTTCCGCTGATTTTCTTCTTCAAGCAGCACAGCTGCAACCTCACAACATACTACTGCTGCTCTGTTTTTTTTTCGGTCACCCATCTTCGAAAATATACACGTACTGTAGCTTGTCACTCACGAAAAAACTGAGCAAACTGAGCGAAAAACTGAGGTAGCCCACAAACGTTTTTTTTATTCAAATTTTTACACAGATAAACTGCGCAGATAATCTGGTTGTGGATTTAGAGTGTCTTGTTATTGCACTCGTTTGACAGAATTTAAATACAATTCCGGTAATTTTATCCCAATGGAAAATGATGACCCAGTCGGGAATCCAACTCGGAACCTTACAATGTAGAATCAGGCGACCGAACCACTACGCCACTATGGGCCGTGCCTGAGATTAAATGTGAAAAATAATAATAATAGATTGAATGAACGAATTTTGCTACCTCAGCCAGGAGCGCGCTTGATATAGTAAACCGAATATCAGGTGCACATTTTTAGGGTTGTGGAGCACCTGCTTTTAAAAAAAGGGAGGGAAAAATAAATCGATCGATGAGTATAATATCAGCTTAAGAGTCGATATAGGATGGTAGGAGGGTGAAGATCTAGGATCATAAGGTCTGTAAATTGTAGAGTAATTCTACATTGCTCGTCATTTTTTAATTATTCATCGAATAGCGAATATTGTCAATTGTCTATTATGTGTCTATTATTAGTCTCTCTGAATAGTCATTCTGAACGTGAGTGGTGCGAATATGCAAAATGTAGGCATATTATTGTTATTTATTACTAGTATCGTATTTGACGTCGAATAGTTATAGGGAATAATTCCACTATTAGCCACAAGGAATGACGAATAATCGCGTATCATAGCCACTATTAGAGACATCCCTATATTTACCAACAGTACTGCTATTTAATAATAGTAATACTTATTGTATTTGTGTTTATCTTTCTGTCACGTGGCTGCTCTGTCTGACGTTTGAGGTGCTGTGGTTTGTACTTCGCAACCTGAAGTCGCTCCACGATGTGAACGTTATGGGTTTACTATGTGGTTTGATTGTGAAATGTAAGATTTTTTGTATTGGTGAGATTTTGGACTGGGTCTGGGACTGGATCAGAACTGGTTGCAGTAAGGCAACACAACCAGTTCAACCCCTTCATTACTATGTATATCTGCCATAATTATTTAGTTATTAGTTTAACATATAATTAGTAATATTAGGAAAAACAGATACTTCATACAGAAATAAACAACAATAATGTTGAATCAAAGAATAGTCAGTTAAGTAGACATTAGCTCTCGCTCAAAATTCACCCTGTATAATATTAACATGGCCGTAAAATTACTAATGAATAAATTCCGTTCGTTTCCTTTCATCGATATCGTTTCTCCTCATATTTCACGATGGGCCGTCGATTTATCGCGACGCACTAATTAGATTGACAGGTATTAATTAGCGTCGGTGAATAAGGCTTTCGGATGGCATTACTCTTTAGGAATCGTACGTTTTAGGAATCGACTTTCGGAGTAGGTAGTCCTTATCAAAGGGGACCATCATCGACCAAGTAATATATGAGTACCTTACAGCTTATATATGAGTAATTAGCCAATTAGTTTGCAAAATAAAGCAGTGCTTTTATTTTTTTCGCTTGCTGAAATTCGCCAGCTATTACACATTTAAAATGGATCGAATCGGAATGTACGCATTCACATGATATGCCGGAGATGAAGGACCCACTGCTGTTCTAAAATGGAATACCTTAAATGAAAGGAAGTGATTGCTAATGTGACACTGTATTGACCGATTATTTAATTGCAGATTATTGTTAAATAGAAGTTATATCATAGAAGCATTACAGCTTGGATATGGTCAATGGCAGTCAATGACGATGATAAGTCAAAACACGATAGTGTAGCCCAGATTGTGGCACTGGCAAGGAGGATGACGCGTGCAGGAAGTATGTTATTATGTGCATATGGCGCTAAGTATACTCCCTTTTTGAAAATATATTTTTATACCTTTATTTATTAACGTTATGTGCCCCATTTAGCATACAAGAAATCTCTATTACCTACTTAAGATGACATGATACCTGGGAACGACCATATCTGCTGAACTTTTGTTCATGATTTTTTTGAAAAATATAAGCACTAATTTTAAAAAGTTTCAAAGCGAATCCCTAGATAAGGGATTCCCGCAAATCCCGCTCGCCGGCGCATAAGCACGTCGAATCTGTGTCTGACGCTTCATCAACGCTGGATTTTTATTGGTCAAACTCGCGGGTCTGCCCATTTCAGATATTTTTCTCATGTAGTAGGTATGTCGCTTTAAAGAAAAAATATGTTTAGCACTTTTTTTAATTTCATTGATTCTTCCATTTGTAAAGAAATTCCAAACTTTGTTTTCGCGATATCTGCGAAACACAATTTCATGACTTAGCCCCCTTTACTTATTCACTACAGACATGTATCACGATTTCCCTGGGTAATTCGTGTATAGAATGGCCCATCTACGCCTTTTTATGCTCGAAGTGATGGCGAGCGAGCAAAGCTGCGATGGAAGTCGTCGACTGACCGGGCGCGGAGCCGACAAGATTACCTACTTAAACTGTGGTCCGATTTATGGTCGCCGAAGGCGCCAATTCATTAATTTCTAATTAATCGGCTGCGACGCGAGTAACAGAAGTGGCAGAAAAACAGACGGACGCCGATTTACAGCCGGACTAATAAAGATCCGTCATCCGCGCCGCTCATTATGCATATTCACATCCGTGTCTATTAATTTCGCGACGGTTTCATTACCCAAACAATCTTGAATACATGACCGGCCATAATTTTAAATTTGTTTCCGAGAACACGAGACCTAATTATAATTATTAGATCTGTAAAGATCTAATGGGTTGCAATTTCTTCACACTAGCCACTTTGAACCCGGACAACTTCGGTATGAGTTGCAATTCCGATTTTAAATAATTTTTTATTAATATTTTTTTTATATTGTTTATGTGATTGGCCGGTTCCGGAATCATTCAGCGTGAACTATTATTACCAATTTTACTTTAAGGCTGTTCGTAACGATTTATTCATCTTTTCTAAGAAGTAACCAGTTCTTCCCTTTCCCCTCCTTTCTCTCCCAGTCTCTACTAATTCGATTATATTAATTTAATCGATCGATCGAATAATCGCTTGTGAATTTAGAGTTTTGCTATTCTTTATTTTGAAGCACCGCTTCTGCAATCGAGACCTTGTTTCTACTATTTATTGTAAAATTTCACAATGGGCGGGTTTATTACCATTGCTTAATATGTATGCCAGACAGCACCTAAGAGAAACTGCAACTAGAGCGGACATTCACTCTCAATATACACGCGGAAACTCCCTTTTATGCGTGCCCCGGACAAGACTGGCAAAAGTACAGAAAAGCTACTTATACATTAGCATTAAATTCTACAATTTACTCACTACCACTATCAAACAGCTGGAGGACATACAATTTAAAAAAAAACATTTAGGAGATGCTGATATTCGAGAGCCGTGACTTTGCAAATATTGTACCAATTTGAATGATAATTATATTGTACTTTTAGTATTTAAATGTAAGATTTAGCTTTAGTTTGATTATTTAACACTTTACTTACTACTTTGAATGTTACTATGTACAGTTTTTAGTACGTATATATTCGAATTATTGACTATTTCAATTGTTAGGCTGCTGCTTTGATTATTCAACTTTTTAACTGACTGTTTTAATTATTTTGTTGAATGGCTTTTAGTGGGTAGCCATTAGAATCATTAACTATTTTATTTTTTATAAGCCTTTAATTTGTTTTGTAATAAGATTTTACGACAAATAACTTTTAGTAGGTGTAAAAGTTTCTTAGAGACTTTATATTTTTTTGATATCATATGTATGTCAAGTAAAGATTAAAGTAGTAATGAGACTTACTACTTAAAACACAAATATTTTGACACGTCCAAGAGCGCGTTTTAGCCGCCAATTGGACACGACGTAAATGTAAATTTAAATGTAAATATAGATACCATTTTTTTCTAAGAAAATGTACGAAAACTAGCTTTCCGCGAAAGTAATTTATTAAGTGTTTCATTTTCAAAGCTAAAAATGGCAATTTTGAAGCAAATTGACGACAAATTTTAGTTTAAATTTTTAAATAGTTTAAAATACTTTGAATTAACGATTTTCAAGCCAAAAAGTTCGGTTCTTCGACAGGTAATTTATTGTATTTTTTAAATAAACAAATAGTACCTATAACTTTAATATATTCCAAACATGTAGGGAAAGTATAACAATAGTAATAGAATAATAATATTAAAAAACTTTTTTTAATAATAAAAAACTTTACAAATATAGCTCGTCAAGAATTTAGACATTAAGTAGGTATATTGAAAAAAATGCATCTAAGAAACTACGACTTCTACGACTTCAATATATTAGAAACGTATGGGGAATGAAAAAACAAAATGAACCAGCTTAAAGTCATTTCAATAATTCGACTAAATTCGACAGCAGACATATTTTCAAAGATGGCAACTGATCAAAAACATCTCCTCAAAAAAGTAATTTGCATGATAGTGGGCCCGTTTTATCGTGCCTTAAAATCGGCATTAGTTCAGAGCGGAATATAAAATGAATGGTTGTCACATTCCCACCATAAAACTATTAGTCGAACATAAAACCGCACAATCTAAGACCAGACGAAATGTTTTGAAACTAATTTTTGATAACAAAACAGTTGGATTTATGTACTACTGGCAGGTACTTTTTTGGGGTACGGGTGTTCATTTTACAATCCGCTATAACGCACTGCTGTCTCGTCTGCTTGAACTATTTTCCGATATTAGTTCACGAAGAAACGCTATCGAACCTATTGTTTGCGTTTTCGTGAAGCTTTGATTTGAAGTTGTTGCATACATGTGAATTAATTAAAATTATAAAACCTGTTGATACTTTTATTCTAGCGCTTCGTCCAGCTCCTTATCAACCATCTGAACGGCTCGATCGAAAAATATATAAATTGCGAACGTTGGCCCGCTGCTGCGTCGGTGAAGAGTTTGTTTTCCTTAGCCGCTTGCGGTCGTCTGTAAGATTCCTTCTCGGATTCCTCAGTGGACAATCCAAAAAGGGCCGGAGCGGCATTCCTATCTACTCGTGAGCGCTTCTGTGAGTGGCTATCAAGATATCCTCAGACGCACGGCCAGTAGTCGCGAAAGGAGATTCGAAGTATTTTTCTTTGAAAGCGATGATTATATGTCATATACAGAAATTTTTAAATTGTTACTAGAGATTGCGAGCTCACTAAGAAAACAATAGGTAGTAACTAATAATAATAGAACAATAGTAGTATAGTAGTAGGGATCCTTACATTACTGCAATAATGGCCAACAAGGAAACGGTTTTGTAAAGACGCAACAACGCGTGATATTGTATGAAGCGTAATGATTTAAGACCATTGCCGGCATGTCAAACGTCGTTGCCGAAATTGAGTTTCTGGTAGAAATTGAGTTTCTGGAACAGTCTTTAGACGTATTGCTAGAATGTAGCCGCGTCATTAGCGATTGTAAGACAAGGGAGTCATTATTAACCATTATGTAAGTATGAACCATCTGAACTATCTGCTGCATTTTGTCGTATAAGAAGCAAAGAACAGCTTTTCTGTACTACTTATGACAACTCAGACATTACTGTTGACATTAAGTGTAATGGTGTTAGGTGTAATCGAAAATTTGAGGATAAATGGCTTTCATACATGTCCTAATATACAAATTTACGAGAGAAGGCGTTTCAAAATTCCCGTTTCACCTGTACGACGGGTAAATATAAAAATATTTTTCTCATTATTCCTATGAGGTTTACTGAAAACTTCGTTTACACGGAAACTCCTTTTATAATTACGAAAAAAAATAAGAGTAGCTATGAGATTATTAATAGTCAGTATACTGACTACTATTAATCCCGAAGTAGTCTGTATATCGTGGTAATAAATACATTTTTTTTGTATTTATAGGTAATAAATACAAAAAATAAAAATACCGGTAAAAAAGGGAAATATTGCATTCATAATTATTAGAAACAATTTGTTCGCGCGGAAATGCACGTTTTTTAGAGAATAAAACTTTATTTTCTGAAAAATAATTTTGAAAAATGAATTTTGTTTCAATTAAAAACTCTTAGTTGAAACAAAATTCAATTTTCAGAAGCCACGCGGCCCCATTGACGCGTTTTATCTCTGTAAACATCCAGTGCATAAAGACGATTGCGCATTCTGTAATTCAGTCGACGGGTCTTATTCAAGGCCTGCCGCTCAGTTCATGCGTTCAAAAGTGGCAAAAAACGGAATATCCATATATATTTCAGGTACATAAATATTTCAGATACATATATATTTTCGGAAGTACTCAATCAGATCCTTTATTTGATACTAAGCACGATATATTTATCTAAATTTATTGACATTTGGACATTTAGACGATTACCTATTTGACATTTGGACATTTAGGTAACTAATTACTAGATATTTGGTACAGTTAAGGTACGCTATGACACTCGAGATGACATAACGATTGTAACAATACAACACAACTTCTAAATCGGTTCAAGCGTTTAGTAGTTAGGTGGAATAAAGAAACGGGAAACATATTATATATATATATATATATATATATATATATATATATATATATATATATATATATATATATATATATATATATATATATATATATATATATATATATATATATATATATATATATATATATATATATATATATATATATATATATACGAATGCTGAAAACATTAAACTCCGTTTTGTTGGGCAGTTGCGTAAAAATGGACAAAATTGGTATTTACAGAATTAAAGAGCAATTTTAAATTTATGAATAGTATACAAGTTTGAGAAAACATAATTAATTATACTTGATTAATTAAACGTAATAAAAGGTCATAGCTTATGAAATCCTCGAGAGGTTTTAATTTTTGTATACCTTTGATTTTTAAATTGTTTTGCTTCTACAAGTCGCAAGAATGTCGAAAATGTTGACATTTTCGTCCGCAGATGTTCAAGACTTTCTAATATTCGGTAGAAACCAAATAATCAAAAAACGAGTGTATACACCTCTCAAGCATTTCATATTCCTTCACTGCCCAAATATTGATTCGTCATTTGAGTTGTAAATTGACTGAGAACAACAATAAAAAGAACAATATTGTTAAATTTGTTTTCGCCCATGTGGTTACTGGGTTATAGGTAAATATTACCCATTACTGTGTTCTAACCATGTAAAATAAATATATATATTTTAAATAAATAAAAAACTGCAGGCACCACACAGTAATTGAGATACTGTGATTAATTCGTGTATTAATAAATTACCTTTTAACAATTTTTTACCTAAAACCACAGTATCTGAAGAAGCCGTGTTGTAACCAAACAAAAATATTTCTTAAATGCTTATAGGTATTAAAAAAGATCACAGTAAATAATAGGTTACTGTATTTTAACTTAAAAAAAATATACATACTGAGTTTTTTATTAAAAATATTCAGATTTTTTTAAAAATACTGTGTTTTTATCTAATGTATCTCAGTAACTATCCATCGACAGACAAACCGAAAAATTTGCCTTATAGTACTCCAACTCGTGATTTTAAAGAACCAAACTTGTATAAACACAGTAAATGAAATTACTGTGTTTTCATTTACGACGGCAGAATAGATGTTCATATTTGTTTTTTGATAAATATACCGTATTATTGTTTTCAAAGCGACGACAATGTATACATAATTAAGTCATCGCAGACGCTAACATCGAAATCATCTCGAATAATTCATACATATTATATTCAAACCGTCGGCATTCCGCATTCTTTGCGACACGGTGGAAATGCCTTTTAAAACTCGAGCGTGATTAGTCATCTTCTCGATTACCATACTCGCGGAGTCCACGAAGCTCGAGTGCTATTGACGAAAATCTCGAGAATTCGTATAAATCTCAAGTGTGACGGCGCGGTCGCGGAGGAAAAGGCGGCGATTAATTAACGCAGCAATGGGTATTAATTTTAATGCCATCTTGGAAATATTTTGCTTCTCCGCTCGTAAACGGCGATGATGACTTCGGGCAGGGTGACCATGCATTTTTAAGGATTTGTAAGTGGCGTTTGACAGCGTCCGATCCATCTGATTGTGACCTCACTTATACCATAATACTAGGACAGTAGCTTTTCTTAGAACAAAATGGCAATCGAAGCGAATGACGTCACGGGCCCTAAGAGCTACCACAAAACGTGATGTTTAAAGAAATGCCCTCACTCCGCACACGCAGATATTCAAACGTTCAAGGCTTTGACAACCCATGCTATAAAAAAAAAAATAGCGCGTAACGCTAACTAAAGGCATTTGCCGTACAGTATACCTCTGGTCACTTCTCTCGCCCCCTATCCTCGTAACGCTTTGCCACTTGAGAATGCCCCTACTATTCTAACTCAGTATACTGTGCTTATACAATAAGATGGCATAGTGGTTAGGTCGCCTGATCTCAAATTGTAAGGTTCCGGGTTAGATTCCCGGCTGGTTCATCATTTTCCGTTGGGATAAAATTGACGGAATTGCAGTTGTAATTCTGTCGATCGGATGCAATGAGAAGTCTCACACTGATACACTATTATACGCACATATACACACCTCATAGTATGGTTGTAGTATGATAAATCCGCTCATTGTGCACAATAAAGAATACAAACGAACAAACAAACAAACTTTTGGCGTGAAAACGTCTTGAAAGTAAAGGAGGGTAAAATGGACGCGGAGGGTTAAACAGAAAGTTATAATAACTATAATTTCTGCACCCCTTTCCTCTTTTCGCTATGCACATCGATAGTATAGAAAAATAGCCACTGACAAACATTTAATGCGAAAAGTGCTGCAAAAGAGTGCAATGCTGCAAAGGAGTAGTGCTGCAAAGGAGTAAAGCGCTGCAAAGGAGTGTAAATTGTGTTCTGTGCACTCTTAACAATGAATTAGGAGATTTTCAAAATATGATATTTCAGGACGACTCGTATTTCTACTATGATTCCTATTCCTTAAATCAATATTCTATTCTATTCATTGTTTTTCATGGATCTAGCTAGGCTCTAATTTCGGCCCCTATTTTGTTGTTTTATGTCATGCAATTCTTGGGATCAGATTTTTGGAAACCATCACTTTCACTTTTCACAACGATTCAGCTTAGAAAACCCCTGATAGTCGTCTCGATTGCAGCCTGATAGCGCGGTGACCCCACCGACAGCGCCGATTCTCTCCTAATTTAATGATATGTTTACAGTGAACATGTGTGCACGCTTTTTGTAGCTGCCGCGGCTATATCCGCTGGAGCGTTACCAACAGCCGATCCAACGGCCGAACTCCTCGACACATCCTTGTAAGGTCGTTTTGGATGTAAATTAAGTGAGCCACCGACCCGCCAACCGGATTTCGACCGTGTCGCGTACGTTTTTTATCGCCGCTACGCCACTTTACTGGGATAACAGCGCGAAAGGGAAAAAATACAACATAAATTAAGTGTTGTACATAACAATATAAAAAATCGGTTGTGATCCCCCAAGTCTTTCCCGGTAAGTAGACAAGCCCTCCCCCCGCCAACTCTACCTCCCCCAGCGCCAATTCGTAGCATATTTGTAGTATTTTCCGTGACATTAAAACGGTATTTTTCCAAAAATGATGTAGTATTTTCTTAAATATGACTTTAAATATTATTTGCGTCGCTTGTATAGGAGATATTCCAACAAAAATTTCACAACGTGATTTCAGTCCAACAAGACATCTGTGTATCGAATATCTAACTGCAATATTTCGAAATCGAAGTCTGACTAGCGCGCCCTCTGATGTACCGATTTTAACCACATCTTTTCAACTACTGCCATGAACCACTGATGCATGCATGCCAAATTTCAGCTCAATCGGATGAAGCGTTTGGGCGCTATGGAGGAATACAAACACACTGACACACACACACTCACAGACAGACTTCAGTCTGGAAATGGTCTTAATCGTCTTAATCGGCCCCATTAGCGTAGCTTCTTTATGAAACAGTATTCTTGTTTGGCTATTACTGCTGTTATGGAGATCGTTATTAAAGAGCCCACGTACATATTTTTTTCTCAGTTTACGCACTTCTACTTTATTTCTGGTAAGATGTTCGTGAATGTCAGAATATATGCTTCTAAGATGCCTTACCCCGTAAAAGTCATTGAGAATCACCCGAGTATAGATAGATAGTTTTTGCCAAACATTTTTGTCACGGATGTGGCGCGGTCGGCACGGCGTCTGTTCTTCTGTTATAGCTACGGGTGCGCGTAATATTATGTCGCAAACGACGCTTCGCCGAATGCCCGAAAGAGCTATCTATCAACGCCTGTATCATTTCGTTCGCCGTCCATGTGTTATTACCCCGCACGCTCTACTCAACGCCTCGCTCAATAAATCGCCATGCGATAGAACTGTCAAAAGCGTGCAGGGATAATTTAATTTCATACAAATAGACGAGTTTTGAGAGTAATTTTATGCATGCATGTTTGAATGAATCAGAATGATCACGAAATGATGACTAGTTCAAAATTCTGAATCTAAATTATGGTTGCCGCGGATAGTCGTTATGGCGAATAATAGGTTAGCGATTGTTCGACATTCCCTGTGGCGAATAGACGAATTACTCGCCTTAACTATTCGACATCAAAAACGATGCTCTCATTAGTAATAAATAACATTATCAAGTCTGGGTTATGTATTTTCGCACCTCACTCAAAAAGACTGTATTCCTAGCAGCCGCGGATCTATATAAGGGCTTTTTGGGCTGCAGCCAGTGCCCCGTGGATATAAAAGGCCCCAGCTCCTATTGAAAACAATGGTCAATATTTTAAATTTTCAGAGAAAGTCTTAATAGGTATAGGGCGCAGAAACATTTAAAACGGACACGCTAAATGTTGCGTTTGATAAGCTGATTATGGATTCAAGTAGAAAAAGCCAAGTCTATGAGACTCAAAGCAAGAAATTCATTTTTTTAATGGATTTGCAAGATTAAAATATGAAAAACATATATCTGAAAAGTGTACGTAATATTGTTGATTATTATTCAAATGACGTAGATGATGACGTAGACGTTATTATTCAGTTAAAATATTACTTTCTACAGTCTAAGCCAGAGTCTTACACCTCTTGCAGTGAAATTTTTATGCTAATTAATAAAGGAAGCTTGTCGATGTTTTCCCAAATTGCTATGATATATTTAAGATTTTTTAACATTGCCAATCACCAGCTGTAAAGCGGAGCTCTCTTTATCCAGGATGTCGTACGTGAAAAACAAATATAGGGCAACACTATCAAAATATCGACTAAATCATTTATCAGTTCTTTCCATAAAATGCGATTTAACAATGGACTTACAATGTAATGAGTTGCTTATAATTTATATACATATGTAATAACAATTCAATCAACAGGTCAAGTCAACTAATTGACAAAATATGGCAATTAGTTGATTAATTAGGCAGGCCTCCAAGTCATATTAGCCCACGGCCCCACAAACTCACGGTCTGCCCCTGATTCCTAGACAGTCCTGGTTTATGAAAAAAAATGTGTATCAACCCAAAACTTTCCTAGCAAGTAGTCAAGAGCTTATGGAGGGATTTGAGCATGATGTCAATTGTTCACGGGAGGATCTCACACCGTTCGGCGATGAAACGTCGATTGTATTGAGAGTCAACGACGCGAATCGTTCATCGGCGATGAGCGCGGATAGTGAAAATGCAACGCATTAAACACGTTCGATTCAATCGTTTACGCAAATATACCACCGACCGTCGAAAATTCAGTGTGGTTTCGGGGAGCTTAGGTGCCCTTGCTGAGTTGGTCACGAAGACCCATTCTGATCAGGGTTGGTCACACTCACGGGTCAACACCCATCCGACGGCCTCCACGCATGAAGTGCGAGCCTGGCTAGGACTCTGGCCTTAGGGTTAGTTTCCCCTCGGAATCAACCTTCTGGCGCTCCTGGACGGTCTGCGCACCGTGCGGCGTAAGTCAATCAATTGCGCACTCTGACTAATAGTCGGGGGAGTCTGGAAGCTGTACTGTTTCCTATAGAGCGGGGGTGGTTGCGGACCTTACGGCGACTGCTCTAGAAACGACCATTGGCTACCCGATCCTGGGTAAACAGCCGGACAAAGGATGCCGTGGTCCGCGATAGATTCGGAATACACAGTTTCACCGCTTCGTAAGGGAGAGGACCGCGCAAGCGACCTTGAACTCATAACCAATCGAGAGACTGGAGTAATCTGGTCGTAATTGGAAGTAAGGGCGTGAGTGTAATCCCGCTGGGTAACACTCCTGGCTATCTCGCGGTTGCGCTTACTCCAGGGAGATAGAACGACTAATCGTTAAAACTTCCTGAGGTGACGGGTTCGTCCGTTGTAGTTGACAACTCTAGTTGTGGTTTCGGCCCATTAAGGCATCTGTCTAGAATATCTCAAGTCTATGAGTCGAATATTTCGAGAATGAAATATAACTAGTAGGTACGTTTCCTGGTGAACTGATTTCCAAGATCTTACCATGATCTAATGATGCCTGCATGCCGAATTTCCGCCCAGTCAGATTAAGCACATCGGAAATAGTCTTAATCGTCTCGGGGGGGCTCAAAATGGATATTTAGTCTATATATAATCTAGAAAAAAATGCGCCTTCACAATACTTTCGTTGGTTGGTGCTCCGGGAAAGTAAAAAAAGCTGGAACCGAATTGTGCAGAAAAAAATAGATTTCCTGCTTCACCTAAACTGCTCCTTCTAAACTTTTAATTTACATTCAATAGTAAAACGTGTCATGATCACGACTGATTACATAACGTAAAAAACAGCTTTGCTGGACCACAATTTGCTTCTTCTGGACTTTGAATATTAATTAACATTCAATCGTAAAACGTGCCATGATCATGATTGATTACATACAGTGATTTAGCCATATTTTTAAATTACGCAATTCGTCTGTAACTGATTGTACATGGCAACGCCAAGGCTGTTTCAGTGTCTATGTTTCAGTGTCCAGGCATTACATGTAACGGGCTCTCGGACTATGCACATGTCTAGATTAACATTTTTCCGCAGGGACAACGGGACAACAAGGAGAGCAGGGAGCGGTCACAGTGCAGCGCTTTAGTAGAAGTTAACGGTGACGTAGGGCGAGACGGGCGGTAGGAAAGAGGAGGGGTGGCGGAGGGTGGGAGGGGGGAGAGGGGGCGTCGGGACGCCTGGCGCCGCCGGCGTCTGTATGTCGCGATCAATTTATTGCAATAACATAACAGTGGCGACGACGGCGGCAGTGCGGCGGCTGCGAGCCACACAGCTCGCTAGCCACGCTGGCACCATATCCATTTTTCCGCCTTTTGGGATAGCAATACTGCATATATGCCGTATACTATATTACACAAGACAATTTCCAGTCTTACAAATGATTCTGCCATAAATTATAAATGGATAGGTTATCAAAGACGCAAGGAATGGCCATTGAATGGCAATGGTGTAAACAAAAAAATATACCGCAATATGTCCTTGTATCGAGAAATCCATGCTCAAAAGGCTCATAAGAGCTTTTACTGTGAGGATAATTATAATTATCTGTAAGAAGACTCTAAACATACTGGAAACCTATCAAAGGTTGACAGTTTTTTAATTAACTTAGTTGAATTTTTGCTGAATTGTTTTTGCTGCTTCATTTTTTATCGTGAACTTTACTAAAATACTAGTATATTGTGAAAGATTTCCAGGCCCTTTAAAGGAGTCATCAACTTTAGGATTAAATGCTGGGATGTTATTTTAAAAATTGGAATTTGAAAATCATTATAGTCATTTTGGCTCGTTTATATCGATATCAAAGGTCTACAGATCAAATGAAACTGTGGACCTTTATTTACTTAATTGCATGATATTTACGTTATACTTAAAACGTTACGAGGAAAAACGATGAATATCAACTTTTAAAAAATGTATTTCCATTTTTAAAATTTACAAACTTAAAAAATGACATTTTAGGAAGGTTTTGAGTGAGGAATATTTTGCCTGTAAAACAAGAATGTTTGAGTGTCAGAAAAATACATACGAGTATTACTGAAATTATACCTCAGAAAAAAACCTAATATTATCATATAAGAGTAGGATAATAATAGAAATATTTGGGTTTCTTCAAAAAGAAATACATTTATACCCCAAAAAACAGCGAAAACGTGGAAAAGTCATTGGCCTTGATCAGTATTTACTATCACAGTCCCTCCTAAGCGTCGACCGGAGGCTCATCTAGGTACCCTACCTCTGGACCTGAAGAGAGAGAATTGTCAAGGTTCACCGTCACTGCGTGGACCTTGATCATTCTTTGTTTGTTTATACTCTTTATTGTGAAATTTCACAATGGACGGTATATTGCTATAATAATAATAATAATAATAATAAAAAAAACTAATTATTCTTAAGAAAAAGCGAGCTTATTGCCTGCAGGCAATATTTTAGAGCTAACCTGTAATCTTATAATATAAGTTATAATACAATCTCTTCCAACCAAACTTACTATGAAGTTTTATATGTACGTGTAACATGTGTGTCTTATTATTGCATTCGATGGACAAAATTGAAATGCAATTCCGTCAATTTTATCCCAACGGAAAATGGTGACCCAGACGGGACTCGAATACGGAACCTTACAATATAAGATCAGGCGACCTAACCTTCTCCTTACACTGAAAGGCAGACTTTGATCTTTCTGATCTGAAGATGGCATTAGTATCTCATTTTCACAAAAAAAAAATACATTGATCGTTTTTCCCCATAGCCCTTAGAAGAAGAAGAAGAAGAAAAAGAAGAAGAAGAAGAAGAGCCCTTTATGTGTGATTATACCATTTATTTTGGATATGCAATGTGATGTTTATTTAGGATAGTAGTTTCCTTCAAAAATATAGAATCAACGATGATAGAATCAAAAATATAGAATCAACGACTCTTTCAAAAAATCAACGATGAAGATGACATATAATATAAAAAAAATAATGCTGCAATTTATGTATGATAGATTAAAAATATCCTGTGAATTGATTTATCAAACAGCGATCATATATTTGTTCCATTTATCAGTGGCTGTTGGCCCGCGCAGATAACGTTGTTTGCTCAAGCTGAATCGATCAGCTGGAGTTCAAAGTCAACTACTCAATTCCAATGTTTTTCAAAAAAAAAATGCATTTTGATTGGCAGCCAGGTAGAACAGTCCGCTAGTATAATACGATAAATAAACAGTCTCAACATACAGGAACCCCAGTCAAGCACTAGACCTACTAAAACACGTTCATGAATAATTATTTTTCAAATTATTACATATTTCCCTTTTCCTACTAAGTATGCCCTTTATAAGGTTACGATTAGTTAAAAAGACAAGGTTGAATTCCGCATTACTTCAGATCCTAAATATTTTTTTATTTCCTTATGGGCGCCCTTAATTGGGTATAATATTTCATGAGTGTTTATAAAAGGATTGCGACGATTTCTCGGGTGGGGGGGAAAACTTTCGTCTTCTTCTTCTTATAGTGCCGTGCTTGCTTCTTCTTCTTAGGACGACTCTCCAACTAGTGACAACTAGTCCTTCGCTAGGCAACACAATTTAGCGACACTCGTAATCCCGGTCCATTCTCGAATGTTCCGCAAGGTTTCCGTCTAAGGCTAGGTCTCCTCTCGCTGCAACTTTTCCCATCATAATGAGGTCCAGGAGTTCGTTACCTGTCGTGCCTACGCACGTGACCTAGGTATGCATCTTTGCGCTGTTTGATGGCCTGCCAAATCTTGCGTTTTTTTGCCATAGAACTTCCTCATTGGTGACTTTCTGAGTCCAAGATACGACATCATGCGTCTGCATGCCCACATCTCGAATTCTTCTACATCTTCGAATGTGTTTGCTAACAAAATTAAACGACGGTGTGATAAAGACCGCAACGTGCCAAAAGCGTTAAATCGAACATAACTCGGTATTTGTTTAAAACTAGATAAATCTGGCGATATACGTAAGTGCCTGTTTGTGGTGTTTGGTGTTGTAGCAAATATCGTGATGTTTTCGTGATTTTTGCAATACTGATTGGTGACGGTTGACGCCATCGTTCTGTCGCCAGCCTCGTATACGACTTCGATTTAAATATTTTTGGATTTGATCCCGCAGTGCGATTCCCAACATGGCTCTTTCCGTGGCCCTACGATATTTCCGAAAGCTTCCAATCTGAGCAAAGTAGACATAAGTACGGGTCGATTAGTATATCATAAGGCGGTTGAATGTATTAATGTTGGGTATTGTCGTAATCAATAGTTCTGATAGTATCCAATAGATTTACTGTATAAAACATTCGTTTTGAGTTGATGTTGAAAAGTAATGTTTAGACTCAAAGTTAGCTTAGACTCAAAGAATTCAAGACGATATATATATATATATATATATATATATATATATATATATATATATATATATATATATATATATATATATATATATATATATATATATATATATATATATATATATATATATATATATATATATATATATATATATATATATATATATATATATATATATATATATATATATATATATATATATATATATATATATATATATATATATATATATATATATATATATATATATATATATATATATATATATATATATATATATATATATATATATATATATATATATATATATATATATATATATATATATATATATATATATATATATATATATATATATATATATATGTATATATATATATATATATATATATATATATATATATATATATATATATATATATATATATATATATATATATATATATATATATATATACATATATATATATGTATATATATATATATATATTTATATATAATCATATATATATATATAATCATCTTATTGATCAATTCTAAAAAGAATATATACACAAAACAATCAAATATATATATATATATATATATATATATATATATATATATATATATATATATATATATATATATATATATATATATATATATATATATATATATATATATATATATATATATATATATATATATATATATATATATATATATATATATATATATATATATATATATATATATATATATATATATATATATCTATCGTAAATGGTTGGAAAGAGCATTTTAACAGCAAGCCAGTAATGCTGCACTAACTCCTTGTGATAGAGTTAAGCGTAATGTCGGGAGCGAAAGAGAGCTTCTGCGGCGACGGCTACGCGTGTCCAAGACGGCGCCAGTACACTGCCAAGGCACAGTATACCGAGAGAACAGTAGACGCTTTCTCGGGCATTGCGGGGATAGGGTGCGTGGGATATGAGCAGAGGGGTGCGTCTCGACGAACGCCTTTCGTAAGCGCTACGCGCGGGTAAAGTGAAGTGAAGTTGGCAACTTTTTCAAACGTTTGAATATCCGCGTCGGCCGAGTAGCGGATATCTGACGGCCACATGCGATCTCTTACGACTCGTGACGTAGCTCGCCTTGATTTCAATTTTGTTCTAAGAGATGCTAATGTCTGGTAGACTGTAACCGAGGTGGCAGGTATACAGGTAGATAATGAAATACCTATTGCGTCATGGTCACAATGTATAGATTTAAAAAATATTGTTTATTTCCTACATTTCTTCATTGCCGCTACCAATGGCAATAAAACGATTCCCGTGTACCAGACACAGCCAATTTTTAATAAAATCTAACCTATTTGAGGCTCTTACAGCTCGTTCAATTTTGCATTGGATCGGACAGTTCGTGGTCTATTATCTTCTATTCAGGAATATGAAGAGTTGTTCCGCACTGACCTCTACGTCATAGTCAGTTAACGGTCGCTGCTGATACCATCATACGAACCCTAGCAGCTGCCAAAGGACACTGTTTTAACGCAGGGATGCGACCCGCGACCCTTGCGTTATAGGGCGTTGTGGCACATGCCTTTTGGCCTGCGTGCTGCGTGAGCCCTTGTGTCAGTCCGCAAAGCAGGTGTAAATGAACCGAGCCAACAAATTGTAGTTTAACCCATTAGGCGGCAGTATTTGCCTAATTAGATAGGGCCATATAGTCAGAGAGCTCACTGCAGAGGTGTATCATTCTTCAGTGTCTTCAAAATACGCATGTTTTAACAAGGATTACGTAAATAACTCGGACTGTGGTCCGAGGTACGTACGAATTAACATGACGCGTACGGCGTTGACGTGACAGTAGTTACCGTGCTGTAATGTTAAAACATAATGTTATTTCATTATGTAGCGATCTTGGGATCTCGCTTCTAACATGACAACATGTAGTACACAGTATAGGTGTTAAAAGTCGTCGAAAGTTTCTGTAATACATGCACTGCAATTTAAATGAAAATAACGTTTAAATACAGTTTTTGAAGCTTTTGAATGATGTTATGGGTGAAACGGATGCGGAGGCAGTTAAATATATTTTATATTAAAAGTGCATTTAGTTGTTTTAGCTAATCGAATAGTGTATTTATGATATATATCTTTATCGTCAACTTGGGTTGTCGACTACAGCGGGCGAGCCCGTCACCACAGGAAGTTTTAACGATTAGTCGTTCTATCTCCCTGGAGTGAGCGTAGAAGACTTGGGACAAAACAGTCCACCATCTAGCTACGCCACAACCCGTTAGAGACCAACGCCTTACCGCGAGATAGCCAGTAATGTTACCTGGCGGGCGACACTCGCGCCCTAACTACCAATTGTGACCAGATTTCTCCGGTCTCTCGATTGGTTCCGAGTTCGAGGTCGCTTGCGCGATCCTCTCCCTTACGAAGCGGTGAAACGGTGTATACCGAATCAATCGCGGACCACGGCGTCCTTTGCCCGGCTTTCACCCAGGATCGGATGGCCGATGGTCATTTCAAGAGCAGTCGCCGTAAGGTACGCAACCACCCCCGCTCTATAGGAAACCGTACAGCTTCCAGACTCCCCCGACTGTTAGTCAGAGTGCACAATCGATTGGCTTGCGCCGCACGGTGCGCAGACCGTCCAGGAGCGCCAGAGGTTTGATTCCCTGGGGAAACTGACCAAGGCCAGATCTTTATCATCAAATTTATCATCTTTATCGTGGTGGTGTTTGTTGATCTTCAAAACTACGTTTTTTTTTGTTTGAATGAGAAGAGTTACAAAACGCGCCACGTCACAAATTATATACAAGTAAACGCATTATTCTTACAAGCGGGTACAATAATCGATTCGAATGCAAACACACAACAATGCAAATATTCTACCGAGAACAGATTATGTATATTCCTGATTGTATTCGATTGGGTGCAGCTGTCGATGTCAACGTTGATGATAGCATTTCGCCCACCCCCCATCAGGGCGTTACGAACGAGTCGCTTCAATGCCGATGGGGACGGATTGTTTTGTTTCCTCCTAATGCAAGAAATGATTTTTATGCCAAAATAAGGTGCATCTAAGTGACGAGGCTCAGCAATTTCATACAATCGTCATATGCAGTAGAACAACATTCAACACGGGCACGTGAACAACTTGCTATAATACCCAAGCACAAAACTACACATTTCCAGTGCAGCTTTTCGTATTATTCTGCGGTTGTATGGAATCGGTTGGGAATGGCTTTGCGATCGAAATCAATTGCAGTATTTAAGGACCACTTTAAAAGTTTATTATTAAAGGAAGATATTTAGATGTCATAATTTGATTTTATTTTAAAATAACTATTGCTAATTGGATTATTACTATTGTCTTCGTTCATTTATTAATTTGTAACCTGATTATTTAATGTTAAATATTTTGATTTTGATTATTTGTGATTACGTTATTTTCTTTTAATATCATTTGATGTTAAATATCTTGATTTTGATTATTTCGATTTGTGTATTTATTTGATTATGATTATTTGGATTTTTTGTTTTAAGATTTATTTGATTTGGTTATTTTATTTTAAAAATCATATACCTATGTATCAATAATTAATAGGTGTGTCCTGAAAACCAGGATAAGAGATATCCTGAGGATACCCCTAATTTGCAGCGTTTGTAGCTTTATTTCATAGTCTTTGTCTATTTATAGTTTTAATTTTTAATCTGTGTGTTCTTGTTTTTTTTTTTTTTTGTATATGTTTTTTATAACAGCTGCAAATAAATAAATAAATAAATAAATAAATAGTTTCGATACTAAACAGTAGATAAATAAATAGATAAAAAACTCTTTATTGTGCAATGTGCATAACCTTAAACTGTAAACAAAGGCCGGTTAATCGTCGCGAAGAAATCTCTTATATTCATGAGATCAACCCATAAGTTTGTCTTGTAAGATTGTCGGGAAGCATAAAACGAACTTAATCCTAGGACTTCATAGCGTTAACAATATCTAGAAGAGGTTAATCTAATATAATATTTAATATATTTAAGCAAACTCTAATAAAAATATTAAAACTAATGTCTTTTTAGTGTTTTAGTCGACGGTAGTTCGGAAGCTCAACCTACAGTTTTAGCATGACGATATCAAAAGTTTCGTTACATTTTATTTCCTTGATGTATACGCTGGCAACGTTAACAAAACCGTTTGTCTTTTTCATGTTTCTTCATACCTAATTACGCTCGAAAAAGGAAAAGTCCCTCAAGTTTTTGATAATGTCGCCGAAAGTTACCAACCGTAAAAGTAGGTCGGCGCAGATCACTGGCATTGTTAATAAACCGGACGCAGCATATCAAAAAATATATTTATCTCTTTCAAACATCCACCCGCATCATTATGTTAGAAAAAGAACGAAACAAAATTTGTTTGCTAATAAATGGGTTATTATGATAAAAAATACTAATAAATTTTATACAGGTAGTTTCCTTGTGAAACCCCAATTCCCTGGGTATAACTTTGGTCTCGATCCATGCACGCAAAACTAATGTTCTGCACTATCTAATGGCGAGCTACAACTACGTGGATAGCGCGAAAATATCATAGAAGTGTATGTCCTGTGGCGAGTTATAATAAAATTAAAAGCGCGAAAATATTATCCGGGCTCAAATACCTATGTATACCAATTTTCATGGCGATCGGTTAAACGATATAGAAGTTGATGCACTGCTGTGCCACCTAGTGGCGAGTGACAACAATGCGGATATCATAAATACCTTCTACATGAAAAAATACATAGAAGTGCCAAATGTCATGGTATTCGGTCAAACGGCTCGCACAGAGAGATATACCAACATCCTTTTTATATAGAATATAATAACTTTATTGTGCTATAAAAACATAACAATATTACACTGGTTTTATAAAAAAGACAATTTATGCACAAATTGTGGACTTATCGCTATAGCGATATATTACAGTATATCGCACCTCCGATCAAATATAGTAATAACTTGAAAAAATATATATTATGATATTTCTTTATGAAAATTATCGCCATTTCTCATTTTACACACACAAAAAAAGTTATAACTGTTACTTTACCATTGACGAATTAGTGAAGTAGCAGTTTTAACTCTTTTTGAGAGTGTACCTACAATGAGAAAATAATGAGGAGTGTACATTTTTTATGCAGAAACACCATAACTGGATTTTTTCCAGTTATTACTATATTTGATCGGAGGTGCGATAAATATAGATCCCTTGGAATATCATTATTAAATAGAATGCCTTGCACGCCACTGGTGTACGACTCTCTCACACGACAATCAGTCTTTCCGTGTCTTTCCAGCCTAAAGCTCGGTATGACACCGGTACCAATCAACCCCACAACCCCCTTTTGGGGTTAAGTGACAGCGGCGTGGAATTCGTTCCCGCATTGTATCGAGTGCACAGGTGGTGTGTTCGCGCGTCGCATATGGCACGATCCTGGTTTCATTATAAACGTCCGACTCGTGTTTGGCGATAAAAATACAAGCTGGGGTGTCGCTGCGGTTGAAGGGGATAACGATATATAGACACTGCGCTATGCACGCTTGTTCTATTTAAATGATATATAATAATAGGTCCAAGCCTATGAATTGCCCTTTGGCTACTTTAAACTAGAACACTGGCCACTTTGAACTAGGACAACTCCGGTTTTAGTCGAAATTCCGAATTCGAATAAATTTTAATTCAAATCCATTTTATTCCTTAGATATTTTCGTGTGTGAGACCACCGAGCCTGGTCAATCGCTCTTCGCCGCTTTTTCCGCACGACAAGCAAGCAAGGCCACAAACAAGGCCTCAGCTCGGCTCCGGTGGAGAGCCAGGCGGCACCTTTTTCGTGGAGGCGAAGACCGGCGCCGTTAACCACTCGGGAGCAGCCATCCGTCGAGAGGAAGATGCATTGGCGGCGGTCGGAGTGGCCGATGAAGACCCTTCCGCAACACGAGGACATGGAGGTCGTCGCAAGGGCGACCCCCTCCCCCCACTCCGCTCCCAGCCTTACGACCGCCTTCTCGAGTGTGAGCAGGAGGAGAAGGAGGTCACGATCACGGTGGCAGACCATAGAAAGCCGTTACCATACTGTTGTGCTTCCTACAGTGCACAGCCACGCCTCTTGCTCCGGGAGAGCGCCGAATAGTGCACTGGGCGCACTTTGATATCTGCCGCAGGGCGAGCAGTCCTGCATCGCCACATACAGAAAGCCGGGTCAATGGGCCCGGCTCACACGAAGCTCCGCTAAAGTGCAATTGCCCAGCGGAAGACGTCACGGGCCTTAAGGAGCCGTTCACATAGTACGTAATCACCGAGGCGGGGGGGGCTGAGGCTTACGCTTGATTTTGATTATGTGGGGGAAAGGGGGTGCCCGTCCTAATTACGTAATCAACTTTTATCACCGCATCGCAATGGTTTTGGTCTAAACCTGCACATTAAATGTGCATTTTTAATGCATTCTTAAATATTTTATTCTCTTTAATACAGTCTTTACAACCACTGCGGTCTGTAGATTGGGATTTGTAATATAAACCCAAAGCGTTTGAGATTTTGTAATTACTTTTAAATAATAAAGTAAATTTTTTAAAAGCATTTAAAGCGGGCTTGCAGACTGAATCACGAACGAGACTGCACGACCATACACTTCAGAAAACAGTCGCAAAATTGTAGGAGTCGCGACTGAAGACTCTTTGTTACCCACCGCGTATTGCGAGACCGTCCTCTCGACCACACTTTTTAATTTTTCCTCACACGAAGGTGCACTTTGTTGACACGGCGGGGCCTCTTAAGTATCAGCGAGGGCGAGACGTAACAACACGTTCAGTATGCGGCATTAGCATAATCCGTCGCGCAACTGCGGAGGGTCGCACTTATCGACGGATTTGTCCAAGCTGCGACCATTTATCACCGCTGTCGCAGCAGCGCCCTCTATCGCCGAGCATTAGCAAGTAATTGAAACGAAGCGAACGAGCCATCGTTATACTTTACCCCCCGATTTGAATCTTACAAGATTGGGAATTGTAGGATAATTTTATTATGTAAAAAACAAAAAGAACATCATTCATTGTACCCAGCGACAACGCGGGTCTACGAGTACAGTAGTTTGACACCAACATCAATGGGAAAAAACAATATTTTAGGCCACTCGTCACCCACCATGCCAGAACTTGCTCTAAAGATTCGCATTTTTTTCGGAATTTCGATATTTTTCTGCAAGGAAAAAATCAACTCCTAAGAGGTATCGGTATTTGGATGAATTATTTTTGTACGTAATTTGATCCTAATTAATCGTGTAGTTTCTGAGATACATCGGTATTTCATTTATTTATTTATTTAAAGAAATGCGCATTTTTTAAAACTACAGTACATTACATATTATCATTAGAGGTTCCATTGTAAATAGTAGTAAAAAAGAGAGTACCGCAGCCCAGTCCTTCTTTAGATCAACGCTGCCTAACTAGGCCTAGGCCCGTACTAAGGCAAGCGTACCAATAAAATAGTGGCTTGTGCATACTTTAAACTACATATGTTAAAAGAGAAAAAAATACGTGTGGCACTCGGGGACTGCCACGGTAAAGCTATTGCATAGCATTTTTAACAACTTATGCAATTATAATTATTTCTTTATTTTATTTTTTCTGATATCAGATAACTGCGCTCTATCGGAAAACGTTGAAATTATTCCGAATCATTTGCGGCTGCGGTAGCAAATGATTCGGTATAATTTAAACGTCTTCCGATAGAGCGCCGCGCACGAATTTTTTATTCAATAAAGCAAAAAAAACGAATTATTCTAAAAAAATCGTAGATAAAAAGATAGATAATTAAATTATCTTTAAAATGGTGCAGGTTTCATAATAATATGCCAGATAGTATTTGCGTAGTAGTCGTTTTTGTGTTCGGTTAGACCTAATTTCACAAATTATTACACTATGTAATATAAACAAAATCTAAAATATTCAAAGCTAAGAATATTAGGAAAATGTTCTTGTTTAACATATATTTTTTTCGAATCGTAATCAGTACTCGTTTAGACGTAATTATGAGTTTAAAATCATTAATTTTCGTTAAGAAATTTCTTCATTCGGTCGCCGCGCTGGCCTAGGCCCGCGTTAAAAGCTATGCAATAGCTTAAAAAAGTATCTAATAATATTAGGACTTAACTTAAGGCAATAGACAATGTATGTAGAAATTATTCATTACTTTAAAAACTAGGTCATTGATATGTCAATGCGTTTGTCAGTCTGTAAATTATATTTGTAAAATACCTATCATAAAACACAATAAAATTAATTTCAATAACACGAAAAAGGTAAATAACAAGGTATGTTTTGTCAATGAGACCCAATGTCTCAAAATGTGTAGATTCGATGCTAATCCAAATTCTAAATTTTGCTCTAAAACAAGGCTTTCTCTATTTACATACTCCATCCACCAAGGAGCGCGCTGGTCATACTTCAATCTCGAAATATTGGACTTAAATATATTTGAAATTCAGTACACAGATTCGTCGTTGGGCCGAAACCACATTGTGAAATTTTAATTGAAATAAATTAAAATTTGCGAAATACTACAAATTATTTAATTGAAAATACGATGTATGTATGTCTTTGCTCAAGTGAAAAGTATGACAACGAGAAATTAGATAATTCGATATCTGATAATTCGATATCAATATATAACGAGAAATTACATAAATCCTATAATTAGATATTGCGATATAAATATCAACTATTTATTAATAAAAATCGCCAAGGTACTTCGAAGACCAAATGAAAGCTTATCTCGATAAGGACGGGGCTAGTTCACTTAAGTACCGATAGAGAGTCTAACTCCCATGAAGAGCCGACGATGCAATCTGGCTTGAAATTCGCAAGATGACTCACATCTTTAATCGCTTCTCGAGTGCCATTTGGCCCGAATTTTTCCATTGGTATCTGGAGTCTTGGATCTGGTGGCAGCGTGGCGCGGCGCGAACGTGGTTGAATAACGAGAAGGCTTCGATACGCAGCAGGAGGACCAGCCACCAGCCAATTGAGAAACATGCAGATAGGCCCTTCCATATATTTGATACCTATTTATTATTAGATATTAATACATTAAAACCAAACTTTTAGAATGGAACCCGACGAATGAAAATGTACTTATCTCTTATAGCCTTACGAGTTGGCCATTACCTAAATCTAAGATGGGAATAAAATTTCTTATACCAATATACTCAATGGTAAACATTCTGAAGGTGATAAATTACTTGTCCAGAATTACAATTTTATTTGGCGAATGGCGCCAAACCTTTTAAGATTGAGTATTTATTCAGATTCAAGATGAGAGTATTTTATTTTAACAGTTTGGATATTGACTTAAATAAGTATTGTGGTCGAAAACAACAGTAACCAAATGGTTGCTGAACCATGATCCTATACTTTAGAATACACTTGAGTGACAGTATACGGAGTGCTGATTATTTTTTTCCATAAGACAAGTGATGCAGAGAGTCGTTCTTGTTACCCAAATGGAGCTCTCCGATCAGGAATGCCACGTCGGACAACGATGACGATAATTCGACCATTGCAGAGTTTGTGGGTTTGATCGCACGTGCATCTACAGTATCAGCAGTCGTGTCTTCGCCGGAAATGCGATCGAGAACAGCATCGGCTGCAGTACGTAGCAGGCGACTTTCGAAGCAACTTGGTTGCAATTGAGGCGAACGGTCGATGTGGACTCTGAGGTATTTAACAGCGTTTTGCAACGATACGGGTGCCGCCGAGGTTCTTCGGCGAGCCGGCGATGATTGCGTCGGATTTTACCGCGTTTTCGGCGATTCCCCACACCGTAGTGTAATTACTGCTGCAGTTTCTTGGCCGCATACTTCAAGTTCATCGAAGACGCCATGCATATCGCATAGTCTGCGAATAGCGCTATCTTCGTAGGCACCGAGTGGCACGTCTCAATAAAGAGCCCTTTACCAAAGAGGAAGGAAGCCACCAGGTCTCGAAGCAGATGCTGTGTCGTGGGGCGGGTTGCGAGGTTGAAGCTGAGGCCATCGCCTCAGGAACACTTTTTCGACGTCGAGGAATGCCCACGTGAGTAGTCGAAAGGCCTAAATGGTGACCATATCAAGGAGCGAGGTGCGGAGTCAAATTTGCGAGCATGTAGTGCTCGAAGACAAGCAAGGGTGGGCACCAGAGATATTCGGCGATAGCTGCCTGGTTGCCGCAGATCCTCGTCTTCGACAGCATTATCACCATAGCCATCTACCACTTCTCCGGAGTCAAATTCAGTTCAGTCCTGCAAAGACCGGAAGATAGTAAAGTGGGAGCAGTCGTACAGTGCCGCTACGATGATGTCGAGTCGAGATCAGGTGCCTTCTTCATCTTGAGTTGCCTCCGGTGGGGTTTCTCCACAGGCAGGCGGACGGCCCTGGTGAGCTCGGGTCTTTCGACCTAGTGAAGGACGAAGGTTCTCTCCAGTTGGCTCGCCCAGAACTGGTGTATATACACACCTACGGATGGAATAGGGGTATAGAGAGTAATCATCGATATATAAGACCAAGATATGCCCTACACTAGTACATTTACAAATGAGTTGTGTCATAACCATAGAAACATGTGACAGAGAGAGAAAGAGAGAGAGCAGTATGCGAGAGAATATCACGCCAATATTCTTCGCGGGATCGCTCACACCGGAAAGTACTGGCGGAACTACTACTGGTATTGTGGTCATTTTCGCGCGCGAAAGGCGAAAATGCACAGGTGGTGTATTCGCCCTTGTATATCGATGGGAGTAATGGTACTTCATGATGGACCATCGTATAATACATGTATATTTAGATGTTGTGGTCATAGTAGGTGAATGTTTGAGCTGGTCTACCGTCTGATTTGTTCAGTGTTGGCGATCGGGTTCGCGGTCCGCGCGGGCCGCGGCCCCTGCCGGTGCCCGGTCCAGCAGCTACTGCAGCGCGGACCGGTTCCAGCCTCTCTTGGCCATCTTCGTATTTTTGACGCCGCACTTGGCGCCGCCGAGGCGCTCGTTAAAAATAAACCACACGTATATCACGGCATGGGAACAGCCGAACAGCCTACATTTAATAAGCCGGCTGGCGAATTAGGCCGCTATTTTATTGGGCGCAGTCACATGAATAATTTATTGTTACACGATACAGATGCTCGATACGATATCGTTATTATGGAAGAGTCGCTGTAGGATCTTCAGAAAATACTGAATGACCTCTACGACGCTTGTGCGTGACGACCTCTACATAGTGGCATAGTGGTTAGGTCGCCTGATCTTACAATGTAAGGTTTCGGATTCTATTCCCGGCGGGGTCATTATTTTTTGTTGCGATAAAATTAACGGAATTGAATTTCAATTCTGTCGATCAAATGTACGAGTAATAACAAGACACACACTTACACACATGTTACACGCACACATACATGTAAACAGTTCATAGTATGGTTGTTTGTAAGAGATTGTCGTATGATAATAAACCCGCCCATTGTGAAATTTCACAATAGAGAGTAGAAACAAATAAACAAACGCTTTTTAACAGCTAAGTGTAACTACTAATGATGATGGACAGAACTAAGATTATAATGTACAACGCCCTCGCCGACCCGACACCGGAGTCTGCATGGGAACTAGTTATGGCAAATTTTGTGATGAAGGTGGATTGTATGGAGTCGCCGCCTATCTGTATAGCAAAATTAAGTGGTCTGACCGAATTTCTAAGATTGATTTATGGGACCTGACCAAACTGCGTTTTATAAAAAAAATATAACACTTCCTGGTACTGTGAATTTATCGCATATATTGCTGCATACACCTGGAATGGACTTCGCAGATCTCCAAAACGATGTCGGTGGAATTCTAATCTGCTATATAAAAGCAGCTCTTGGATATACAAGGCACACCTCGAATCCTGCCGCAGGGCACCCAGTCCTGCGATGCCACATCCAGAAAGCCAGGCCAATGGGCCCGGTTCCCGCGAAGTCCCACCTAACAGAACGAATAGTGGAAGACGTCACAGGACTTTCAAAGGGCCTGTCGACTGATACAACGACGATAAGGAACAATATACTTACCAGACAGTAGCGTCTCTTAGAACAAAATTGAAATCGAAGCGATTTACGTTAAGAGTGCTAAGGGCTCGCATATGGCCGCCACATGTCTACTGCTCCGCCGACGCAGATGTCAAAAGTTTGGGAAATTCGCCAACCTTCACACGCGCGTAACGCTAACCAAAGGCGTCCATCGAGACGTACCCCTCTGCTCACTTCCCTCGCACCCTATCCCCGCAATGCATTGTCGCTCGAAAATGCATTTACTGTTCTGTCGGCATGTACAAGGAGACGCCTCGAAACAATATAGGAGACTCCTCGAAACAAAAGTTTAGGAACCTAAGTAGGTACCTACTGACACGTGCGGCATCTTATTAATCTGAGAAATTCATTCAGCTCCAAAAATGAGACTGTGATTCCGATGTGATTCCGAAAATGAGAGAGAGAGTTCCGTCTCTAGCAAAATCCTTCATAACGTCGTTCTTTCCATTTGTGTTTACTTTACAAATTGGACAACAACGAATTTACCGCGTGAAGTTTGTAGCACCCGACGTTTCGGATATGTTGCTACCGCCGTTGTCTAGGGTAGACTACCCTGTCTACCCTGAACACCGGCGCTTGAACATCGCTGAAAAGTCGAGTGCTTCAAACTTCACGCGATAAATTCGTTTTTATCCTATTCATAAAGTCAAACAACCGCGATAGCCTTCGATGTATTTACAACTCCGCACAGCAGCACCTACAATGTAAATTCACAACTCCGCGTTAATAAGCGAAAATAAATAAATAATTTAAAAAAGAACTTCAGACAATAAGACTTTCATCGTCGAAATCACGAAAATATTTGCGAAAACCAAAAACTACTATTTCAGATGAGTCAGATTATTGCCAGAGCAAATTAGTCGCATATTCGCCTGCGAATTTCTATCATATAAGTTTAATATTATTTCATCAATCTATCGATATAACGTAAATGAATGGATTTTTTTAATCATTCGGGTAGGTCATGAGCCGCGTCATGAATTACGCCTCGCTCGACAAAATAGATAACTCTAGGTCAGATGCACTCATCGGTCGTATTTAAAAATTGATAATAGATAGATAGGATTGATATTGTATATTACTATAATGAGGGTTCAAAATCAGTATGTTTTGAACAACGGAAATACATTTCGTATATATGCTGAACGTCAAGAGACATTATTAATAGAAAACGTACACAACGTAAAAGACAACGAATTCTTTGAAATCCGCTGGAAAGAACCATCGAATAAAATAAAATGAAGATGGAAATATATACATTTTGAGCCCCTCTGAGATGATTAAAACCACTTCAAGATTGAAGTCCGTCTGTGTGTCTGTTTGTGTGTATTCCTCCACGACAGCGCCCAAACGATTAATCCGATTAAGCTGAAATGTCTACCTTCTATCCTTAATCCGATTGGGCGGATATAAAAACCTTCTATCCTCGTTTCCCGTTTGATTTTATTTTCCCGGCCGACCACCCGTCGATAAGGGAAAGTATTGTGAACGCGCAAAAGTAATGTTTCGAGGTGATGACGAAAATATCTATTTTGAGACCCCAAGAAGATTAAGATCATTTCAAGAATGAAGTCTGCTGCGTGTCTGTGTGTTTGTATTCCTCTACGATAGCGACCAAACGCTTAATCCTTTAGCGAAAAGAGCCGATTGAGGTGAAGTTTGGTATGAAGGCATCATTTGGTCATGTCAAGAGTTGAAGAGATTGTGGTTAAAATCGGAATTTGGAATATTCGACTTGGAGACTTGAAATTTGGCACAAAGATGGGCAAAAATCGCTCAATACATGGGAAGGGGGTCAAATCGCTCAATACATGGGAAGCGGGTCAAATCGCTCTCATAAATTTTGTTTACACTAACACTAAATTACATCAAGCGACCAGAAATGGTACTAAGGTAAAAAGATAGTTCATAAGAGTACATACAAATGAGTATAGAGTGTGTTAAATTTTATATAATTATTTGAGGTTTCAATCAAATGTCGTTCAGATAATGAAACATGCATTGCATCAATATATCAAATATAAAGAAAATATTTAATAAAAATCAGTCCTATTTTGTTGTTATGTTCAATACTTTACTCGACCTCTCTACATTGTTATTAAATTTAAATAAAGATTTCAGTGACAGCGTTGTCACACTCCGCACTCTGAAGTGCTTTAATTTTATTTATATTTTCATTTCAGAACAGTGAATTAATAACAGTGAATAGTTATTAATTTTGTTTTTATTTATTTATTTATTCAAGAAAATATATAAGAATAATTTAAACACAATGATTTTGCGTCACTCCTAACTATAGGAATACCAATTGCATTTTAAAAGTAAGTTTATGAAAAATATGTTTTCTAATTTATGTGGTAAAGTAATTATAAATACATAATTATGACCACATAAAATTTTATTAAATATAACCATAACTAAAAAATGTAAATATAACTATTTCAGTAAAATTGTCGGCTTTATTTCACAGTATAATGTTAACAGAAATAGGATAAAAATACTTAGTGAAAATAAATTAAAATATCAAAAAAATATATCATTCTAAAAAAGGTATTTTTACGGGAAGCTGAACCTAAAAAAGGTGATAATTTAAATCTCGATTTCTTTTAACCACGCTAGATTTCTGCTGAGAAAAGAAGGCGATAATTTTAGCGTGCTAAACATGTTAAACCTGTCAAAACCGACCAATGTGGCATACTAAATAATCGAAGAATCGGACTCGACGCTTGTATGGATTGGGTTCGTACTTACATGAGCCCGATATCGCGAAATTCCAGGAAGGATATTCATTTTATTTGTTGTGGTCAATTAGCCTTTATGAGTATAAAAACCGTTAACTTGGTAAGTACCTGAGCGATTAGGAGTATTAATTAGTGCAACTGTAACAGTTCAATTTTGCAAAAGGTTTGACTTTAGTGCTTTTGTTAATTCCACCTCAATTAGTACGTATTCAATTAATGTCTATGAAATACACATTCTCTATAGTGATTGCAATTTGGTAAGAATCGCTGTTAATATTATTGCATTTTAATGACAATTTTGGCAAATAAGATATAGTCGACTATACAGTCAACTGTAGTTTTTATTTTTAAAATGTGCAGAGCGCTTTAATCTTTGAGGACCATAAGCTTTGCGATAGAATACGGATTTTTTTAATATATAAAACTGTTAAATAACATGATATCAAGTTTTGTGAAAATTGGTTCAACAGATTTTGTATGAATTGATGGAAAATATGTGTCCCTCTGGTCCATAAGAGATGCAAGTTACCACTTTTTCCAAAATTTTAATAGTACGCACTAAAAAAAAAACAAATTGAGTTCATTGGTCATTTGCGATGTTTTAAAGAAAAATGCGTTTTTTTTTCTTATTTTTGCTAATGTTAATATTTTGATTTCTCAGTAACATGGAAAAAATATAATTTAGAAATTATCAGTATTCGATAATTTATAAAATGATTTTTGAAGTTATGGGACACGTATGTCCCATGGTCCACGCAGTCCCATGGTCCACGCAGCGCGGAGCGCCCTAACCAATATTGGATAGATACAATTTTAGCATTTGTAAGCGTCTAACCATTAATGGTTAACTCAAATCGGAAGGGTTAACCGCTCGGAGCCACCCTTCGCGCGCAAAAAACTGCGCCGCAACTTTTTGGTCGATTTTGTGAATAAATACTAACAATATCGTTTTTTCATGAATTCCGTTTTGTTACCTAGTAATTAATCTTGTTAGTCATGTATATTATATATTTGTATAATATACATGGGGGGCGGCCGAAATAATTACGCGCGGATCTGTCACAGCGACGCAAAGTCTAGGTACTGTCGGGAGGCCGCGCCGGCCAAAAGCTATATGAAGAATAATTTTGTGGCCTGGTTGTGAGAACACGAAAAATAATTTTATTACAATTATGCCGGATTTTAAAAACCCGGTCCTTAAGATATCATTTCGCCAAAACGAAATTGGTAAATTATTTCCATATTAATTGTAAATTATCTTTATTCTGTTACTGTTTTCCAAAAAAATAGAAACGAGCGAGATTTGTCTCTAGTTTTTGAAAAACCTAGGGATGATTCTCAATATAAAAAATACCATTTACCCCAGCGTATGGTCTATTTGCATAGTACCAAGACAGTTTTTGGACCTTCCATACAAAAAATATAAGAAAAAAATGTTTGAAATTACGTAATTTCCAGAAATGTTATGGCCACACATTATTTTTTTCTATTTAATAAAGACACTTTTGAGTGATATAAAAAATAACACAGTGATCTTAAGTTATTTTATTATTGTAATCTATTTTTTACGTTATAAAAAACTATTCATTTGATAATTTATTATATTATAAATGAAACGCCAAATTGACTATATTAGACGGAGCACGAAGCCGAAATCGTCATTCGTAATTGGCCACTACCAACGGTGGGACGTATTCCCTTGTCGCCGCGGTATACCTATACATCTTTATGTATATATCGAAAGCGCACGGGCGCGTGGCATTGCAAAAATATTTAAATTTTTAGTTGCGTCAACTCGGAAGGGAGCCTTAAAGGGTTAAGTATAACAAACGACATGTTTCACTTTTTAATTGTAAAATTAACGGCAATTAGTAAAGTCATATCGAGTTGCAAAGCTTTCGCTTAGTGTCAATTCCTTCCTACGTGACACTCGACTCGTACGGTCAATTATAATCGTTATAAAGTCAAGTGTACTTAGGAAGGGAATTTGGGCTAAAATAAGGGGCTGACTTGGGTCTCAGACAAATGAAAGAAATCGAGCCGCTCGCGTGGATCGACGCGTGCCCACCGGAAGCACTGGCCCCTCCTCCATCTTTTCTACTGCGCGGTAATGCACGCGCGCGTCAAGTGGAATGCTCCGCATTTTTTTTCGCCTGCACTTGGCACTTAGGGCTCATAACGTCGCGGAACGCACGCGACCGCGCCGAAAGGGAATATAATATATTTTTCGAACCGTACCCTTCA
Source organism: Micropterix aruncella (assembly GCA_944548615.1). NCBI lineage: Eukaryota > Metazoa > Arthropoda > Insecta > Lepidoptera > Micropterigidae > Micropterix > Micropterix aruncella. The sequence continues at coordinate 8,991,653 of OX155963.1, read as the reverse complement.
CTTCCTTACTTTCTTCCAGATGAGTCGGAAATCTATACTTAGAAAACTTATGATCGATCGAAGCCGAATGAAGATTCTATAGAAAAAAATATCGTCGCTCACAGTACAAACAGGCGTATCCCAAATAATAAAATAAAAGGTGAAAGGAATTAAATAAAATGTGTCCAGGGTATGAAAATTTACGACAAATAATAAGAAAACGGATGTAACTTCTATAAAAATTCTATAAAAATAGAAAGTCCGTTTTGACGGGCTTTAAGCCTAGTTATTTTAAAATCAATGAGCCCTTTTTTTTACACGATTGCCCAACAAAAAAGTGTAATGTGTTCAGGGTTCATCTATGTATGTTTTTCGTTTCTTTTTTCCACCATAACTTCTAAACGCTCCAACCGATTCAGAAGTATGGGGTATTTTTAAAATCATTATGTCAGTCCGAGTGTCATAGGGTACCTTACCTATACCAAATATCTAATAAGTAGTTGTCTAAATGTTCAAATGTCAATAAATTAACATAAAGAAATCGTGGTTAGTGTCAAATGAAATATCTGATTGAGTACATTCCGGAAATATACATCCATCTATATGGATAAATACATAAACCACAAATATTTCATAAAAGTACCGTAATAAAAATAATTATAAACACAATAAATCACTTTCTGTAACGGCTGTATTGTTTTTTATTCTTTTTAATATATTTACTTGTTTATACTTAGGTGGTTTTCAAAATGACCAATTCAATTCATTCATTAGGCAGTCGTCCTATTTTAGTTTATCTAGTGAATAGTTGTCTAAATGTCCAAATCTCCAAATATTAACATAAATATATCGTGTTTCGTGTCAAATGAAAGGTTTGATTAGGTATATTCCGATATATATATATATATATATATATATATATATATATATATATATATATATATATATATATATATATATATATATATATATATATATATATATATATATATATATATATATATATATATATATATATATATATATATATATATATATATATATATATATATATATATATATATATATATATATATATATATATATATATATATATATATATATATATATATATATATATATATATATATATATATATATATATATATATATATATATATATATATATATATATATATATATATATATATATATATATATATATATATATATATATATATATATATATATATATATATATATATATATATATATATATATATATATATATATATATATGTGTATCTAAACTGATAACTACATAAACCACAAATATTTCATAAAAATCCATAATAAAAATATACAAAAATGTTCACTTTTTGTAACGGCAGTCGTGTTTTTTATTTCATTTAATATATTTCTTCGTAAGTGCTTTTAATTTTGGTTTGAAAAATGCATATTACGCGAAAAAATGGAAGTCGGAAGAATTTACGGTATGGAGAGTCATTAAAAGGATAACGCTTCTCCAGGTATTTTTTACGGGGCGCGCACGGTTGTGCTTTATGCAGAATAAAAACGGACAACAAATAATTTCTGCGATTGCAGAATGGACAAAATGTTAAAGAAGTGAACAGTCTATCCTAGAAGTGGACATCTGGCAACCCTGGTTCGTTAGCTAGCTAAACGTAAAGTGTGCGACTTTCTTATAGCGACTGCAAACGATCGCCTGCCGCGTAGTATACACATCCGCCATGTGTTCGCAATCAGCGCCAACTCGAAAACAATTTACACATCTGAACCTGTGAGCCATACTACACGTCATAGTTAATGGCATCGCCTGAAATGCACCACATCTGATTGTCATAATTGCGTTTGAACTAGATCATCTCCGATATTAAATTATAGTTTCGCACAGAGATCTATTTGGGATACGATGAGTATATCGTTGGTGACCTATCTCCATACTTGGAGCGCTCTTGGTAACGCAAATAAGTCGACTAAAATGGAAAACAACAAACACCAAAAGGCACGAGAGAGTATAACAACAAAACATAAAAAATTTGTTGGGTTGTTTTGGGTCAGTGTAGCGGCGGAATAATCAACCAAGCCAATTTAGCTATATTCCAAAGATCCATCTCCGACTCGTAACTCATATTCGTGGCCATAGCAGCAGTCACGGTAATAACAGATCAGAGCTCGTTTGTATGAAACAACGAAACTGAACTTAGCTACATTATATATTTTGAAGAAAATGTAAATTCTTGTTCCTTGACTGTTTCTGTATTTTTTTATTGTTATCTTTCTTTTATTATTTGTGGCTTAATTCCGACATTCGTTTATTTTTTTTTCTATTTCATTTTTTTTCAAAAGAACCAAAACTAAATAAAATTATGTATAAAGGCAATAAATATTCAAAATCACTAGTTTTAGAAATAATTATAGCTCGTGATTTTCATTATTTATTTCTTTTATGCATAATTTTAAATAATTTTAGTGGTTTTGATTCCGGCTGTTGTTTGAATTATTAGATTAATTTAATATTTTTTGTAAATGATATTAGAGAAGGCATTGATAATTTTTTCCTTAATAATTACGTAAGTATGTACTTAGCAATTGCTATTTTGTTATTTATATAGACACGTTAATTTCTTTTTTTTCTTAAATTTAATGTTTTTTAATAACATAAAGATATACAAAAGACACAAACGAAAACAGCTAGATTCAAAATTCTCTTTGTAAGACATAATCATATTTCACATGGTTCCACATTTTATAAGTACATTTCTGGAAACTCTTGAATTAACAAGTTGAAAGTAATCATTTAAATTATTATTATTATAAATAATATTTTATAAAAGAAGGTATACATAATATTTTTTTATGCTGACATCGCAAGATCAATAATTGTAACACATATATGGTGATTGTGATTATAAATATATATTTATACTTTATTTATTAACCCTTTGACGACAATAAGCTTTGCGGTAATGTATGGAAATCTTCAATACAAAAATTGATAAAGGGCGATGTAAGTAACATATGTGTCAAGTTTTGTGAAAAATGGTTTAATAGATTTTGTATAAATTAATGGGACGATCATAACATCTTGAACTTTATACCACCAACGATCAGAGTAAATATTCCAGTATAGGTACCTAACAATATTGTAAATTTCAGACAGATATATTAAAATACGCACTAAATACTGATGATTTCGAAATCGAACCGTTACTGTTACACTAATTAATAGTCTTAATCGGTTAGCTACTTGCCATGTTAAATTCGGTGATTACCGATTTCGATTTTACAATTATAACAATAACACTAATCGTGTGTTAGTTTTAGGTCTTGTCGGAACCTTAACGACTAAATTTCATTGTTATGGGCGATTCGTCGTTGATTTATAGTCGTTTCATAATCAGGGGACCTTAGCGCGAAGACGTAAGTGGAATGATCAAAACCGTTGCTGCGTTTGGGCGCCATATAAAATAATAATATGCAAATAAAAAAGCGATGTGCTCGTTACTTGACTTACTTCAATAAGGCGTTTGAAGGTTGTAATCGAAGGCTGCATGGTTTGGTTGACTAAAATTAACATTAACATACTTCACAGAATGCTAAAAGAATATAGGAATTTGTATGAATTTAGTCATCTTACGCAGCAGTTGTTATCTATATCGACCCTTCGTGTCATGTGCATTTCACTCCTTTACAAAGTCCTCAATAGTCCCATAGCACCTCCTTACCTCAAACACTTCTTTCACTTAGGAAGTCATGGTGTTTTACTTAGATCAAGCCAGGAGAACATCATAGCAATACCATCACAAAAAATGATTTTTTCACTAACTCATTTACCGTCAATTCTGCTCGACTTTAGAACCAACTTCCGCATGCTATTCGTCATTAAACAATGCGTAATTGAAAAAAACAATTTCCTAATCAACATATTAGGTAAGCCGTTTTTGATTGGACAGGTAAATAAGTACTTTGTAGTGTTACATACAAGTTTTGGCCTTATTTTTTTTTATAGAACAGCAACTTCATAGGTATGGACCCAATATTATTACGAATATTTTATCCTAATATACTTCTCGATCTCTGAAAAGCGAAGGAAGGTCGCGGTAAACGTGGTCAACACTCTTTCGACGAGTCTTTGTCCGTGCATCTTTCCGACGAGAGATCCAGCGACGCGACGCCATCGATCACGCAGACGCAGCACCCCTCCGGGTGGATCATCTGCATAAAGAACGGCGCAGGCAATTTGCCCTCGCTGACTCTCGCACCGCCGAACAATCTCCGCAATAAATACCGCGATATACGAGCCACCGAGCGCAATCACGCCTCCAAATTGCTATTTATTAGCGACGGACATGGCAGCATTTGCCGCTATGCTGCAGCGGGATGGTGTGAAACGGTGTGCGATTATAGCAATGTTTTGCACATGGGCTGATCATCCAGTGCTCAAAATGATTTCACAGAAAATAAAAGAGGCTTGGCAGAATCCGAAACAAGCATGAAAAAATAACCATAAGGGTATGTCGAAGCTAGCTTATTATTCTTATATATAGCTTATATATCCATTCGTTAAAAATTAAAAGAGAGTATTTAAAAACACAGCTTACTGTTGCATTTTATTGGAAGAACTACTTTAAAATACTTAATAAATCGCGTTCATATATGGAAAGATATAGGACGATATGCCTATTTTGTGAACTTACTTTTTTCATAAATTAACAAATAAAACACGAAAATATGACCTTCTCGTCAATACTCGGGAGCAATGTATGTCCAAGGGAATTCTTTCATCCAATTCGCCTGTTCGAGGGGTTCCAGGACAGGAATCGCACAACAAGCGAACCTTGCGGCCCAAAAACACTACTAAAGTCTACCGAATACCGTTATTACTTTATTTACAGAAAACATAGACGATTATGCAAACTGGCCGGAGTAATTCGTCGGTAATTCGGGGCTATTTGAAATACGAAATGTCGCCGACGCAGAAGGGTTGCCAAAACGTACTTTGGCAACCCTTCTGCGTCGGAATTGAGCATTCTAATACCTTATATAATCAATGGTGGAACCATTGAGGTTGGCAACCACTGATCTAGAATAATAGGAACCAAACGCCACTAAAGTCTCCCGAAGACCGTTATTACTTCATTTACAGAAAACATGGACGCTGCTGCTAACAAGTAACAGGCCTGAGTAATTCGTCGGTAATTCGGGGCTATTTGAAGTAGGAAACAGATGGTCGAGTGCGTTCGCGCAGGCGGGCGGGGGCGGGCGGCCGCGCGTTGCACGCGACGCGAAGGCGGTTTTTGGCTTCTCTTCCCGGACTGATTTACGAACACGCGCCCGCGCTGACGGAACGCAGACGACGACGGGCATCTTACAAAAGCTACTCCCGCATAAGAGTCAGGGGTGGATAGGGGAGAGCGGACATGACGGGGTATCCAAAGTCTTGGTTCAAAATATAGAAGGATAAGTTATTCTGAATGTTGCTGCGAACGAGTAACCAGGAACGATATTATATTTACTTTTATTACTTGGATTATAGTTATTCCCTCCATACTTCTTAGGCACATTTTGAGATAGTTCCAAGTACATTATTAATATTGTCGAAACTTCAACAATTTACTTTTTGATAATTCTATTTACTTATTATTTCGAATTTCATTCCTAGACTAATCTGGCGAAATGTAGTATTTGTGGAAGTACTTCATTAGTTTTTTTAATGATTTTTCTCTATCGACTGACTAACTAAGTCGTGTATTGTATTGATTTCGTTTTAAGTTACAGTAAAAAAATATTTTCTTCGGTTATTTTATTCTAAATTTGAAAGACGTGTAATTTTGCATAATTTGTATTATTTCTGTAAAATCTATATATTATAACTTGCATTTACTTTAAATTGTATCGATTTTTGAATATGTGAATTTTATCGCCTATGGATTGTGTTTTTTTAATATTATTTTAATATTGAGCGCCAATACGGCAACCTATGCAGAACACACTTTTGTAATATCTCAAACTACAGCTACCATAGTTGTCAATAAACGGCATTCTATTCTATTCAACGTAAATTTTTGTTACAATATATTCGCTTTCGCTAAGCGGAGACATTTCATAGCAACAGTTTTATATATTTAAAAAAATATTTAGTTATTAAGTCATTTAAGGCCATTTTAATCAACGTAATGTCTCAATTTTATTGAAATGCGTAATAGGTTTTATTTTTTATTTGACTATATTTTTTAATTGTAATTATTTAACCCTTGTGGTACCCATCGGCGTACGTTTTGTTGAATATTTTTTTTCGAAAAAAGATTAGAAAAAATCCCCATAATTTGACCGATTCCATATCAAAATCTGCATCATACATAATAATATTTTTTTTTAAAATAACCTAAAAAAATTTGCATTTCAAAAAAAAAAACACATATGAGCCACCCGGGTAGCCGGGTACCCCGATAGAAAAGGCATGATTTTCGTATAGTATATCATAAAAAAAAGGTTGTTGTAAAAATATAGTAAGTAAATATGGCTTAATAAATAGGTACATAATAACAATATATATTTATTTGGAATTGTTTATATCAAAATGTACTGTCTACAATAATAATAACTATCACATTTTGCAATGTGATTGTTGGACGAAAATCATGGAGTTTTCGTTTTTTGTACAGTAAGATACATCTACTGTATGGAAAATTACCAATAAATAATTGGATTTAATCTTTTACACAATTATATTAGAAATTAATGATTACGATTCAAATATTTTGTGATTTTTGCTGTGTGCTGATCACAAACGGGCTTATTACAGTTAACGTAAGACTTCTGTGTATTTCTTCTCTTTCGAATAGGCTGTTCATTCCATATGTAGCATTATCCAACTACATTTTTTCTACCACTAGCGTCTCGTTGATTGTTGTTATTAAAAAACCAGTACTGTTACTGGCCTTTCACAGTAACTTTCGATTGCGATTTTCGATTGCGATTTCCGTTGCATGATTTCGCATGAGTTGCTGGTTAGAAAATCGCTCTTCTGTCATTGGCATGGCTAGTTCTTCTGAGAGCTGGCGTAGAAAAAGTCTGCGTTTGTTAGATTTTTTTTTGCAAGCTTATTATTATGTCATAACAAGTAATGTACGCAGCAACATCTGTGATATCCAAAATATTGTAAAAAAAAAGCTAGCGGCCATCTGCACGTTCCAAACTCTCTCAGTAGAAACTGCACGTCTTGCTTCTTCGAGCGAGCAATGAAAACTAAGCTATACGGTTTTACTGCTTCAAAAATATAGGCATGCCTGGCCTGCCCAGAAACGAGAAATTTACGGTGCAGCTGCGCATGTTTTATACTTGATTTAGGACTACCAAGGTCACTGTACATAATTTAATTTTTATATTCAGGTAAGAAGAATACCTTCCTAGATTATAAATAATTAAATATTGCTCGAATGTATATAATTATTTTTAGTTAAAATGGACTTTTACCAAGAATGTCGCAGGAGGGGTACCCATGTACCCGGGTGGCAGATGCTGTGAGTTTTTTTGGGTCGCAACACAAGGGTTAATAAAATACTGTGTGATTTCTGTAATAAAGAGTTGAATTTAATAAAGGTCGATCGATCTGTTAGCGATTTGGAAGACAGTAGTTTTTTCCTGGCGTGATTCTCGGCGTCTTTCTTTCAGCGAGGTTAGCGTTTGTAAATCGGATACTGGGCGGAAGTCGGGAGGCACGCGACCAGCTGTGCCAACATTGGTTCGACTCGCCACTCGTCCGCTTCCAAAGATAATGGCACAACTTGTCCTCGCCTTCAATGATACTACACTACTCAACTCAGCTGTTTACTCAAAAAATTATCACTGACTACCGGGCGTTTGGGACGGCAAACGGAAGTCTTCCTATTGAGGTGCTATTATAATGGCCGTGGCGGTCGTAGCGCCTTCTCATTGAAGTCATGGACAAGGCGAACTTGGTAATGATTTGAGTCGAATATGCCTCTTCTTTTCTTCCAGCGCTGTATCCGACTGGACGAAGATGGCCATGTTACAGAAAGATATTTGACCGAAAAGCTGTCCAAACATTGATATTTTATTTTATCATATGATTAAGCAATTATATTGACTTTAAATAACTTCATGAGTGATGTTAATTCTCATTATTTTCTACAAACACGAGACTTCTGGTTCCCATGTATCATATTTTGTTATTTTAGTTATTTATTTATTTTCTTAAAAAAGTATGCCAGTTGATAGGAATCCCTACTCTTGGTATAGTCAAATTGTGAGTATAATTCATTTGAGTTCAGTTTGACGTTAAAAAAAATTAAGAACCATTAATAATTAAGTTATAAGAAAAATGTAAAATCTTTTTTAAACATTATTTAGTCTGCTAAAATATCTACGTAGGTATAAATACAAAATAGTCAAATTAGAAATATTAATATTACAAATATAAAATTAGGACATTAAAAATTGCGCAATAGAAATAGCCATAGTTATAAATAATAATCCATATCCGATTATGGATTTGGTAATGTAAATAGTCAATACTTAAAAATATGTAACAAAAATAAGGACGAAAGATTAGAAAATTCAATACCTACTCTCAAAGTCCTTAATAAAAATGTTATTTAAACAATGTAAATTGAAGACCGTATATGAATAAAAGACTCGATTTGTACCTAAAAACTGTTTATATTGTTTAAACCTAGGTTTACAAGATCTGATATGAACGTATTGGCAGAGCTGTCTATAAGAATAAATAATAATAATACACGTCCTATGTATCTAGAGATATTTTCATACAATCGATTCGTTTCTTTTTGGAATCAAATAAAACTCTCTACATATCGGCCCATTATTAACGATCCTAAAGCCTTTTATAATATAGTTGGTTACTGGCGGCGGTAGCACTGACCGTGAAGACTTTACACCTCATACGACGTTCGTTATTTACCGGAAACGCATCGGAAGGAAGAGGCGTAATGTTACGCTTTTATAGCTTCCGAGGGACTTTGAAGACCAGCGAGGGGACATGGTGCTTATTATAATAATATATAAGAAATATTGTAAGACGGTTGGCTGACTTTTACTTGTAATTTGTAATTGCTATGTACGAAAAATCATCCGATATTCAGACATCACTTGTCCGATCTATCACTATGGTGATAGCCATATTACTATAGAGATATCACTATCAATATGGTGATGACCATTCACAAACTCACTTCAGTTCAGTTTATTCGCGTAATTATTTTTATATTTCAAAGGTTACTTCAAACTGAAGCGTAACTAAAGAATTTATCAGATTTATTGCATACGTTCGTGCCTGATTTTCATAGATATCGCCAACTTATTCTATGGCAGATATTCGTTGTTTATGATTCGTTATGTTGCATGCACCGAAAAGGTTTGATTTGTGTGCATTTTAGTCATTTTTTAAAATGTATACCGATAAGATGTATTTGCGACATGTAATGCTGTACGAATTTCGGAAAGTTTGAGAGTGTTGAGACTACGCAAAATAACATTCAATGTTTGATTTGGACCATGCTCCCGCTCTCAGGACCATTAGAAAATGGTTTGGCAGATTTCGAAATGGTGATTTTACCTTGGAAGATCAGCCTCGCCATGGAAGACCTTCTGGTTATTGATGACGTCGTTGTGTGTTCTATAGTGGAAGATAATCCAAGGGTTAGAACTTGCGACATTGCAATGAGATTGGATATTGACAATTTAAGCTATTTAAGAAAGATTTCACCATTTAAGAAAGCTTGGATACAATTCTAAGCTCGATATTGGGTGCCGCATCTCTTCACTGAAATGAATAACCTAAATCGCATGAATGTGGCCAATTCTCTACTCGCAAGAAACGAAACTGAACTGTTTTTAAATCGAATCATAACAGGCGATGAGAATTGGATCTTGTACAATAACTGTTCCGGTCCTAGCAGAACAGTTTCGAATGCCGAAAATCTTAGGTCCGTGGAACCTCTAGGAAACCACCTCATACACTTTTTTCAAGGAAAACCAACAGCTTCTTTAAAAATGGAATCGACAAGCTTGTTGATTATTAGAAAACAATTGTAGAGAAGAATGGAGAAAATAAAATACGTGTGGCACTCGGGGACTGCCGCGGTAAAGCGATTGCATAGCATTTTTAACAACTTATGCAATTATAATTATTTATTTATTTTATTTATTTATTTTTTTCTGATATCAGATAACTGCGCTCCATCGAAAAACGCTGAAATTATTCCGAATCATTTGCGGCTGCGGAAGCAAATGATTCGAAATAATTTAAACGTCTTCCGATAGAGCGCCGCGCACGAATTTTTTATTCGATTAGGCAAAAAAACGGATTATTCGAAAAAAATCGTAGGTAAAAAGATAGATAATTAAATTATCTTTGAAATGGTGCAGGTTTCATAATAATACGCCAGATAGTATTTGCGTAGTAGTCGTTTTTGTGTTCGGTTAGACCTAATTTCACAAATTAATTACACTATGTAATATAAACAAAATCTAAAATATTCAAAGCTAAGAATATTAGGGAAATGTTCTCGTTAACAATATATTTTTTTCGAATCGTAAGCAGTACTCGTTTAGACGTAATTATCAGTTTAAAATCATTAATTTTCGTTAGGAAATTTCTTCATTCGGTCGCCGCGCTGGCTTAGGCCCGCGATAACAGCTATGCAATAGCTTAAAAACAAATCAATGAATGAGACGGATGAGCTTGCATATTTTAACGGGATTCAATTTTTGGTGCAATTGAAGAAATTCCACAGCGTAAAGCATCAGCAATATCGACTGTGCTTCTATACTTTGGTTCAATTACTACAACTGATGAAAAAATGCCTTTCGTATAAATAATTTATTTATTTATTTATTTATTTATTTGCAGCTGTTATAAAAAACATATACAAAAAAAAAAAACAAGAACACACAGATTAAAAATTAAAACTACATATAAATAGACAAAGACTATGAAATAAAGCTACAAACGCTGCAAATTAGGGGTATCCTCAGGATATCTCTTATCCTGGTTTTCAGGACACACCTATTAATTATTGATACATATAAGTAGTATACATATACATATAATAAGTACTTTATAAGGAAAATACAAACGCAGCACTTGCTCTGCTATGGAGGGATAAACTTTAAAATACTTGATCCAAAACAATGTTTTTTCCATCATTTCAAAATCGTATTTGGCAGAAAAATAATGTTTAATTTCCAAAGTTTGATCTTGAAAGTGAAACGTTTGTGGCAGTTCGTCTATGTCGACCTGAAATGGATCTTCGATAATCTATCCATATAATTAGTTAGGGAAGTAGCGCTTAAACTCGCCAATAAGGTACCAACTGCAAATGATTTAATATGTTTCCTTTAATATCGGTATCATCAAAACCTCCATAGAGCGCGTTTCTTCTGAGATTACTAATAATTTAGGAAAGAGAAGTAATTGCATGGCTCTGCTACAATTTTACCTTTCCAAAGTTGCAACTTTTCAGTATACACCGTGATGGTATAGAATGCCCCCCCCCCTTGATATATCTTCCCACCACCCTTAAGAGACGCGCTCCCCGCTTTAAAAATCATTGCTCTAAAGATTAAAAAGTGTTGAAGTTTACCTCAAATCGTGCACGAGGCTATGCAATCATCTGAAACTTACGAAGGGTTAATTATGCAGATACCCTTTTTGTAGTTTGTCGCCTACAACGGGCGAACCCGTCACCCCAGTAAGTTTTAACGATCATGATCGTTCTTTCTCTCGTGAGGTGAGCGTAGAAAACTTTGTGGACGATACAAATCTACCGTCCAGTATAAACCACGAACCTGCCAGAGACCAACGCCTTACGGCGAGGCACTAGGAAGGTAACCCAGTGGAGTCTGGAATTAACCTTCAGGATACCTCCTTCCTCCCGACTGGTTACGAGATCGAAGCCGCTTACGCGACCTCTACCTGCCGTAATTCAGCTGTGATTCAGTTTGAATCTATCGCGGACCAAAGGCATCTTTTGCCCGGCTCTGAATTCAGGATCAGGTATCCTAATGGTCGTTTCAAGAGTTGTTGACGACAGGTGAACATCCATCCCCGCTGCTTAGGAGACAGTATATTTCCATAGTCTCCAGACTCCTTTAGCAATTAGTCAGAGTGCACAACCGATTGGTGTCGCCGAACGGTGCGCAAATCGCCCGGTAGCGCCGGGAGAAAATCCCCCAGGAGAAACCGATCTACCAGCCGTGAGGCCTAAGACGCGAGAGTCTTACTCGGGGTAGCCTTCTAACAAGAGGAGGCTTCTGAATAGAAGTGAAATCGTGAGATGGGCCGATCCGAGAATAAAGTGGATCTTGTGGCCCAAGCTGCACGAAACCATTCGCTACCACCAAAATCAAACTATTACTGATACAAGTATTCACCTATAGTAGTGATAGAAGGTGTAGTTTAACAGCCGCAGCGATGGCGCACTGGCGCCGGTAATATAAGTAGCGACGCGCCGTGGCCGTCTTTGCGGTCGAGTGCGCTCGAGGATCTCTCGGGAGATTTATCGGACATGGCGCCGTGCGCCGGCGGCGGAGGTCATCAGACGCCGCGCCGGATGCACATACGCCAAATTAGCCAATTCGGGAGGTCATCAATAGATATCATTACGCGTAAAACTCAACAATCTGTTTCAGAAACCCTCCTTAATAACCGGTCTTTCGTATCTCAATCATATTTCTTTATTATTTATCTATCTATGATGAAGAGCTAGCGACTACTTGTAGCACAGTATACCGAGTTAGAAGCAGCAACCGCACTCCCGAGCAGCAGGACGCTGCGGGGATAGGGTGCGAGGGGAGTGCGCAGAGGGATACGTCTCGCCGAACGCTTTCGCTCGGGCGTTACGCGGGGGTGGACGTTGGCACGTTTGAATATCTGCGTCGGCGCAGTAGCGCCCATGTAGTGGTCATATGCGAGCCCCTGGGACTCGTGTCGCCACTCGCTTTGATTTCAATTTTATTTGCTGCTGAGAAACTACTTTCTGATATACTGTGCTTGTAGGTAGATGCTTCCAACTTCCCAAAGCATGGGCACAGTATACCGAGTTAGAACAGTAAGCGCACTCTCGAGTGGCAAGCCATTACGGGTATAGGGTGTGAGGGAAGTAAGCAGAAGAATACGTTACGGCAAACGCCTGTAGTTGGCGTTACGCGTAAGCGGATGTCATAATTTAACCGAGACCTCCAGAAAAAGATTCGCTGAATTCCGCCATTGTTTTTTGTTAGAATAATATATAAATAATTTTGTTAGAATTACAAAAAATATTTTCCTTATTTAGACCTTATTGTTTACAGGGGGCAGACCTTATTGTTTACTGGGTAGGACTCTGGGTCAACCCGTTTCCCTTGGGAATCAAACCTCTGGCGCTCCTGGACGGTCTGCGCACCGTGCGGCGCAAGCCAATCGATTGTGCTCTCCGACTAACAGTCGGGGGAGTCTGGGAACTGTATTGTTTCCTATAGAGCGGGGGTGGTTGCGTACCTTACGGCGATTGCTCTTGAAATGACCATTGGCCATCCGATCCCAGTTCAGAGCCGGGCAAAGGACGCCTTGGTCCGCGATAGACTCGGTATACTCCGTTTCACCGCTTCGTAAGGGAGAGGCCCGCGCAAACGACCTCGAACTCGGAACCAATCGAGAGACCGGAGAAATCTGGTCACAATTGGAAGTAAGGGCGCGAGTTTCTCAAGCCGCTGGGAAATAATTCCTGGCTTTCTCGCGGTAAGGAGTTGGTCTCTTACGGGTTGTGGCGTAGCTAGACGTCGGATTTGTTATGTCCAAAGTCTTCTACGCTCACTGCAGGTCAATAGAACGACTAATCGTTAAAACGTCCTGTGGTGACGGGTTCGCCCGGTTTAGTTGACAACTCAATATGTTTACAGGGGGCTAATATACCCTGTTGCAGTTTGGCCACTGAGACCCATGTGTTCATGGTCGGTTAAACTCACGGTTCAACACCCATCCGGTGGCCTCCACGCAGAAGTGAGAGCCAGGGTAGACCACTGGTCTGCGGGCCAGTCTCCCCTAGGAGTCAACCTTCGGACGCTCCTTGACGGTTTGCGCACCGTGCGGCGTCAGCCAATCGATTGTGCAATCCGACTAACCGCCGGGGGAACCTGGAAACAGTAATGTTTCCAAAGAGCGTGGGTAGTTGTTAACCCCATGGCAACTGCTCTTGAAACGACCATTCGGCCACCCGATTCCGGGTGAATAAGCCGGGCAAAAGATGCCGTGGTCCGCGATAGATTCGGTAGATACAGTATCACCGCTTCATAAGGGAGAGGACCGCGCAAGCGACCTCGATCCTGTAACCAGTCAGGAGGTATCCAGAAGGTTCATTCCAGACGGAGATATCCTTCCAAACTGGTAGTCAGGGGGCGAGGCTGCCCGCTGGGTACCTTTCCCGGTGCCTCGCCGTAAATCGTTGGCGTTGGCCTCTGATTGGCAGGTGGCGTAACTCGACAGTGGATTGTTTTTCGTCCCAAGTCTTCTGATCTTACCGAGAGACAGATCGATCTAATATCGTTAAAACTTCCTGAGGTGACGGGTTCGCACATTGTAGTTGACGGCTCCAGTTATTCACATGTAGCCATAATAAATCGTACTTGATGTCTCAAAAACCCTTGAGACATTTCTTATTATGAAAACAACAAAAAAATATGTCTTGTATTTGTACGATCAACTTCTGTTTAAAGGTATTTTGACAGGACGAAAGCAGCTATGAATAGTATGAAGCCGAATAGTATGAGTCCAACATTTTGATCTATCAAAAAATAATGTAACGTACTATTCATGTAAATTCGCGTATCATTTTCTTTACTGATGAATCGTATTTTTATTATTGTTTTTTTTTTACTCTATACATTGAACATACAATATAGGACATTGGTATTCTTAAAAAATAAACGCATCTTTAACAATGAACAATTTAAATTTTTCGGTTCCCTAAAAATCACCTTTTTTGGGGTCGAAACCGGAAACCCGACGAAAAGCGAAAACGGGAACGAATAGTTTTAATCCTTGGAGTAAATGGGTATTTTCATGGATGCATCTGTCTCTTTTGCAGGATTTTCGGCGACATCGACCTTAAAGTACTATAACTACGAAACTACTACACCAATCATAAAAAGAACAACTGCACAATGGTTGCATTGAAATTTCGAATATAGAATATTGAAATATCATTTTGTAAAACAATTAGATAATTATGAATAAATATGAGAACGTCAAAGAAGTGAAAAAAACGCGGAACCAGATCTGGTCGTATCATACTCAACGGATAATTGTTTCAGAACCAGATTTGGTCGTATCATACTCAACGGGTTAAGATGCCTAACTGAATATAAAATTGCAAAGAAACAATAGACTCGATCAACGCCACCCAAATCTTGAGAATCTTGTAGGTCATTGTCGATTTCGGCGCAAATGCAAATGTTACGTACTCGAAAAATTCCGCGTTAAATGCTCAAATTGCCAATGTAAAAAAAACACAAAGCCGAAAGGGCAATTAATTAGCATATATCCAAAGTGTTGAGTTGAATATCTCGTAAAGGTCAGCCTCAATGAGACCTCAGCGCTAAGTGTATAACCGCAGCTGTTAAACATTCAACGTTATAACTTGATAAGTTCAAAATTCCACATTACGAATGCAAACGATCGATGAGCGCTATCGATATATTGTAATTTTGGGTGGAGTTTAGATTGTGGGGCGTTCGAAACATGTAGCTAATGAAATGCAAAATGTAAACGTTTATTACAATATTTATGCCGTAAACTAGGGATTATTAGCAAAATACCTCATTGATGTTTATACCATTAGAATTTATTAGGTTAGTTAGATCGTACCAAGGCCCAAGGCCCTACTTGACATGAGCAAGAAGAACCTTAGAACCACTATCGGTCTCCTCACCGGACACACGACCCTTAGAGCTCATCTATTCATCCTTGGTTTGACTGAGAGCAAGGATTGCCGAATATGTGGCGAGGAACCTGAAGACAGCATACACATTGTTGGCCGCTGTCCAGGGCTCGCCGCCAAAAGACACAGTTTACTGGGACTAGCCTTTCTCGAACCCAGCGATCTGCCCAACTTGAAGGTCAGTGACCTACTTAGTGTGGTAAGAAGTACCGGGCTAATAGCTGACAATTGACCTAACCACACAGTGGGTAGTTACAAAAGACCTTACAGATCTAGGTGACATCGAGGGCTGGAAACAAGCCCCCCACTCCATCTACTACTACTACTACTACTAGATCGTACCATCTTAGCAAGGAGTCACCCAGACTCGGTCCACCGGTATAATAAGGATAGTTGAGCGGTGTCGACTACAACGAGCGAACCCGTCACCCCAAGCTGGTATAACGATATGTGCAGTGGCGGCGCTAGACCACACTTGGACGTCGGCGAAAGTAGGTTCGCGAGGCATTTTTTATTTCCCAGTCTAAAAGAAAACGTTAGATTTCATGAGCCGAATTATAGTGTACGAATTGATTATAGTAAACGATGTTAAAAAATACACAAATAGAAATTAAAATAAACGAACTTTTCGGCTTTTGGCCTCACTGAACTTTTTCAGGATTATTTCATAACTAATACTAGCCGCTATTTCAGCTTCAATTGATAGAATTGATAACGCAGATAGTCGCTCTTGGGTCATCGTGCTGCTTAAGTAGGTCTTACACAATTTTAACTTTGAGAAGCTTCTCTCAGCGTAAGCTGTACTGGCGGGAACTGTGAGCATGATTCGAATTGCTATGTAAACATTTGGATATATTTCTTCCAAATTATTTTCTAAAATGTACTGAATGAATTGTTTCGCGTCGTTGACAGAGTCAAGTGAATTCGCTTTTAAAAGCTGTAGCTCTTCATATAGCTCGAAAGGCTGTATGTCACTGTTTTCGCCGTCGCCTTCCCGCAGTATTGTACCTAAATCATTACAATGCTTGAGAAGGTCTACTCACTCACTTCACTCACGCAAGTGTATGAAAATAAATA
Source organism: Micropterix aruncella (assembly GCA_944548615.1). Taxonomy (NCBI): domain Eukaryota; kingdom Metazoa; phylum Arthropoda; class Insecta; order Lepidoptera; family Micropterigidae; genus Micropterix; species Micropterix aruncella. The sequence goes on along the minus strand of OX155963.1, from coordinate 8,974,635 downwards.
ATAATAAATAAATAAATTTAAAATAATTTGTAAAACTTTTGCGAGGTCCCCTCAGGTGCGAGGTCGCCGACGTCGCCGACGCCTAGCGCCGCCACTGGATATGTGATCGCTCTTTCAGCCGTGGGATGAGCGTAGAAGACTTTGAGACGGCACAAACCTACCGTCCAGCAATACAACAAAGCCGCCAGAGTCTAACGCCTTACGACGAGGCACTAGAAAGGTAACCCAGTGCTCTGGCTACTAGTTTTAATAGGTTATCTCCGCCTGGACTCCGTCTGGTATAATAAGAACACAGTATACCAGACAGTATCTTCTCTTAAAACAAAATTGAAATCGAAGCGAGCTACGTTGCGTGTCCTAAGAGCTCGCATATGGCCGCCATATGTCCGCCACTCTGCCGACGCCGATTTTCAAACGTTCTACAAAGTCGCTAACCTTCACCCGCGCGTAAAGCTAGGTTTACACGGCCTTAGTAGCTAATGACAAGTACTTGTCACTTGCACTAATACCTTTCGTGTAAAAATGCTGATTCAGCATGTTAGTGCCTTAGTATTAGCAAAGTATACCACCTGGTATACTGTGGTATTAGTGAAACTGCCAGTAAATGAATGTATCACAATTACACAAAAATATTTTTTGAGCCATTTTAAAAGTGGTAGTGAACTGTGGCTGTTTCAAAGATTACATATTTTCGGAATTCTATTATAATATTAATGCAGCAGAATTTCGGTCCCTTCCTGCTTAATTCAGTCCTGATAGATGGACAATTGACGAGGTGATTATTTCTTGTGGATTGTATGTGCATGTCACTTCGAAATTTATGAATATCTGGATTGTTTTTTTTTATAAATTGCAACACTCTATATTGCAGGAGGTAAGGAAAAATCGAATCCCCTAAAAAATACATATTTTTTCATTTTTGACTTTTGGGCTAGTTGCAGCCAACCGAATTTTAGGAATTATTGCTGTACAGGAACCTTTCTCAAAAAGCGAAAAAATAAGGAAATATACTAGATTCGATTATTGTAATGCTAAATGTGAAAAAAAAAAGCTTCGGACGCGTGAAATTTCGAGACAAAAATAAAAAAAACTAATTTACATACCTAACAAATAAAAAAAGGTTATTTAAAACTCAGTTTTTAAGATTGTTTAAAAAAAACTAATTTAATCTACCGCAAATATAAATGTACGAATTATCACTTGCATTATCTAATATGGGTGGCTGTTCGCGAGAGATCGATTCTTAGAAGCTTATATTCCTCTTTCACACGCTCGAGCCACCCCATAACAGACATAAATAACAGACACTGAAACAAAATACGGCTCATTCAAATATTAAAATCATCCGCAAGGAAGTCCTAACTAAATACGCAGGACAAAATTCCATGAAAGGTCCTGGTAATAATATATCGCCGTCTTTAAGGGCCGAAGACCCCTAATTAATTATCAGCCTGTCATTTCTCGCAGTGGATATATCGAGGGTGTCGACCGATAACAAAAAATCGTAAACGCGGCAAGCCGCTCGCGCAACCCTCTTATATTAAAACAAATGTGGTAATCTCAAAATAATCGCAATGTTTGAGGTAATTAGGAGGCTATTAATTATTCGACTGAAAGCTTGGATAAAATCAAATACTTATAATTTTGCTAGCTATTCGAAGGAATTTTAAGTACTAAATATGATGTATTGTTAATGTTTAATCTACATATTTTCGCTATAAACCTAATGATAATGTAGTAGTAATACATATTATAGAAAATTACCTTCAATTAAGGTGAGATTAATTTAAGTTAAAAATGTAAGCCTGATTGAATAATATGTACTCTCGCTAAGCCACACCCCTTAACCCTCAGTAGGCCGGTCTCTTACCGCCGCCATTGCCTTTTAACCAATCACGGGTTAGAGTGGCGGGGCTTTAGCGAGGCTAGTGAACGATTTTGGAAAATCGAACAGTCACAAAAATACCGAGGTCGAGAATGAACGACCCTTAAGCGGCGGGATAATAGTTGTACATACGGCAGCCCTTGGCTGGTCTCGTACTCGCGCGCATAATTTAAGTGTATACTGTAACTCACGAGTAAATTGAGGGACAATAAACGTTCTTTTGAAATAAACTCTTTCACTGTGTGATCATCTAATAGAGTGTGAACCAGATACGGGAGACTACTCGGCGGCCAGGAAGAACGAGAGAACGCGAAGGTAAATAACATTTACAGTCCACAAAAACCACCCTTCAGCAGTGGGAGAAACTCACAGAAAAATAACTGATGGATTTTATAACCATAAGTGATCCATCGCAGCCGGATGAAAAATAAAGAAAAGAACCTTGAAAAATAAATTGTACGATGGAGTCGACCGCAGAAAAATCGAACGTATCGAGGCGGACCTGGTCACAAAGCAGCAGGAGGAGTGAAAGAGTTCAGGAAGTGAAAGAAGCATCAGAACAACTGAGGCGGGTCACCAGAGAACAAGCAAAGGTAGCCGCGGAAAAGAAAAAATTGGAATCAGAGGCGATAACGCAAAGGGAACAACTCCGTGCGACCGAAGAGATAGCGACGGCAAAACGCAGATCGGAGGCGGCAGGAGCGGCGGCTGCGATTCAAGTGCAACATGCAGATTTAGAAGCTGAATTGCAGATGCTAGAAGCAGACCGTCAGCACGCACTTAGAGTGTTAGACGTAGTTTCCGAAGCTTACGACTCAGAAAAAAGCGGAGAATGGGAGACAAGAAGTTACGCCGATCTTGAAGAAACAGCAGGTCGTACTACGCTGTGGGCAGAGACGCAAGCACCGCTGACTTCATATAGTGAACCCGACCAAATAAAACCACGAAATGAAGAGAGATACCGCGGCAGGAGAGAAGAAGAATCGGACGAGGCGATGCAGCACGAGGCGGGCGCGGCGGCACCTCACGGGGCAACACATCGCGCGGCGCACGAGGGGATGCGGCTCGAGGCGGGCGCGGCGGCACCTGACGGGGCGGCGCATCGCGCAGCGGGCGGCGAAATCGCGACCGCAGCGGACGCGGCGGCCACAGACGCCGCCGCGGCCGCTGGCTCCAGCACAGGAGACGGGTCCGATGACAGCGCGAGCAAAAAATTAATAAGCCAGGTATGTCGAGTAATTTCAATAGCCTCCTCGAAGCCGCAATATAACAAGGAACTTCCACACTTTAGTGGAGATCCACTTCAGTTTTTAGCCTTTAAATCGATTTTTAACCAGTCCACCGAAGTTATAGGTCTGAATGACGAACAAAACTTACTTCGCTTGCAATCCGCGATACGCGGACGAGCAAGAGATTGCGTTTCAGGGTTACTTTTATCCCCTGCGAACGTTGGCGAAATAATGAAAACATTAGAGACGTTATTTGGAAATCCAAATGTAATTATTCAGCGCACACTAGCTGATTTACGTAAAACCAGGGACCTCTCTGAATTTATAGAAGCAGAGGAATTGTTGCAATTTGCTTGCCAAGTTAAGAATCTGGTGGCCACAGTAAAATCAGTAAATAGGATTGAGCACCTATGGAACCCAGAACTTTTAGGTTCTCTTGTAGCGAAGTTGCCAAAAAACTTATTAACATTGTGGCTAGGAGATAAAGGAAAGGGTAAACCAGACGAACCGGTTATCATACGATTCGCATCTTGGATAGAAACACTAGCGATAGACTCGCAAGATGCGGGAATAGGTCCATTAGACAGCGGTAGAAAAAATCAAGTAGTAGCGCGCGATAAAAAGTATAAACAGCAAAATCATAAAAATTACGTTCTTAACATGACTGAGCAGTCTCGTATGAAATGCCCAAATTGTACCGGCGATCATTTTCTCAGCAAATGCGAAAGGTTTAAAAAACTTTCCCTAGACTCTCGCTGGGGAGTCGTAAAATCACTTAAGCGATGCTTTAAATGCCTTGCACCTTCGCACGGCAGGAAAAACTGCCCAGCCTATAAAAGGTTTCCTCGATTTAAGTATCATTTCTTACTTACTGCCGCGGACGCGGCGCTCGGCGGAACCGAGATAATTACGGCAACAGCCGAAGGTGAAACACAGACCGGGGCTATTGTCGCGCATACAGTAGCCAACAACAGAGTCCTCTTGCAAGTTTTACCGATAACGTTAATAGGACCAAAGGGGAGAAAGGTAGTTTACGCGCTTTTAGACAGCGGATCGACGGTCTCTATAATAGACCGCGAAGTCGCGCAAGAGCTGAATATTAGAGGGCCTCCCACCAATATGGAGGTATGTGGTATAGGAAGTATGAAAACTTCTTCTAAAGGGGCTGAAACAGTCTCGTTTCAAATAAGGGGGGAATTGGGCCGTAAGGTTTTCGACGTGCAGGCTTATAGTATTGCGGCGTTAAACCTTCCGAAATTAAAAAATTTATCGGCGGCCGCCTCTGATTTTGACACTTTGACTGCGGTGAAAGTCGACAAAATATCAGATGTCCAACCGCGCCTACTAATCGGGGCTAATTGTTGGGAATTAATCGTTTCACGCGGATTAAGGCGCATTAATGACGAATTATCGTTGTCAAAAACACTACTGGGCTGGGTTCCAGTGGGACGAGTATCTGTAGATAGGCAAAATGACGCATTACATAGCTTCTGCCTAAGTGATAGCGGTAGCAATGACGCGTCTCTTCAGAGATTACTCGAGGAAAACCTCAGATTAGAGCAAGACTGGCCGAATAAAAAGCGAGAACTTGCGGACTCGGTAAGGTCTAAAAAATTATTGGAATCCACTACTTCGTTAAACGGCGGGGTATGGCACACGGGGTTGCTCTGGCGAGATGACAGACGTGTTCTTCCTGATAGCCGACCTATGGCGCTAGCTCGACTTCACGCCGTCGAGAGAAAAATGGACAGAGATCGGACTTATGGAGACGCTTATTGTCAGAAAATGGACAAGTACTTAGCAGAAGGTTACGCCGAAGAAGTAGACCCTTCCAAATTAGCCGGCCGAACTGATATATGGTTTTTACCACACTTGGGTGTCTGTAGCGCCGCCAAAGGAAACAAGCTTAGGATCGTGCATGACGCTGCTGCTAGCGTAAAGGGAGTATCTCTAAATAGCTTACTGATAACGGGGCCAGACTATAATCAAAGCATAACAGGTATACTTTTTAGGTTCCGCGAGCATCCGGTGGCTTTTACCGCCGATATTGGGGACATGTTCATGCGTATTAAGGTGATCGAGGACGATACCTATAGTCAGTTGTTCCTTTGGCGGGGATATCGGCGCGATATAGAACCTCGTATCCTAAAAATGTCCTCTTTAATATTCGGTTCTCGGTCATCCCCGACATCAGCCCTCTATATCCGAAATAAAAACGCTGAACGTTTCAAGAATCAGTACCCTCTAGCAGTGGAGGCTATCACAGACCATCACTTTATGGACGACCTTGCTTTCGGGTCTTCTTCAATAGAAGAAGCTCGTAACGTGATAAAAAACATAATTTACATACATCAACAAGGGAATTTTTTCTTAAAGGGCTGGGCGTCTAATTATCAAAGCGTTTTGAACGAAATACCTGAAGAAAGGAAAGCTACCCATAATATTGCTCTGGAGAAAGGAGAGATAAGCTCTCAACGGCTTTTAGGGTTAGAATGGTTGCCAGAAAGTGACCAACTTACATTTAATTTTAGGTTAGAAAAACTCGATGACGCCTTAAAAACGGGCCAGAGAGTGCCAACGAAACGAGAGGCTCTTAAGGTAGTAATGTCAATTTATGACCCACTCGGGGTATTAAGCCCAATAACTATCCGAGCCAAAATTCTAATGCAAAAGGTGTGGACCAGCGGTGTAGCCTGGGATGAGGAGGTCACACAAGATATTTTCAAAGGTTGGGGTGAATGGATAAATGCCCTTCGCTCGGCGAAGGACGTAAGGATTTCACGCTATCACGGCGTAACAAAGAATCCCTCCGAAAATAGACAATTACACATATATTGTGACGCGTCTCAAGAGGCTATGTGCGCTGTCGCGTATATGAGAATAGCCAGACCAGGCGAAGAACCGACCACATCCTTTATCGCAAGTAAAACCAGAGTCGCGCCGTTAAAAAAAATGACAATACCGCGTTTAGAACTGACAGCAGCACTATTAGGCGCCGAACTAGCGAAAAAAATCACTAGCGAGTACAAAATTAAATTTCATGAAAAGATTTTATGGACAGACTCGATGAACGTACTTTGGTGGATACGTTCACGTAGCTCCGACCACCAACAATTTGTCTCTAACCGTCTGGGAGTATTGGACGAACTGACTACCCCGGAGGAGTGGAGATGGTTAAGCGGAAATAGTAATCCTGCAGATGAAGCTACGAGAGCGAAGTCAAAAATTGACCTCTCGCCCGAGAGCCGTTGGCTGAATGGTCCTGAATACCTTAGACAGCCACCAGAGGTATGGCCGGCAAAGGTTCCCCATCAACCCGGGGAAAAGGATAAGATATCCCTCGAGTATAAACCATTGGCGGTATTTGCGCTACACGCTGTACCTACGAGCACAATAGATGTCGCGAGATTCTCCCAACATCGCAGATTATTGCGCGTAGCCGCATACGTTAGGAAGTTTATTCAACTATGTAGAGGTGCCACGAATAACTGCATTTTAAACGGACAAGACATTGCCAGCGCTGAAATAATATTATTAAAGGAGTCGCAGAGTCGTTCTTTTAAGAAAGAAATAGAACTTATACGAGTGAAAGGGACTTTACCTAGGAATAGCCGTTTGATAGGTTTAAATGCGTACTTAGACGAGCGGGGCTTAATAAGAGTAGGCGGCCGCATCGCAAATGCGCCGGGTATACCACACGACACTAAGTATCCCATAATACTTGACGGCCGGGATCGCTATACACAACTACTGGTGGTAAGAACTCATGAGGAGATGGCTCATTCCGGGGTTGAAACGACATTGGCCAGCCTACGCCAGAGGTTCTGGCTAATTAGTCCCCGTCAAACGGTCAAAAAATTTATATACCAGTGTATGCTGTGCAAAATGAGAAGGGCAAAACCAGTCACAGCGTTGATGGGACAACTCCCGATGTCACGTTTGCAGCATCATACGAGGTGTTTTAACGCCGTAGGCGTAGACTACTTCGGGCCGGTTCAGGTGACTATACGAAGAAAAGTGGAGAAACGATATGGCGTGTTGTTCTCTTGTCTAACCACACGAGCGGTTCACATTGAATTAGCATATGATTTGTCTACTAATTCGACAATACAAGCGATAAGAAGATTCATAGCCCGGCGGGGCAAACCAAGGGTGATAATGTCAGATAATGGATCTAATCTAAAAGGTGCGAGTGCCGAATTGAAGAAGGTCGTTTCAGAGATTGACGATGAACGTATCCGTGAACGTTTAAGTAACGACCAGATTGACTGGAGGTTTATACCACCTGCTTCTCCCCATCATGGCGGCTGCTGGGAATCGATGGTTAAGTCAGCCAAAAGAGCTTTGTACGCCATATTGAAAGAAAGAGCGCCTTCTGTGGAAATGATGCAGACCTTATTGGCTGAAGTGGAGTCAATCCTTAATCAGCGGCCTATCTCGCACATTACTATAGACAGTCGAGACCAGGAGCCACTTACGCCGCAAAGCTTTTTGTTAGGACACTCTAACAGCACCGCTATGGGTAAATTTACCATTGGAGATTTATGTAACCGTAAACAGTGGAGACAGACCCAAGCTCTAGCTGACGCTTTTTGGAATAGGTGGTCTAAAGAAGTACTACCTATGCTAGTCTCTCGACCTAAATGGAAGGAGGTACAACCTCCACTAAGGGTGGGGGAACTGGTGTTAATATTGGATCCCTCTCTAGAAAGAGGAAGATGGCCTCGCGCTATAGTAACGGAAGTCTACCCTGACAAAACAGGTGTTGTCAGGATAGTAGATGTAAAAGTCGACGGAAAAATTTATCGCAGGTCAATAAGCAAACTAGTTAGATTAGAATTGTCCGCCCGAATAGAATAAGCCATAGACATAAATAACGTAGATTTAAGGTAAATAATTCGTAAAATAAGTTAATGGCACGTTGCCATGAGCGGGGAAATGTACGAATTATCACTTGCATTATCTAATATGGGTGGCTGTTCGCGAGAGATCGATTCTTAGAAGCTTATATTCCTCTTTCACACGCTCGAGCCACCCCATAACAGACATAAATAACAGACACTGAAACAAAATACGGCTCATTCAAATATTAAAATCATCCGCAAGGAAGTCCTAACTAAATACGCAGGACAAAATTCCATGAAAGGTCCTGGTAATAATATATCGCCGTCTTTAAGGGCCGAAGACCCCTAATTAATTATCAGCCTGTCATTTCTCGCAGTGGATATATCGAGGGTGTCGACCGATAACAAAAAATCGTAAACGCGGCAAGCCGCTCGCGCAACCCTCTTATATTAAAACAAATGTGGTAATCTCAAAATAATCGCAATGTTTGAGGTAATTAGGAGGCTATTAATTATTCGACTGAAAGCTTGGATAAAATCAAATACTTATAATTTTGCTAGCTATTCGAAGGAATTTTAAGTACTAAATATGATGTATTGTTAATGTTTAATCTACATATTTTCGCTATAAACCTAATGATAATGTAGTAGTAATACATATTATAGAAAATTACCTTCAATTAAGGTGAGATTAATTTAAGTTAAAAATGTAAGCCTGATTGAATAATATGTACTCTCGCTAAGCCACACCCCTTAACCCTCAGTAGGCCGGTCTCTTACCGCCGCCATTGCCTTTTAACCAATCACGGGTTAGAGTGGCGGGGCTTTAGCGAGGCTAGTGAACGATTTTGGAAAATCGAACAGTCACAAAAATACCGAGGTCGAGAATGAACGACCCTTAAGCGGCGGGATAATAGTTGTACATACGGCAGCCCTTGGCTGGTCTCGTACTCGCGCGCATAATTTAAGTGTATACTGTAACTCACGAGTAAATTGAGGGACAATAAACGTTCTTTTGAAATAAACTCTTTCACTGTGTGATCATCTAATAGAGTGTGAACCAGATACGGGAGACTACTCGGCGGCCAGGAAGAACGAGAGAACGCGAAGGTAAATAACATTTACAGTCCACAAAAACCACCCTTCAGCAGTGGGAGAAACTCACAGAAAAATAACTGATGGATTTTATAACCAATGTGTTTATGTATTATTAAAAAAAAATAACAACCTACCGAAATGTATGGATTTGATGCTTCTTTGAATGCCTATATCTCGCTTATTTATTAAGATTGAATAAAGATTACTGCAGATTCGGAATCAGCGTGGTCAATATATGTAGTCGACCGATGCACACTGGGCAAAAGAGCCTATTTACGGCGACAAAAATGTTTTTGTGATAACTAATAATAGCAAGCATTTTAATATTAAGAAAGTTGATTACTGATCATTTCATTATATGTTTTAAGTACTTTAAGCGAATACTAATTAAAAAGTATTGTTATGTCTCTTATGTGTTTATTCAAAATAAAAAAATATAAAATTATATTGAAAATAACATAAAATTAAATTAATTAAACATACTGTAATCACTTTGTTCTTCATCATCGTCAACCTCTTGGTCATTAGCCATTTCTGGAGAAATATTTTCTAAATATTCGGCAATTGTAATCATTGTCAACACTTGATTACTGAATGTATTATTGTTCTTTCGTTGTTGATGCCGCTTCGAACTAAACAGAGAATCCGAATTAATTAACATCCAGTGAATAATATCTGTGTTAGTATCTTTTCTACTGGTTTTTCTTGAGTGAAATTGCCTAACGTTTTTATAGTCTTTCTGGCTATTTTCCAAAACATCCTCTAAGAGCTGGCCTACAGGCAATGGCAAAGAAGCTATAACGTCGCTGCCATGGATGAGTAGCTTATGCACAGAAGCACTCATTTTATACCATCCATATAGTTGGATACAAAGCTTAGCTGTTTCTAGACAGTAAGCTTTGAAAGTTTCTATTTTAATAAAATGGCAACTTGAAATCGCAACCAAGATATTGGCACATCTGCTGTTAAAATTTTCGTCCAGGCTCGTTATTTCAGCTGAAACCGTTGTTTGCGAAAAATATTCTAGTGTTGTATGCACGACGGATTTTCGAAGCGAGCATGTTGGTTTGACTTGATATAACATTGTATGCTGGGTACAAAGATGCTCCTCATGATTTTGCTCCTCTTTGAATTTTTATATAGTCTCCCTTACTTGGCTTGTTTCAACTATGAGAGCTAATGATTTTTCTGGCGTAAACGCAGTGAACGTAGAATTGGTTAATCGTTGCATTTTCTTTAGCTTTTTGGGTGAAGCTTCTAACGCTAATTTCATAACTTTTGCAGTTCTTCTTTTTCCAGACTAGAACAAGCTAGATTCAGCCGATGTAAGCTGCTCGGGAAAAGGCTCTTTTCTAGAAACTTCTCTTGAATGCGATAACTCTCCTTCCATTTGGCTACAAACTTCGTTACAAAAACCTTAACTGAGTTTTTGACAGATATTTGCAACTGCGAAGTAAAGTTGTCAATGTAAAATTTCTCCAAAATATAACTTACTAGTTATTTATTATACTTTGATAACAACAGCTTAAAAAACTTTTCTTTTTTAAACTCTAAAAATAGTTCTTTTCGAGTAATTTTTACTGACTCCATGAAATCATTTCCACTAACTGAAAATAAAGATAAATTAAATCAAAAGATGGAAAAAGTTGGGACTACAACTGCTATTAAATGAAAGAAAATATTAACATCTCTGAGTTAAAGGTATGAATAGAGTGGAACTCGGTGGAACTTTTTTCAAAAACTACAATGAAATGGAACACTAATTAAAATATTGGCTTTGATGACTTCCTATAAAATGTTGATTTATTTTTTAAATCTGTGCATTACGGTGTATACAAAAAAAAATGAAAATAAAGTACTTACTGCTAGGTAAAATATCCATGGTGGAAAATATTAATTTGATACGCGGATATTGTATTAAAACACAACTTATTGGCACTACATTTTGCACACAAATGGATGCAATTTTCCAGGTAGCGGGAAGACCCAACTTTTATGACGCCAATTAAACCGTTTTTTTTCTATTCTGTTAAAATCCTTTCGTTGTTTCGTACGGTAAGGAATGTTGAGATAGATTTTCCAATTTGAACTATGTGCATCTATCGAATTTGATTTATTGATTTTTGGCGCCGTAAATAAGCTGTTTTGCCCAATGTGCGATGTTAAAAAATCAAAAATGTAGAACAGGTTCCTATAATTTTATTTTATTTTATTTTTATTTTATTTTATTCGGTTAACAAACAGCGTTTATATATAACAAATACAACATATAACAATAAAACTATGACTAATTATATGTTAACACTATTAATCGTTAATACTATGTGTACATTACATATCTCCGCTATTATACCTTATTTATACTTACATTTCTTTAACAGTGATTTACGGATAGACAAAGAGAAAGAACAAAAAACAAATGAGAATAAAATTTTAAGAATTAAATTTTAAGATTATAACCATTATTAATTATTTTGTACCAAAAATATATTTTTAAAAATATTACAAAAAACTATTCATGTAAACCGTTTAAGGGATTAAGAGTCATTAGATGAAATAGGGAGGTCAAAGGACTGATAAGACTTTTTAATCGTTTCTTTAAAGTGACTTTTACCTCATGAAAAAATATCAGTCTACGCGAATCTATCATTATACGTTCTCATAGCTCTATTTATTAGGGAATGCTTCGTATAATTAGAGTTATATCTTTTTACATAAAACAGATGCGGTTTCCGGGTAATACGAGGAGGAGCCAGAATAGATACCTTTCGACCAGATACGCACTGTCAAAAATATTGTTAATTACATTGTACAGAAACATCATATCGTAGGTTGTACATGCAATAATACTGAGTGTATAATGCAATAATACTGAAATGACAAAAATAACATTGTAAGCCATTAAAAATATTTATTTAGCAAATCAAACAATATTTATTTTAAATCAATCAACGAGAAGTATTTATCAAAATAGTTGTTACAAAATACTTTGTCGATTTGTGGCACCTCGATTGACAAAGCACGTTACTTTTTTACAGGCACATCTACCTATTCGTTTTGCATTGTACTTTTGATTGTTCACAGGAACATTTTTTTGATCGTTTGACCTCCGAGTAAATTAAAGAAATCCATTAGGGATTCGAACAAATCCCTTCAAATATGATATCCCTCCCTACCTAAGAGGTATCCATAACTAAGAAAATCTGTCAAAAACTGTCCTCTGAAACTATGAACTTCGATCAAATAGTCATGAATAGATATAAATAATATGAGATTAGACACTTTATCTCCGTGTTCCTTGTGTTAATAATCGGCATTTCTTTGATCGATAATTTCATCTTCGAAGACATCGGAAGTAGACTATCACAACTACGTTTCTCATTTCCTGCGCTCAGGCGCATCCCGCTTACCAATGGGTAAAGTGGATGTGATACAATTCATTGATTTTGAGTCGTTTTCAGCTGTTTTTACACGACTACCCAACAAAAAAGGACTGTAATGTGTTCAGGGTTCATATATGTATATTTTCCGTATCTTTATTCCACGGTAACTTCTAAATGCTTGGACTGATTTAGACGTGTGTGGTATTGTTAGAACCGTTATGTCATCCCGAGTGTCATAGGGTCCACACATCAAGTAAGTAGTTGTCTAAATGTCCAAATGTCAATACATTAACATAAATATATCGTGTGAAAGGAAAGGTCTGATTGAGTATCAAATGATCGGTCTGATTCCGTACATTCCGGAAGTATACATTTATTTATATGGATAAATACAAAACACAAATAGTTCATGAAAAAAAACGTAAAGGTAATAAATCTAAATAATAGTTTACTTTTTGTAATGGCAGTAGTAGGTATTTTCTAATCTTTTTAATATATTTGCTTGTTCTATCAATTGGTAGACGATTATATAAAAATAAAAATAGGTATGTAGTGAATCTTTTCTCAGCTAATTTTATAAATTCCTATTCTTCCAGATCGAGTAAAACAAATCATTCCGTGATATTCGTAGTCTCTTTGATGGCGTTCGGACACTCGTTGTACATACCTACCTAGTTATGTATCGAAAATACTACTAAAAATCTCCTAATCAGGAGATCGTAGGTACTAAAGGTGCGTAAAAAAATAAAAGACTAACCTTTAGAAGGCACAACTGTCGATCCGTTTGCGAGAAGGCTCCCATTCGCGATTTGCGCATCCATCTCGAAACCTACAGCAAAATCCTTTTCAAAATATCACAAATCACATCAAAAATACGTAATAAATCCACAGTTTAATGGCACTAAAAGACACTGGATTTCAAAAATGCACTTTCTTCGTTTTTTTACGACACAAAATGGCGGCCGTTGTCCCGGTGAAAAAATAGCGGGAATGTCAAAATGTTGTGTTTTGAATTTCGAAGTTCGCCCGAGTGGCCGCGTTCGGGCCGGACGGCTACGAGCGAAACGAACGATAGGACGACGCGGCTGTCAGCCGCGCACTGACGGCGGCTTGTTTTGGTTTGGCGTGCGAGGGGTTGCGGCTCTGCGATGGAGGGAGTTGACTGCCGACATTTCTGTCCGAACACGACCAGTGGCAGGAAGACTGGCGACTCGGAGAAGTTCGCGCGCAACTAGAAGCGAGAACTGGCATTATTTCATAATCCATTACAGGTTCTGTTGACGATTGATTGAATACGTTAATCGCGATTGACGGCTAACGATTGATATGGTTAATCGCCAATCGTCGACTAACGATTGATTAGTTTCAATCGTTAGTCACGATTCACGATTAAACGTTTGCTATTGATATTCTCGACAGCGGTCAACTACAGTTTTGCGTTTTTCGTCGGTCCGTCCGGTCCGACCGACCGACGAGAATTAATTGTCGGGTGGTACAGATAAGAGCAAGTTAGTCGCGATTGTGGATTGACGATTAACGAATAATTGAGTTAGTCGCAATTACTTCAATCGTGATTAACGTTAGTCGCGACTAAATCAATCGTGATTGATTAGTCGATTGAAATATTCAATCGATTGACCATTGAACACTGATTACAGGATAGGACGCGTTCGCATATTAAAATAATATTATGCCAATAATCATTCACAAAATATATATGAGATGATATTTCTGAATTAAATAATAAAATACCTAATCAAATTTTGGAAAAAGTTGTAACTTTGCATCTACATATATAACATGTATGTCCCATCAATTTATACGAAATTTCAAATTAAATTTAAAAATTTCCATACTCTACCGCAAAGCGTATGGTCCTCAAAGAGCTAAGCACCTGATATGGTTGCACTAAATCGTCTTAACCCGGTCCAAATCTAATAATTATAAAATTAAATGTATGTGTTTCATAAAATAATATTAAATGTACTTGTTTCATAAAATATAAAACTTCCTTTTCTGCATCGGCAAATGATATCAATGACATCTGAAATTATTATTATTAAATTAAGAGAAAATAGTGGTGAGTGTTGAAGGAGCCTTCATCTGTATCATCAGCTGAATCGACAGAATTTAAGACAGAAACCAATAGAAAATATGCATTGTCACCTCACAACTGACGGCGCACACGCTTTGGGAGTGATCTTTGATGCCCGCTCCACACGTTGGCGAATGTTGGCCAATATCGCTAAAGTGGAAGCGAGTCGGCACGACTGTGACGTCAGAAAAATGTATAGAAAAGAGCGAGAGAGACATAGGCGATGCGGCCAACGCTGGCTAACGTGTGGAGCGGGCATTACACTTTATATCTCTGAAAATACAAGCTTTACAAAAAAAAAAGCACAGCCAACTCATTTAGGATTACTTTTAAAATATAGCAATTAATAAAATGCTGGAATTCGCTAGTGAAACTTACTGAGGTCGATAAATCGCAATTTATATTTATGCCAAAATACGAACTAAACAAATGTCATCTAATACAATACAGTTAAAAGAAACATACGCATATGCGTAAATACATATACACACTTAACTCTCGAGCCCTATTTATTATGTTTTATATTTATTTATTTATTTCATTATAATAGGTGATGTATTATTTATTATTAGGAATATATTTATTTAGAATAATTGGTAAAATAATTGTACGATTAATAAATGGATACAAAATTAGTAAAATTTACTTGAATTAAAATAAATATAAATTGTAAATCACAGGAAATCCATAACCGGTTTTATATATCAAAATGTTGTAATCTTGTATACCATGTCATACTGTGTGTTTTTTCTTTTTATATAGAAGAAATGAAATAAGTGAATGAATAAATAAATATGACGAAATACAAACCTATAACAAAAATAGCAGAATCATAACTTGTGACGTCAGCGATTTTTAATAAAACAAGACTTTAAAACATAGCGAAAATATCTAGATAGATAGAATGAATGATTTAATGGGTCTTTTGATTTAACTTTCCCAGCAGAGGGCAAGTATTTAAAACGCACTTCTTTGTGTCTGTGTGTGTGTGCATGTGGGCATTCCTCCACGATAGCACCTAAACGCTTCATCTGACTGAGCTGAAATTTAGCATGCAGGCATTATTTAGTCATGGCAAGAGTTAAAAATATTGTGGTTGAAAAGGTCCAGCAGGGGACGCGCTGGTCTTACTGCAATCCTGAAATATTGGAATTAAAGATTTGAAAATCATGGATGTGTTGTTGGGCCAAAACCACATTGTGATTTTTTTGAAGGAATACCTAATATATAAGCGACACAAATAATTTTGAAACTATGCCATATTTAATAAAATACAACATAATATTTGAAAAATACTGTTTTAATATCACGGAAAATACTACGAAACTACTACGAAAATACTATTGCGAGAATAACGTGCGGGTGGAGGGGGGGGGGGGGGTTGCCTGCGGGAATGGGGGAAGAAGGAGGTTGCCGGGAGGGGATGGTAGGGGGATGGCTAGAGGGGTAGGGGGAGGGGAGGTAGGGTGGTGTGACGAGGGCGAGGAAGGACTATCTAGTTGTCCGGAAAATCTTGGGGTGACCGAACCGATTTTTAGTCTCATGTAAGTGCCGCTTCTAGTTGTCCGACGCGATGTGTGAGACGATTCTAGTACGTGTTGGCGGCAAATTGGCGGCGACTGCGCTCGAAAGAGAGGCATTTATCTGACGAGACGAAAGAGTGAAAGGGAGGGGGTGATCTCGTAGCAGGCGCCGGGCGCTCTGTCGCCGTCACAGCGGCGCCACCATTGTCGGTTGCTGGGGACGTCACTCTATTAAATATAATTTTAATATTTTTTTTCATTACGAATGCGGATGAGAAAAATGTGTTAAAATTTGAAATACAAGTGTATTTAAAATCAAGACATACAATGATAGTTTACTTATTATGTATAGTTATTAATGGCGTTAAATTAAAATATACAGTGTGACGTTCCAACTAACTTACAAAAAGATAAGAAATTTCTTTTGCTGAACGTACGGGAAGAAGAGCCACATAAAAGTCTTATTGCATAGTATATGGGTAGATAGATAGGCCCAGAGTCCAGTGCAATGCTATTCTTTTTCAATCATGGAGTGCAATTTATACATTGCTTTATTATACACCGTGAGTTCTTAGTTACTGGCATCCTTCAAGGGAATGAATCAATCGTATATAAATAGGGATCTTTTCAAAATACAAAATATATATGTATAAATATATATAAATATATATATATATATATATATATATATATATATATATATATATATATATATATATATATATATATATATATATATATATATATATATATATATATATATATATATATATATATATATATATATATATATATATATATATATATATATATGTACCTATATATATATATATTTATAGTTTATATATATATATATATATATATATATATATATATATATATATATATATATATATATATATATATATATATATATATATATATATATATATATATATATATATATATATATATATATATATATATATATATATATATATATATATATATATATATATATATATATATATATATATATATATATATATATATATATATATATATATATATATATGTATATATATATATATATATCGATAGTTAAATTTTTTATTTTTTCGCTTACTTCGTCTCAACTGAAGGCATTTTGTGTTGCATAAGGATAAGCCCTATTTATGAGATATATGGATGAATAGTGATCGTTAGTCGACTGCAAAAGGACCTTTAAACTTACATTGCACCGTCGAAAGTCGTGCACATCCGTAAGTATATCGCATTCAAACATAAGCATTTCCCAATACAAGCTGGGATTTCCTTCGCTACTTTTTAAGTAGCTTTTACTAATTTTATTTTAAATAAAAACATCACCTATAAACGGATTTCTTTACAAACCTTATCAAATATAACAATATTATACTGTTTTCTACATATATATATATATATATATATATATATATATATATATATATATATATATATATATATATATATATATATATATATATATATATATATATATATATATATATATATATATATATATATATATATATATATATATATATATATATATATATATATATATATATATATATATATATATATATATATATATATATATATATATATATATATATATATATATATATATATATATATATATATATATATATATATATATATATATATATATATATATATATATATATATATATATATATATATATAAATATATTAAAAGCTTGAGGCGCTGAAGTATTGTAACCTGTATGTAAGCACCTCAAGCTTTTAATATTTATATAGATTTTATATTTTGAACAGATCTGTATTTATATAACCCCCAGAAATTACGTATCTACATCAAACTATATTATCTTGATGAGTTACCAACGTAGGGGTTATTTTGAACTAGTGTTAGGTCAATCGTTTGAATATGTCAATCGACTAATCAATCACGATTGATTTAGTGACGATTGATTTAGTCGCGACTAACGTTAATCACGATTGAGGTAATCGCGACTAAATCAATTAGTCGTTAATCGTCAATCGTCAATCGTCAATCGCGACTAACTTGGTCGCGTTCGCAGTTCACTAGCTCGACCGACGAATAAACGCAAAACTGAAGTTGACCGCTGTCAAGAAAATCACTGGCAGACGTTTAATCGTCAATCGCGACTAACGATTGATACTAACGATTGATCATTAGTCGCCGATTGACGATTAAACGCGATTAACGTATTCAATCGTCCATCGTTAGTCGACTAAATTTTGCCCGACATTGCTGAACCTAGAATATACCTACTATTTACGTTAAGACAAATGTAATTTAAATACTTTTTTTTTAGTTTTTCTTTCACGATTTTTTGTAAAAGCTTGTTTTCAAAAATATTTTTTTACTTTTAATTAATTTTGCCAAAAAATACTTCTTGTTGCACAAAGTATGTAGGTACATCTAATTAGGGAGTCTTGTGTTTGAGCAAAATTTACAATAGGAGTTTTCTCAGGATCTCAACTACTTGATCTTGAGTACCCAAAACAGTGATTTTTGGAAAAGGTCTTTGGCTGTGAGGGTGTGTTTGTGTGTGTGAGGGTATATTTGTGTGTGTGTGTGTGTGTGTGTGTCTGTGTGTGTGTGTGTGTGTGTGTGTGTGTCAGGGTATGTGAGGGTGTGTGTGCGTGTGTGTGCGAGTGTAGAGAGAGAAAATGTGTGTGTGTGTGTGTGTGTGTGTGTGTGTGTGTGTGTGGTGTGTGTGTGTGTGTGTCTCTGTATGTTCGTCTGCGCGTCTGTCTCCACTCTATCTCAGAAATTAGGATTAATTTATGTATCTACAAAAAGACATCATTCTAATTCCGAGATCATACAAGCTGGTGGGATATACGAAATTTTGTTTCAAAACAGCGCCTTTTCAAAATTAAAAAAAATAAATAAATCCAATAATACTTGTCCTAAGAAAATAAATAAATGTAAATTAGGATCCTCAGGAAGAATAGAATTCTAAGCCTATGTCTTATGTCATGTTTTGTCTATTTTTTAATTAATTCTATAAGCAAGATTTGTGTGTATATATAAATAGGCAAAACTATTGCTTATGTCTAAATTAAAAATGTTGTGTGAAAATTTAATATTCCATAACTCCATTATTATTAATGGGAGAATGGAACACGAAATGGCCTTAATCTCCCTAGAATAATGCTTCTAACTTTATCATAAGTTCTTTCTTAAATTCTTTATTGGTTTACGAGTTTTAGAATATATATTTTTTAATGATGGATAGAAAACAAAGAATTTGAAAATAGAACCTAAAATAGTGATTATTACACCCAGTACGTAGAATAGCGAAGAATTGTCATAATCAAAAAGAAATTGGGTAAAGTATATGATACCGACCGTGTATCAACCAGTTTTTTGTGGAAGTTTATGTAACATTTGTGATGCGGACTATACTTGTGGCTTGGTGGCTTGCCGTAGCTCGGCTGGCAAGTGCATTCCACTTGTCTTGGAGGGATCGCAAGGGATCGGGTTCCTTTTTTTGCGTAGAGCGAGGGGGATTATAGTAGCAGATGTGCCACAATGCAACATCCTATATAATATCATTCGCCTGTAGCTGTGTGGTTGCCGAATTGGGTCCATAATTGGCGACAGCAATGTTTCGGGAGTTGGCTATAAGTATTATGAGAATCAGTCGCTAGTTTGCCTTTTGAATTGATTAACAAGTAAATATATTAAACCGAATAGAAAATACGACTGCCGTTACAGAAAATGAACTTTTTTATATATAACTAGCTGACCCGTGCCCACTTCGTTGGGCGGTAAAATTTATTACTTGTGATGAAATTATGAGTGTGGTTTGGTTAGTAGGTACTGAGTGCTATCATTTATTTCCTGACTGCCAAAAGAAGGGCTATATTTTTAATGCATTTGTATGTATTTGCATGCCAATTTGACTATATTACCGTTATTTGTGAGTGTCTTCTTGTGAGTGTTTTATCTCTTTAACCATTTATGCAGTAAAAGTGAAATTATATGCAGTAAAATGGAAAAGTCTTTTGTTTCAAACGCATGAGGCGATAAATTTACTTATTTTGATAATAATTCATAATTGTTGATAATATGACCAAAAAACATGACCTAACGATTTAAATTATTTTTAAAATATAAAATACTACTTTTTATTACTTAAATATAAAAGTTAGACATAGGTATGCTGTCGCTGACTTTTTTGTAGAACTTAATCATATACCTCTCACCGTTAAGGCAGCGTTAGTTAGAAACCTTTTCGTTCGACCGTGTTTTCCGACTTACTTTGGAAATCCTACTACCACGAAAAAGTCTTTTCATTTTTCGGATTAATATATAGCCTATGACACTCACAAATAATGTGGCTTTCTACTGGTAAAAGAATTTTCAAAATCGGTTCAGTAGATCCGGAGATTACTTCCTACAACCTCACAAACTTTACCTCTTTGTAATATTAGTATAGATTATTTTTATTATAGTTTTTATTGAAATATTTGTAGTGTATGTGTTTATCCATGTACCAGTAGACACATTTAGTATATTTCCGGAATGTACTCAATCAGACCTTTGATTTGACACTAAACACGATAATAACATATATTTGTTAATTTATTGACATTTGTATATTTGGACATTTAGACAGCTGCTTACTTGATATTTAAACAGTTAAGGTGCGCTATAATACTCGGGATGACATAACAATTCTAACAATACCAGACATTTTCAAATCGGTTCAAGCGTTTAGAAGTTATTGTGTAATAAAGAAACGGAAGACATACATAGATGAACCCAGAACACATTACACTCCTTTTTTGTTGGACAGTCGTGAAAAAAATAGGCAAAAAATTACATTTGTGTGATTTTATATTTTGTGAATTTATAGTATTACTTTTTATTGGTGATCACCAGACAAATGGGTTATTCAACACATACAACTAAACCCATTAGTCGTTATTTTAAATGTAAGTGTTTTTTTTTAATATTCGATACTTGTTATTAAATGACATTTTTCTACAAAAAAATGAGTGAATTTTTTTCTACATATTTTTTTATGTAGGCCTATTTTACTGAGAAAAAATACTGAAAAACCGAAAATTGAACAAAAATCCGGTTTTTCCTCGGTAATAAACTCCTAAATTTTGTGTTAATTTTAATTCCGATTTTTTAACGAAACTGCAATTTATTTTATTGAGACCACATTTTGAAGCCATTTAGTTTTATGAGTATTTTACTAAAATTTAAAAAAATGTATTGTATTATTAGAGTCCTGTCCACCCCAGAACGAGATAGTCCCAGTAGGGTGACATAATCGGTTAAGATTTTGCTATTCGGTTCCTGTTGTTTTGTAAGCAAAACTGATGTTTTATAAAAATTGTTAAAAAAAAAAAAACATATTTTCGTAGAATAATCGTCTGTAGAAAAAATATGATATTTATTTATAATATCAATTGATAACATGATATTATGTTTTTGTTTCTGGAAAAGGTTATTCTCTAAAATAAATGAGTTAAAAATGTTCCAAATCTGTAGATATATACATATATAATAAAGTGTATAATTTCGACTCACTTTTTTTTTGTACAGTGTTGAGTATAAATACCAACTAACTAATATAAAAAACACATTTATTTTAGATAACGAATTTAAAAAATATTTTTTTGATTCAGTTTTATTTGTAGAATCACCAACAGTTGTGAAATTTACCATAAAGAATATTAAATAACTAACTAATCTACCTATTAAACAAAGCCATCATTCAAAATGAAACCTCTCTTACGATTTGGCCAGAAAGAGTAGACCCTACGTTTTGGGAGTAGAATATTTATTAACACAGAAACGTGAGAATATAAAGACTAAATAATCTAGGGACATGTCTTAGTACCGTCTCCCAAGAGGCGTATTTTATCCAGACTAGTGTTTCTGCCCCTTTACTGATTCTATCACGTAACATCGACGTTTTAATTATTGTGAGCTTGAAGGAAAATGAAAAAAACGATAGTCATGCCTTCGTTAAATAATCATTAATTTTGACTAAGATTAAGACAGCTATATACCAACAATTTGTGGTTAAGATATATGAATGTCAAACAAAACATAACCTTAAAATGTACCATTTTGAGGCACGGAAAACGACATCTCTAGCTCCGCTTCGAATAGTTTTGTTTGTTTTTAATCCAAAATAATATGAATTATGACAAAATGAACGCAATTTCATGACCTAAACCAAAAGGACGAAATTAATCTGACATAAGGGTAGGCAAGTCACATCACAATATAAATCCTCTATGTCGAATTAATGTCTACTCGTAATGGCCAGACTGTAGGTACATGAAATAACAACGAAAAAGCAGTTGAATTTATAACCACGTTTTTAAATCCACACAAAAAACACGCAACACTAAACGAAATTTAAATATAAACGAAATTTTGATGGACGTCACCGCCTCTTATAAAGAAAGACGGAAACTTTACTTTTAAAAAACCTAAGAAACATTGCTCAATAAGCAATGAACTGTCTCGGGTCGTGGAATGGTTATTTTTCACTGTATTTTAGCCTGCAGGATTTTTTTTCTAACGCATAAGTAAAATAAAATAAAAGAACGCTTTTCTGGAGAATATGGTATAATTTTTTTTCAGGCTTCTGCTGTGCAACGAACTATCTCGGGTCGTGGAATGGTTATTTTTCACTGTATTTTAGCCTGCAGGATTTTTTTTCTAACGCATAAGTAAAATAAAATAAAAGAACGCTTTTCTGGAGAATGTGATATAATTTTTTTTCAGGCTTCTGCGGTGCCAACACGGCCACGTGACGGCCACCAACAAAAAGGCGGTTATTCAGTCTTTGGAAGTATGAATCCTCGTTTTTTTGCGATGTAATTTAATCCATGACGTAATTAATGTAACAATTAGCAGCAGTAAGTTATGTAGAAGCAGACATTAAAACAGAGGTGCCCGAAGCAATATTACGCACACATTTCCGCTTGAAGCAGCGCCGCCAAGAAGGCTTTTACCGTCTGAAATACCGGCAACTGGCCACTACGGCATCTTCCACCGATCACGTTCTCTTCCCCGTCCAACCACACCCTTCTTCGGCATTTTATGTGAGAGAGAGGTATGCAAAAAAACGACCAATGTGACAGATCATTTTTTACCATAAAGCGTATAGTTCGGCCCAAAACTCTTTGCCTCTATTAAAAAGAACGATTACCGAGAGGATGAAACTAGTTTCACAACTCTACCTGTCAGATATGACAATAGTTGAAATGTCGTAACGCGAAGTTATATTAATTTTGGT
This sequence comes from Micropterix aruncella, assembly GCA_944548615.1. Classification (NCBI taxonomy): domain Eukaryota; kingdom Metazoa; phylum Arthropoda; class Insecta; order Lepidoptera; family Micropterigidae; genus Micropterix; species Micropterix aruncella. Next base: position 8,951,286 of record OX155963.1, on the reverse strand, counting down.
TGAAGTATGGGAGAAATATTCGGAAACAGCCAGACACCACCAGGAAAACATTAAAAAACGGTATCAGTGCAGTATAGGAACCTCTTCTAAATTGTTGATTTTTTAATGTCACCAGACTATATTTACCACGCTGATTCCGAATCTGCAATAATATTCAGTCTATCCTAGACGACGGCTGCTGCAACGTCACCGAAACGTCGGGTCCTACAAATTTCACACGGTAAATTCGTTTTCTATCCTATTTATAATATTTATTCGTTCTCAATAAATAAGCGAGATATAGGCATTCAAAAAAGCGCCAAAACCATATATTTCGGTAGCTTAAGTTTTATTTTATTTTAAATAATACATAAACACCTATTTGGCGGTAGGTTAGATTAGTTTTTTTTAAACAACCCTAAAAAACTGAGTTAAAAAAAACTTTTTTTTTTGTATGTAAATTTGGTTTTGAAATTTTACGCGTCCGAAGCTTTTTTCTTTCACATTTAGCATTACAATGATCGAGTCGAGTAGTATTTCTTTATTTTTTCGATTTCTGAGATAGGTTCCTATACTGCAATAATTCCAAAAACGGTTTTTGTTATAAATCAGATAACATTTCCAAAAAACTGGAAACTTTTGAATTTGTTTAGTTTTTACAAAATGGATGATTAAATTATATCGAATACCGGTGTGATCCACAGTTTTAACATTGACGAATGGTAACCCTGGCAGCGGTACGGGCCTTAATTGGTACCTGGAGTATATCAGCGCCATTCAGAAGGCGCCTACATGCTCTTCTATGCAAACGAGGTTACTCGCTCATATCGCAACTCTATGATTAAACGTTAAACACGCATTATCCAGGATCGGCTGAATCAATCTGTAATTATGATGCTGCGGCACAGATTTACAGCATCCGGCCAATACGGACCACCTCGATGCGATTATCTAGTTATAGCGCTAACTTTCACAGACAACTACCTTACTCCGACCCATCCAATCCCATTATAATTATTTCTTGTAGCATTATAACGTGTGTTTTTCTCATAATTGGATAGTGTTTACTCTCAAGTCACTTATACTAAATAGTTGATTGCCAATCAGTTGTGATGTAAATACATCTGATTTTTTAAAAGAAAAACTCGATATCGCTATTACTCTAAATACACATAAATATATGTATTTGCTTGAGAAGGGTCCTGCAGTTCTTCGGTCATGTTGCCAGGAGAAACCCAGAGAATCTGGAGAAAATGCTTTCCGGGGGTCAAGTGGAGGGAAGAAGAAGCAGAGGCAGATCACCGGCCAGATGGAACGACTTCATCAAAGTAGTTATAAAACCGTCAATACAATCTGCGACCCGCCATGCAGAAGACAGGTCGAAGTGGAGGAGCCTCGTAGGCAAACTGTTGTCTAGTGGCCACGATCCTCGGTAATGAGGGAACGACGGAGAAGAAGATATGTATTTAGAGTAATAGCGATATCGAGTTTTTCTTTAAATAATTGTGAGATTGCGTTATTCAATTATGTATATCATCGATCTATATCTGAAACGTTGCACGCGACAAAATTTGCGTTTTTTATTATTATTGTTGTAAAATCACGCTCCGTATCGATCTGTCCATGTCCAGAGGGCATAAATTGCTTACTGTAAAAATAGTTTCCTTGTAATTCTTATTGGGGTGGCATCTCGTAGGTATAGTTGATGATTTAATCTTTTGATACCTCTTACAGGCTTAGCGGCATCGATATATTAGCCCTAGATATGCCCTCAGATACAAATAAGTCGGATCCATACCCTGTGCTCGTAAAACATTTGACAGAGAGAGCAATACATTGAACAGTATGCGAGTAAGAGTAATAGCATGCCAATATTCTTCACGGAAACGCTTACACCGGAAATGGTCGGCTGAGACTCGAAACTCACGAAATCGTCTGCAACCAAACTGTACTACCACAGTATACCAGACAGTAGCTTCTCTTAGAACAAAATTAAAATAAAAGCGAAAACGTCACGAGTTGTAAGGGCTCGGATATGGAAGCCAGATGTCCTGCTACTCGGCCCACGCAGATATTCAAACGTTAGAATAGGTAGCCAGCCCTTACCTGCACGTAATGCCAACCAAAAGCGTTCGTCTGGACGTACCCTTTTGCCACATTCCTCGCACCCGCAATGCCCTGTAGCTCGAGAGTAAAGCTACTGGTTGGCATACTGTGCTACTACTGGCCAGCTTTCAGTTGTGGTTTTGGTCATTTCGAGCTCGAAAGGCCCATCTAGGGCTCATATATCGATGGCTTAGCGGTAATTCCTTGCAAACAACTTTATTTTGAGTAGAATTACTATGTGCGATACTGGGGAGACTAATATCCACATTATTAGTGGATAGGGACCATAACTATCGTGGGCCCTGGTGCGCCTCACCGGCTGTACCGGTATAGTTACGCCACTGAATATGCGGGTTTTGTGACTCCTACGATTTTCCTATCCGATATGATTTCAGCTATTATTTCCCTACTTACCATTAATTTTAGAATTTAAAAACCCTAAACGTGTGTTTAGTTTTACTTCACGCATTCCTTTTCAAAGAGCACTAGTCCTTTTAAAAATCAAAACGTCTATAATTGACTATACTTATACGCTAAATTACTAGAACGGGACAATTAAAATGACCGCCCTCGTGATATCCAACTCATGTATGTAGGAAACCAACACACACAGGCGTGGACTCCAAAATAAAATCGAAGTATACTCAATCGTATTGTAGAGAGTACGTTACATGTTATAATTCAATTTCCCCGCCAGAAAGCGATTTAAATTTTCCCGCGCGTGATATTGCCAACGCCTGCGAAATCATGAAATTAGATATAATTGTTAGCTCTAAAATATTGCCTGCAGGCAATAAGCTCGCCTTTTCTTAAAAATAAAAGTTTTATTATTATTATTATTATTATAATTGTCACATGACTTTTACAGACGCACACCGTTAAGATATTAAACAAAGTGTAATATAATGCAAAAGAATAATACTATAATATATCTAGATCGTTATATTTATATATTTGTGTATGTGTATATATATATGTATGATTGTATATGTATATGTATCTATATGAGTACCTACGTCAGTTATATATGCTTCTCCACCCAAGTCAGAAAATAAGCCGTATGCCCAGATACAGGCTATATTCGGCCTAGTTGGGTATGCACTGCGTATGGTCATGTGAATGTGGGCCGTTGTTTATTCGCTTCATTACGTGGTATGACCATTTTTATGTGTTTTATCATTATGTTTGAAATAAAATAATAATAATAAAATACATCGACCCGCCCGACAGTATCAGTTAAATAATGTATAATCAGCTGAAAAAGTACTACGTTGTCGGAACCACCGGTACGTACACCACGCGCCGCGAATGGTGGTCATCGATTCTCTACAACGGACCACACAGTCGCGGTAAAGGGGGGCACTCAAAAAACCTCCAAAGTATTATATATATATATACTCTGTCAAAGTTGTAGGAAAAAATGTGCTAGTTCGACAATTACATTATTCTGTAATCATACCAAAACTAATAAAAAAAGACATGCGTTTTTGTTAGATATTGATTTAATAATTAAACAACAATAATTAAACAAAAAGACTATTATTTTAATTTAAATTGTAACAATGAATACCTTATAAAATAATTTTATTCCTAAAAATATATCTTATTTTGAAGCCATGTTTATTTTATTTATTTATTTATAAGTATTTCAAAAATAATTTAAAACAATTTTATCTTAGGAACTATGCACACAAATATTTTAAACATTGAATAAATAGTAGAAAATGAATACATTGCATAATCCAGTGACAACGTCACCTACACGGAGCAGCTCCGTGGTCACCTAACTAGGCCGGGAGCTGTTCTAAGGTGAACGTTTAATTTTGTGCGTGCTTGTTCAATACTGTGATTATTACAAAAATAAAATAAAAATATGTTTGTAACAAAAAATAAAAAATAAAATTGTAATAATAAAATAATTGTTTGATCACAAAAAAATAAAGAATAGAATAGAATAACTTTATTGTGCTATAAAAACATAACTTAATGAATATTACGCTGGTTTTATAAAAAAGACAATTTATGCACAAATGGCGGACTTATCGCTATAGCGATATCTTACAGTCAACCATTTGATAAAAAAAATCCTAATTTTCACCGTACAATACACAAAGAAGTAGTAAAGTTAAATTGAAAATAACTTATACAGATACTAAACATGCAACAACTCCGTTAAAAACTACTACATACTTAAAATTAGGAGTAGAAGATAAAAATGTAACTAAGACTAAATCATGTTTTTTTTAAACGAGTGCACATGCGACTACCTACATTCGAAAATAGGGCGCGAGTCTTGTAGTGCTAAGTGATTATGTATATAGACTTATTTATGTATATAGTGGGCTCGCTTGCGTTTCTCCGTGAACTAAAATCGGGAATTAGTCCGTTTGAACGAGACAGGGCAATACGCTAGAGCGGAGTGTGAGATGACCGGTTGTCACTTTTTCGCATTAAAACTGCCCGCCAAGGTCAAATCTTATACCGCACGAAATATGCTCGAATTTATTCGGACGTGTATAAGTTCGGCAGGTAGTATTTATCGACGATCGTTTGTTTCATATTCCGCTCTAACGTATTGCTCTGTCTCGTTCGCTTGGACTAATTTTAGTTTTAGTTCACAAAGAAACGCAGTCGGGCCCAGTATAAGTAATGTACAATATAATTTTATATTTGATCAGTTAACAAAATATTACAGCTTCATATTATAGTCAGCTTCTGCCCAGTTTATCCAAATAGGCAGAGCCTGTTCTAGGTCTAATGCTCCGATATTTTCTCACGCCTCTATTCGGTAGTTTTTTCTAGTTTCCCTATATAGTTTTGATGCAAGCACATGTGCCAAACGTTGGCGTACGCCACGCTGTTGCAATAAACTACACGATAAAGCTCCTCCAGTAAAATCCCTTATCAGCGACAAATTCGGGAGACGCATCGAAGAAACCTTTTACTGATAGCGAGACAGATTTCTACTCTACCGTGTAAGAGCCACTTCACTCTCTTTCCCACCTTATCGTGCCAGTCTTCGGCGCCGCATTCGAGCACTTTATTAGTTTCTGTCGCTGTCATTACGATCTGGGCACAACGGGCGCCATCTGTGCACCAAATTAATTATATAACCGCTAATTTATGAGATTGAGCGTAGCGGCTTTGGCGTCCGCACTAAGAATATACTACTGTGCGTACGTACGAGTATAATGTGTGTGTATGTGTGTGTGGGTGTGTGTCCGTTTTCAAGTACCCGTACATCTGAGCAATATCATGACTATTCAACGAGACATGTGGACACTCCATTTCTTTATCTGTGAGAGTTCCGTGGTATAAAATGAAAAGAGGATATTTCCATTAGAAGAAAAAAATCTATTGTGTCACTACTAGACTTTCCCCGTAAGTAGCCAAGGATTGATTTCATTAGAATATTAATTTCATTAATAATGTCGATGAGCGCTCTATCTAAGTCGGCGTACGAACCCGGTTGGGTTTCGTTGCAACCGCCTCGGATGGCGCGGTTCGTTTTTCGGCTATAAGGACCATGGACATTTTTGTATGGAAGTTGTACCCAGAGTGTAACAAATGGAGACATATATCATTTAATTGTGCTCATGTATAGAAGCAAAAATACAAAAGGTTAACTCATCAATCCATGGCGTATTGGAGTTGTACACATTCAAAGTTTTATTTATTTGGATGATATTGTAACTTTTAATATTTAATAAATCTTATTAAAACGGGGTTGTTATATTTAAATAACAATATTTGAAGGGGTTTCAGTGCATTATCTCCACCACACTCACGAAATCATGGGTTTTGAATAAAAAAAAAATGTATTTTTCAAAAATGATGTGGTGTATGTCTAGGCAGTCTGTGGATCTTTATAAGTATACTAACTGTGCCCGCGGCTCCACCTGCGTTAATAAGAATTTACGCCGGTTGAAGTCTATCTATGAAGACTGAATCTAAATAGGACTTGCCAGCTCTTCTCGCCGTGTCCCGTATTCCGTGTTCTCACGCTCGCAAAGCGCAAGCCGCTCTCTTCGGCGAGCGTGTCAATTTGTCTTTCGGTGGCTCATGCATGTGCCAACGCAGCAGCGGCCGGGTGCTCGTCAGCCGCTCCGTGACGGACGATTTGAGATTAAACTTTTTCGGTCCCAGCTTGACCTTAATAACATTCGCAGCTGTGGGAGGCGGCGTGCGACCAGAGATACGCGTTACGTAAAAAGGGTACTGTCACACGCCTGAACGCCGCACGGTCGGCACCATCTAAACCTGAAAAGCATTGCTTCGTATGATTACTATCGCTGAAATATTGGGTCCTTAACTATGAAGTTGCTGTTATATAAAGGGGATTTAAGGCCAATAACTTTGTATGAAAAATATATATTTCATTATTAGAAATATTGAGCCCTATTTTCTATGCAGATTTGTCATTTAAATGGGAGTTGCTTAATTTCTCTACTGAAAAACTCTCATGAACAGAAGTCAATGAATGCTTTGAAAGCGTTTTTCACCGATTTCAAAGTTGATTTTTTTCCCTTGTAAAAAAATAACTTTTCACTTATAAAAAGTACCTTATTATCATCCAAATATTTTCTCCTTTTCAAAAATTTTATGATATGAATAGTTACGTGAATGAATCCGCCGGCTTTTGTTCTTATTGGCTTATTTGGCCTTTTAAATGATTATCTTGCCTATTATTTATTTGAATGAATGAATGAAAGAAGGTACAATGGAGGACTTATTGCTACATAACAATATCTTCCAGTCAACCAACATGCTGATGTGAAAAGAAGGGTAAGCGAAAGTTAAAGTACAATAAGATGCAATAAAATATAAAATGAAATTTTAAATTACAGCAAATATTATGCATTGTATGCGTATCTAAAGCCAAAATCATATAAATAAATTATTTTTAATATATACGTAGGTATATAAACAAACCATATATAAGAATCCATATATACATATATAAAACTGAAATTAAACTGCCAAAACAAGGTAAGGAAAGGGAAGGGATAACGGAAACGATTAGAATTTATAGTTCATATTTATTGTGAAAGGAATATTTAAGACCTACTTATATAATTGTTATGTAATTTTAGTAAAATTACTAAACCTATTAAACCTATTAACTAAAGTATTTAAACATCATCGATACTATTGTAATGGCAAATAATGAGTGGACCGCAGTCATTGAATGTATTGAGAATATTAAAACATTTACAACCACAATATGTATGTTTGTCAGTATTTTATATTTATTTATTTATTTTATTTATTTATTTAAAGCAATGTACATAATAAGCAACAAGCGTAACAAATTATATTTAATATCTACACTTAAATAAAACCCACAGCAAGTTGTGTCACGCTTATAGTGAAGATCGGTCCCATGTCGCCCAACTAAGTGTGAACACTTGTTCTAGGGCAGACATATTAAACAAATACTAGTTTAAAAGAAAACATAATCAAAAGAAAAAAAAAGTAGTAATAAATAAACAAAAAGAAAAAAAAGCGAAAATGGAAAAAAAACATTGAATTATGAAATGAAAAAATATGCATAAAAATAAAATATGTAAATATATAATTATAATAAAATAAAACATTGAAGTAAATAGATAATTAAATACACATATCCTTCGGTCAATAATAAACTATATAGTCATAACTTAAATTATAAATAAAATTTGTAATATTTGTAAGAAAAATAAAAAGTCAAAATAAAATTATAATACCAATAATAGTAAAGTTTCTAAAAAAAAAATTAATTAAATAGTCACAAAGAAAAATTAAAATAATAGAAAATGTCACAAAGTGCAGCCAAACAAAGCTAGATAGTTAGGAGTTCTTGGTGTATTCGGTACCTTCCTGGCCCAAGCATCCACGAGACCAGTTGTTTCTTAAAAATTGGAATGCTCGGGCTCATCTTTATACCTGCAGGTAGGATGTTATATATCCTAGGCCATAAGTGAAATTTCTTTGGCCAAATGATGTACTCCTTCGGGGAACTGCAACGTAGTTAATATTGGCACGTCTTGTTATTATGATATAAGTATTAGTGTTTTATATAATTATATTAAATTAGTTATAATTCGTTATACATATTCCATTAAGATTTGACTTTATTCGCTGGCATTTTAATTTTTACATCGAATTTAAATTATTCAGTTATTTTTAATATATATTTTGCATTTTTATTCTTTTGTCCATTATTACTTTTTTTAAGTTTACAATGTAATAAGATTACATTCATTGATGAAAAGATATATGACATTTTTTTAAATACAGTATTGAGCAAGCAAAGCAGGCGTAAACTTAGTAGGGTGATGTAATCCTGAGAAGTAAAGCCCTTTCGTAATTTTTATTTTATTTGTAAAAAATAAATTAATAAAGGCAACCTTATTTGTATTTTCTGTTAAGTATAAATATGTAATTAAAAAATACAAAAATAAATGTTTTTCTTCTCAAATTGGTCACGGCGTGACCTTTGAAAAGGTCACTGCCTAGTTAGGTATTATTGCCATTAGAATTATGCGATGTATTCATTTTGTGGTATTAACTCAATTTTTTAAAATATTTTTATGCATACCACATATGTTTTGATATTTTATACTCACATAGCATATTTACATTACAACAAAAAATAAATAAACAAAATAGATTTTGTATCGAATTTCCTTTCTTATTAGCGGGAATAAATAGTCTTCGTTGCTAGCTATTCTAGTACAAAAGAGGCGATCCAGACAAGAATATTATCACAATATTACCATATTACACAAACGGTGCATTCACACTGGAATGAAGGCATAAAAAGACCCACGAATCAAAGTCATTAGATGCGATACCTGGATCGGACACCTGCTGCACGAAACCGCTGTTTTTTGCCTTAGGTGAAATCCCGAGACGCGCACTGCGGCAGGTATCATTCGGATAAAAAATAAACCTTCTCGAATGAACGCAGTGGAGAATGGTGGAAATCAAAATATTTAACGCATTACACTGGGAGACAAGAGAGTCAGTGGCGAAATAAAATGAAAAAACGTGTGGCACTCGGGGACTGCCGCGGTAAAGCTATTGCATAGCATTTTTAAACAATTTATGCAATTATAATTATTTATTAAGCTATTGCATAGCTTTTATCGCGGGCCTAGGCCAGCGCGGCGACCGAATGAAGAAATTTGTTAACGAAAATTAATGATTTTAAACTGATAATTACGTCTAAACGAGTACTGCTTACGATTTGAAAAAAATATATGTTAAACAAGGACATTTTCCTAATATTCTTAGCTTTGAATATTTTAGATTTTGTTTATATTACATAGTGTAATTAATTTGTGAAATTAGGTCTAACCGAACACAAAAACGACTACTACGCAAATACTATCTGGCGTATTATTATGAAACCTGCACCATTTTAAAGATAATTTAATTATCTATCTTTTTATCTACGTTTTTTTTCGAATAATCCGTTTTTTTTGCTTTATCGAATAAAAAATTCGTGCGCGGTGCTCTATCGGAAGACGTTTAAATTATTCCGAATCATTTGCTACCGCAGCCGCAAATGATTCAGAATAATTTCAACGTTTCCGATAGAGAGCAGTTATCTGATATTAGAAAAAATAAAATAAATAAATAATTATAATTGCATAAGTTGTTAAAAATGCTATGCAATAGCTTTACCGCGGCAGTCCCCGAGTGCCATACGTATTTTTTTTATTTTATTTTTTCTGATATCAGATAACTGCGCTCTATCGGAAAACGTTGAAAGTATTCCGAATCATTTGCTTCCGCAGCCGCATAATTTAAACGTCTTCCGATATAGCGCCGCGCACGATTTTTTTATTCGATAAAGCAAAAAAAACGGATATTATTTGAAAAAACTACTATTCGAAAAAAATCGTAGATAAAAAGATAGATAATTAAATTATCTTTAAAATAGTGCAGGTTTCATAATAATACGCCAAATAGTATTTGCGTAGTAGTCGTTTTTGTGTTCGGTTAGACCTAATTTCACAAATTAATTACACTATGTAATATAAACAAAATCTAAAATATTCAAAGCCAAGAATATTAGGAAAATGTTCTTGTTTAACATATATTTTTGTCGAATCGTAAGCAGTACTCGTTTAGACGTAATTATCAGTTTAAAATCATTAATTTTCGTTAAGAAATTTCTTCATTCGGTCGCCGCGCTGGCCTAGGCCCGCGATAAAAGCTATGCAATAGCTTTAAAATTTCCATGTTTTTGCTTGATATTAGAGCCAATGAGTGCAACTTAATATAGATACAAAAAATATTAAGTCTGATCGATTATATTTTTCTCAAAGTACCATAAGAACGAGGTATTCCAAAGACCGTAATATAATAGTACCCAGAAGGAATACTGCTTTTGGTCAGCGCTCCTATACATTCATAGCCCCAAGGTTTTTCAATGCTCTTCCTGGTGATATAAATTACAAAAATATTGGACATTATATATTAATATACTAATTCGAACACATTAATATTTAGAATTTTATGTTATACTATATTTTATATCATATTAAATTTACTTTTTATTATTGTATTTAATATTATTATTTTTAATATATGTGTATGTGTATGTAGGTATGTATGTATATATGTGTATATATATTCTTTATCTTAGTTACATGTTTATTTTCTTCTCCTAATTTTAAGTATTTAATAGTTTTTAAGGTAGTTGTTGCATGTTTCTTCTTTTGTGATCAAATAATTATTTTATTACGACAATTTTATTTTTTATTTTAATTTTTTTGTTACAAAAATATTTTGTTTTGGTAATAATCACAGTATTGAACAAGCACGCACAAAATTAAACGTTCACCTTAGAACAGGTCCCGGCCAAGTTAGGTGGCGTTGTCACTAGACTTTGCAATGTATTCATTTTCTGCTATTTATTCAATGTTTAAAATATTTCTGTGCATAGTTCCTAAGATAAAATTGTTTTAAATTATTCTTGAATTACTTAAATAAATAAATAAATAAATATCGTATTAGATTGCACAACCCTATATAACGATTTGGGAACTTGTATGTGCCGGCGAAATGCAGGTGGCGCTGATAGCATTAACGGACATACTAATAGCAATCTATTTGGCCATCTAAAATAACATTGATAATAGTTGTTTATGAAGAACTGATTAATATTAAAAACCGGGAGCTAATGGGCCCTTGCTGAGTTGGCCACGAAGTCCCATTTTGTTCAGGGTTGGTCACACTCACGGGTCAACACCCATCCGGCGGCCTCCACGCATGCGAGCCTGGGCGTGGCCTTAGGGCTAGTTTCCCCTAGGAGTCAACCTTCTGGCGCTCCTTGACTTTCTGCGCACCGTGCGGCGTAAGCCAATCGATTGTGCACTCTGACTAACAGTCGGGGGAGTCTGGAAGCAGTACTGTTTCATATAGAGCGGGGGTGGTTGCGGACCTTACAGCGACTGCTCTTGAAAGGACCATCGGCTACCCGATCCTGGGAGAACAGCCGGGTAAAGGATGCCGTGGTCCGCGATAGATTCGGTATACAGCGTTTCACCACTTCGTAAGGGAGAGAACAGCGCAAGCGACTTCGAACTCGTAATTAGTCGAGAGACCGGAGTAATTTGGTAGCAATTGAAAGTAAGGGCGTGAGTGTAGGCCCGCTGGGTAACATATCTGGTTATATCGCGGATAAGGCGTTGGCCTCTTACGGGCATGTGGCGGAGCTTGACGGTGAACTGTTTTGTCCAAGTCTTCTGCGCTCACTTCACGGGAGATAGAACGACCAATCGTTAAAACTTCCTGAGGTGACGGGTTTGCCCGTTGTAGTTGACAACTCTATTTGATAATAAAATCCTGATTTATAATATAAGATAGCGAATGATTTAGTGCAGCTTGGGCCATAAGATACATTTTGTTCTCGGATCGGCTCAACTCACGATTCAGCTCCTATTCAGAAGCGTCCACGTGTGGAAGGGTACCCCGGGTAAGACTCTCGCGTCTCAGGCCTCACGGCTGGTGGACCGGTTTCTCCTGGTGGGATTGCATCCCAGTGCTGCTAGACGAATTGTGCACCGTTCGGCTACGCAAATCGGTTGTGCACTCTGACTAATTGCTGGAGTCTGGAGACTATGGAAATATACTGTCTCCTAAGCAGCGGGGGTGGATGTTGACCTGTCGTAAACCACTCTTGAAATGACCATTAATACCTGATCCTGAATTCAGAGCCGGGCTTAAGATGCCTTTGGTCCGCGAGAGATTCAAAACAAATCATCGACACACGGCAGGTAGAGGTCGCGTGAGCGACTTCGGTTCCGTAACCAGTCGGGTGGCAGGAGGTATCGTGAAGGTTAATTCCAGACGGAGATATCTTACCAAAACTGGTAGCCAGGGGGCGAGGTGGCCCCGCTGGGTTACCTTCCTAGTGCCTCGCCGTAAGGCGTTGGACTCTGGCGGGTTCGTGGCTTTGCTGGACGGTAGGTTTGTACCGTCTTAAAGTCTTATACGCTCACCTTACGGGAGACAGAAAGATTACATATTGTTAAAACTTCCTGAGGTGACGGGTCCATCCGTCGTAGTTGACAACTCAAATTGTACACCAAACGGAAAAATGACGTTTGTTATTATTATTATATTTTATATCGTATAGCCTTGTGTGTTTAAAGCGCTATTTAAAGTTCGCCACCGCCCCACTGTTATATCAAGAAATTCGCAATATTCAGCATAATAATAGAAAATTAATAATTTTCGTTGCGTTTTCTACTAAAAGCCTGGTTGCTAAAGTGTAGTACGACGTCAAGCAATCTAATTTGTTATATTATATTTATATTATATTATGTTATATTATGTTATATTATGTTATATTCTCGGGCCCATTTTATTTCTTATTTACACCAACAAACTCTCCAATCTAGTCGGCAAAACAATTTCCTTCGCCGATGATACGGTCGTTATTTTTGAGGGCTATAACTGGAATGAAACATTCTCCGTAGCCAATGAGGGTATTAATGAAGTACATACATGAATGGTTAGACAATTCTCTACTTAGCCTGAACATACATAAAACTAAGTACCTTACGTTCAGCAACAATAGTAAAGGCCAACCACATTTAAACCATAGACTGACCATTCATGACTGCGACAGAAATACTCAGCATTGCAACTGCACTACTCTAGAAAGAGCACAACAGGTACAATACCTGGGTATAACGATCGACAATAAGATGCGTTGGCAACCACATATTGATAAGCTGGCGATGAAGGTGCGCAAACTCGCATGTATATTCAGGGAAATAAGAGATATTGTGGACCCGAGAACACTGAAAAACACCTACTATGTGTCAGTCAATACTATGCTATGGTATTATAGGATGGGGCGGTTGTACAAGGCCCACTCTACACCCTCTAGAAGTAGCGCAAAAATGTATTTTAAAAATAATCGCACGTAAACCGTATCGATTTCCGTCAGACACTCTTTACATCCAGTCCGAGGTTTTGGATGTAAGACAGCTTTATGTTCGCATGGCCCTAATATATACTAAAAATAAAATGACACCTTATAATCAACGAGTTGGAAAGACGAGAGCAACAAGAACTGGTGATATGATGGTGCCAAGATCTTACACAACATTTGGCCAGCGCCATTTCACGTTCATTGGCCCTAGAATGTATAACAATCTTCCCGACGCAATTAAAAGTAGTGAGAACACATCCACTTTTAAAAAATCTCTAACTGATTGGTTGTTGGAGGTGGGTAGGGACGGTTTAGGGAATATGTTGACTGTTATATTTTGAATGATAGTATTTAGTACTTAGTATTTAGTTTTTCCATGATAATTTTAAATGACTATTATAGGTATGTGAGCGTCATATCAATATGTAATTGATTTATATATGTATATTATTTTAGTTTTTATTTTATTTATTTTGGTTTTATTATTATTTTCGTATAAATATATGTATGTGTATGTGTGCATATATGGATATATATTTTATCTATAGATGTATATAAGTATCTATCCATATTTGTATATGCGTAAACATTTGTAGTTTTATATTTGTCATCATTAAAAGTCTGCCTTAGAACAGGCCTAGGCCTAGTTAGGCGACTGTGTCAATCATAAAAATAATGTCGCATCAATTTCTTGCTAACATCTTAATCAAATATGACAATCATTTTTTACTAGATGTGTTACTACTAAATAAATAAATAAATAAAATAAATATAATCAATGCTAAAACGTTTCTAGGGAGCTCTTCGTTTTCGCTTTAGGACATGGACATACTGCAGGCAATTGAATAAAGGCGATTATGATATACACACCTCCCGGGAACACCTTTTGGGCACGTGACCCTATCCGAATCGGGAACATTTCACATCGTAAATTCAACGCCACACTCGGCCACACGCGAGCAAAAAAGAGGGATGCGGTGGCGTTGCCATACTGTGTTAGATCCCGTTCACACAACGGCCGTTTTACAGGTTTTATCGTTTGCGTTTTTATTCGTCGATGTCGTATGTAATTGTATGAACGAGTTCACACACACAAAATTATTCCGGATCCAGTAAAAATACCGATCCGACAAAATATGCCATTCCGTTTCGTCATCAAAAACTGGATGCAGGAACAGTTCAAAAACGGATCCGTACCTAAAGATGTATGGAGAAGTATACTGCCATCGTAAATGATAACACAGTAACTTGATTTACTGTGTTTATACAAGTTTGGTTCTTTAAAATCACGAGTCGGAGTACTATAAGGCAAATTTTTCGGTTTATCTGTCGATGGATAGTTACCGAGATACCTTAGATAAAAACACAGTATTTAAAAAAAAAAACAGAATATTTTTAATAAAAACTACAGTTTGTATAACTTTTTAAGTTTAAATACAGTAACCTATTATTTAGGTACTGTGATCTTTTTTAATACTTATAAGCATTTAAGAAATATTTTTGTTTGGTTACATCACGGCTTCTTCAGATACTGTGGCTTTAGGTAAAATTTTGTTAAAAGTTAATTTATTAATACACGAATTAATCACAGTATCTCAATTACTGTGTTTAAGGTGCATGTAGTTTTTTATTTATTTAAAAAAATATATATTTATTTTACATGGTTAGAACACAGTAATGGGTAAAATTTACCTATAACACATTAACCACTCAGTTACGGTGTTATAGCTTAAAAATATAAAATTTAACCATTTTTTTTTTCTAATTTAAAACACAATATCTAATTTAATTAAATAAGCAATTATAATTTAATATATATTTTTATGGAGAATTGAAGTCCTAACCATTTTTTAACATTAAAGATTAAAAGAAATAATCTATATTGAAAAGAAATAATCTATAATCTATATTTAACAATTGAACTTTGACCGCGTTTTTCTCAAAACGTCTTTATTCAAGTTACTGTGTTTTCATTTACGACGTCAGTATGGGTGTCTTCCCACATAAGACGATCCGATATTTTTGCTGTGTGCTGTATCCTGTATGGCAATGACGGTAATAATATGTTGTTATTCTATTTTTTGTAAGCAAAAATCATTGGAATTTGGAGGTCCTAATGGGCTCTCCAGACGATAAAGAATGCTTGTCAAGCTTCGCGTCGCGGGCTAGTAAGGGATCGTAAACCGCAGGAAATGTGCAAATATTTTAAAAAAATATTTACTAAAAATACCTAATTTTGTAGTTTTATACCAGGGAGTTACGTCATTCATCAATCAATTACGTCTTATTAACGTGACTCCCTGGTATAAACTAAATAATTAGGCATTTTTGGTGTATAAAAAAATATATATTTGCATATTTCCTGCGGTTTAAAATCCCCTATCATCCCGCGACGCGATGCTCGACAAGTATGCTTGATCGTCTAGTAGAGAGCCCCTTAAACAACAAATATTGAAGTTATTTGTTTCATTTTAAATTACAAATAATAACTTCCATTTCCCAAATAATAATTTATTTGTTTGTACGCTTTATTGTGAAATTTCACAGTGGGCGGGTTTATCATCATACAAAAATCGTTTACAACCAACCCAACCAACAATGAAATGTTTAATGTATGTGTGCATGTAGCATGTGTGTATCTTACTATTACATTCTATCGACAGAATTTAGGGTTGAAAACCAATTAAACTTTAAGCTAATGCAACAACAAATCGCCTATTTTTTTCCTAAAACTAACCAACGTGTCGGAAACTATGTCGAGGTCATTCGAAGATTTACTATATTGTAAACATGACCGTCTAAAAAGGGTATTTTTCGCATAGTTCGTGTGAAAAGAGGGTATATAAAATGTATCGTTTGAACGAGTAAAGGAGACCGATGATTTTTTTTTAAAAAGAATTTTGCCCAAATAATATTATTGCTTAATCATTATACCCAAATAATAACATAATATACACATAACACAAATAATTCTGGATTCCAAGACGCTAAAAACCGTTTATCATGCTTTATGTGAATCGCTTATTACCTACGGCATAATTGGATGGGGTGCCATGGATGTGGTAAAACCCTGCTAGAGCCATTACAATTTGCGCAGAAATTTATACTTAAAATTATTCTCCGCAGACCATATCGCCATCCCAGCATTGTAGGCAACTTTGTAGGCAACTTTTTTTTTAAAACTTCCCTCTCAAAGCTATTTTTGGACAATAATTCAAATTTAGGAATAATTCAGAACCGAAGACCAACAAGACAAGTTTTAGAAAATAGCTTAATAATACCCAGGATACAAACATCTTTTGGACAAAAACATTACTCTTTCATTACGCCGAGATTTTACAATCTGATCAATATGGAAAAAAAATTAATTTGACATTTATGGTATTCAAAAATAAATTAAAGGAATGGTTCTCGAGTCATGACAGACTAACCATACATCAAAAGAAAAAACTTAGGTGCACAAATTATTAATATATTTTTAAATAGTATGTTGGTTATATTTTAACATTCAACTAATTACCAATTCATTTTGTTGTTATATATTGTTTGGACAATGAATTGTACTTTTTTTTTGACTAGGTATTTTATATTAATTTTTATATTTCTTAACATATATTAAATATTACTTATTGACTGCCTTATTTTTTTATTTTAGATTTATCTTACTCTTGAATTTACTTTTATGTAAATTCTCTGATTGTCTCACTCAATTTGATTGTTTTTTTTTGAGGATCATATTTTAGAGCAATTTAGTTTTATAAGCATTTTAATAAAACTTTTACATCATTTATTGTAAAATTAGTTCTGTCCATCCTAGAACGGGCTAACCCCAGTTGGGCGACAGAATCAAATAAGCAAAAGGTTAAGGTTTTGCCATTCGGTTCCTGTTATTTTTATAAGCAGAAACAATGTTTTATAGTAATTAATTACTTCCATTTGCAGTGTTCCGAGCGTAACGGAAAGCTGGCAACGCCAAAACCAAAGAAAGGTTACCCTCTACGGAAACCAAACAATGGGAAAACACCTGCGAGGTCGGGCAACACAGACGCTGCAGGTTGCATGATTCGGGGTAAAAATAATGAGGGGGTGTGCGACGTGCGGCTGGCACAATCTGGACGGTAATCGCGGAGCATTAGGTCGGCGAGCATGCTGTAGTCACCTTGATGAGTAGTCTGTTGGTATGACGTGCCAGCGATGATGTTGATCGCTTTTATACAGGATGGCAATGAGTCCCTTGCGATTTGTAACTTTGGAGGTGTCATCTACTACGGGTGTACCCGCTACTCCAACTTTAGTTGTCAATTACAACGGAGGAACCCATCACCTCAGGAAGGTTTGTGATCGTTCTATCTACAACTAGAGTTGTCAACTACAACGGGCGAGCCCGTCACCTCAGGAAGTTTTAACGATTAGTCGTTCTATCTCCCTGGAGTGAGCGCAGAAGACTTGGACAAAACAGTCCACCGTCAAGCTCCGCCACAAACCTGTAAGAGGCCAACGCCTTAACCGCGAGATAGCCAGGAGTGTTACCCAGCGGGCTCACACTCACGCCCTTACTTCCGATTGCGATCAGATTACTCCGGTCCTGTCTTGATGAAACTTAGAACGGGCTGTCGTAATTGAATGCACATACAAAATTTCGTGTCTGTACTGTTGACCGTTGAGGAGGCCCTTCGTAGGGAGCCAACCCTGAGAGCAGCAGCCGTATCATGGTAAATCTTAGAACGGGCTATCGTAACTGAATGTGTATACAAAATTTCGTGTCTGTGCTGTTGACCGTTGAGGACTCCCCTCGTCAGAAGCTAAAGCTGGGTGAAGAATCAGGTCCTGCTTACCATTAAAAATGCATTGTCGTCGGAACTGAACCAACATGAAATTTTCAACTTCATGTGATAATATTTGAGGAGTTCCTTTAATTCCTCATGGATCTAATTATCAGAACAGGATATCGATAAAATTGGGACCAATCAGGAAATATATCCTTCTGAATAAAATAAGAACTTTCCAAATTGGTTCATAAATGACGGAGATCTGAGGTAACAAACATTAAAAAAAAGTACAACCGAATTGATAACCTACTTTTTTTGAAGTCTGTTAAAAAAGTTTTACCAGTCATAGTAAACGAAGAATGTTATATAAGTCAATAGCCTTAGTCTCATATCCGATAATTCTGGCACATTCGAGTATGCTACATGTACTCATGCTTTGCAATTCATGCATTGGATCTAGTTTTTGTCAAGTCTGACAGCGGGCCCGATTGCGTTTCTTTGTGAACTAAAACTAAAATTAGTTCAAGCGAATGAGACAGGGCAATACGTTATAGAGCGGAATATGAAACGAACGATCGTCGATAAATACTACCTGTCGAACTTATACTCGTCCGAATAAATTAGAGCATATTTCGTGCAGTGTAAGATTTGGCCTTGGCGGGCAGTTTTAATGCGAAAAAGTGACAACCGGTCATCTCACATTCCGCTCTAGCGTATTGCCCTGTCTCGTTCACACGGACTAATTTCCGATTTTAGTTTACGAAGAAACGCAATCGAGCCCAGTGTCAAGACAGTAGAGAAATTCGTAATACCGCGCCTCGCGGACATGACCTTTCAACATGGACGCGTGAAGAACTTGAAATTAATCCCAAATACAAAACCACGCATTTCCAGT
Source organism: Micropterix aruncella (assembly GCA_944548615.1). Lineage (NCBI taxonomy): Eukaryota > Metazoa > Arthropoda > Insecta > Lepidoptera > Micropterigidae > Micropterix > Micropterix aruncella. Next base: position 8,932,100 of record OX155963.1, on the reverse strand, counting down.
GCTTTCATGCAATGACGAGATAATAAATTAACTACCGATATTATAAACGAGGGTCATAAAAGAACACCCGCACGCCGGAGACATCTGTCGAGCCGGTTCCCGAGAGAACAGCGAATGTCGTCAGTCAGTAAATATCTGCCTAAACTGCCAGACGCTCCGACACATTTGCCTGTCAAGTTGAAACATATTAACCGTCATTTCCTTTTCAGGGTCGGTGGCGATATCAAGTGCTGCCGCCCGCCGCCCGGGACAGGTCGCCACCCGCACGCTCATCCGCAAACAACACTCAGCCGCTCCTAAGACAGAGGAGAAAACAGACGCAACTTGGATCCAACTTCCATATGGACGACAAATTTCACCGTGCATAGATAGAGACTAGAGACAGACTTGTACAGTGTGCATCGTAGCGCTTGGATCGTTTGTTTAATGGCACGAGAATCAAGAAAAACTCTTTCGTCTTTCGTGACAGTTTATATTGGCCGATGGAATGAGTACACAGAAAACGGCTATATTTGTCAAGATTATTGTATACAGTCAACAAATTTAAATTTTACAGCATCTGGTTTTGTAAATCGATGGAATTCGTGATTTTATTTTTTTATTTTATTTTATTCATTTGTTACATCTTGGCAGAGAGTTAACAGTGTGATCGTACAGATATAATTTGTAACTATTTATATAAGCAATAAGGAAATGAACACAACCCATACGATCATTCTAGACAAATGCCCAACTAGACTGAACAGCCTATATCTGTGCATACGAAATATACTGCCTTTGTTTTTGAGTAGTACTGACGTTTGAGTAGTACTGGCTAATAGACTACTTTCAATACTAACACTAACATAATGGCATAAAATAGTACACATAATTATACAAATATATATGATTAAGGGTTAATTTCATACATATATACACATATACACATACCTACATACATACATACATATATAATAATACACACACATACATATACATACACACATATTTTAAATTATTGTATGAAGCAATTCTATTTCAGTCTTTGCACGCCCTTCTTCGTAAAGGAGCCATTTTTTTACTTTTATCTTAAATAGGTGTACATTTTGAACATTGTTTACTGATTCCTCTGAACATAATTAATTCTTTAAAATACCGATGCAAACAAGTTTTTTTTTGTATAAAATTAATAAATGTAATGTCAAAAAGAACAATAAAATATGACGATTGTCAAAAAGTAAAATAAAATGTTTTAGTGATTATATTGCAAATAAAAATAGGATATAATTAATATGTGCCTACCTAATAATAGAAATAGTCAATACATTTTAGTAAAATTGAAAATTGATTAAAAACCTATTACAGAAAGAGATGCATACAGTTTTTAGAGATCGTTAATGTCGTACAATTCTCTTTCAATGAGATATAGCTTGAGTTTATTTTTAAATTGGGGCACTATATTTTATATTCATTTTTATTTCCACGATCATGCTATATTGATATTTTTAAATATAATGATAAGTTTAATTTGTATTCACTTATCTATTTTACATTTTATCACATTTTGTATGTTTTATTTTAATACTATGTACATATGAATAAATCATTGCCATACATAGAGTCTTCCTTAGTACGGGCTATGGCCTATTTAGGCAGATTCTGCAATTATTACAATGTAAATAAATATTTTTGAATGAATAGAGTTATTATTATTATTATAGTTATCATCTTTTCTGTTGCTCAAAAGGCAAAAAGCCCTTCACGATTGTACCAAGTAGCTTATTCGACTTTTGCGAGTTTGGTAGGTATCAATAGATGGACCTTTCAACAATTTTATTATTAGTGGTTTAAAAAATATACCTTATATCAGCTATGTTTCACTCAATTTGAAAAAAAAAATTGTTTCAAATGATTTAAGGCCTGAACTCCTTTATTCAGAGCTTTTGCAAAGATCTTCATAAGGCTCAACTTGATATGAAGCAGAGGCATTATGATTTTATCGGGCTTAAAGTTCTTTTCACATTTTTCTTTCCGGTAATATATGATTTCCTTATAGGTCATTCGTTGACTGTATCACTTGTGGTTCTTGGTGTCAAAAATCCTACGTGATAGAACATTTTCAAATGTATATTTCAAATGTCCACATATTACGGAATGACGTTTTAGGAATTTTCGAACCACCCCTCCCCCCCTCCTTCATGTCAACAGATGTAATAAGCGGCCTTCCCCCCCCCCAAGATTACGTAATAAACCGAATTTGCGGAAAATGTGAAGAATTGCTAACCAGCGTTTGTAAAGACATTTTAGAATGCTTTTAAAAATTTTAATCTTTCCGTGATGGAGTTGGAGCGTGCAGCGGCGCGCTAGTCCAGAGTTGCAGCGTGCCGTGCCGCCGCGAAGCAGAGCGGCCACCGGCTTGCCAGCACGCGCAGGAACAGGCCCGGGCCACTCAATCGCAGACGATCGCGTGGACAATCAGGGTATCTTCGGCGCGGCACTGCGGTATTTCCGTGCAGGTTTAAAACCAAACAAAATGCGATGCGGTGATTAAAGTTGATTAAGTAATCAGGACGGGCACCCCCTCCCCCCCACGTAATCAAGCGTAAGCCTCAGTTCCAGTCCCCCCCTCCCCCTCGGTGATTAAGATATGTGAACCAATACATACAACATTACTGTTTTGATTATGTACAAAGTAAAAAAAAAAACTATGCAAGCATACAAATATGCGTTTAGATCGATGCAATAAATTCCTAGGAACTTTGTGCACATGTCACACTTTTTTTCTTCCGGCCGCCATTCGAAAGAGGGTGCGCCTGCGCATGTCAGATGTCACCGATGATGAGACAAAATCCCTCTAAACGCCACTTAGGGATGCGAAATGTGTTTGACAGTTCCCGTGAAGTCATTACCGCATGCGACGCAACCTGATACATCGACATCCTAAAATAGGTGAGTAAATTTGGATAATTTGAAATGGGGATGTTTATTATACGACTGCCCGACAAAAAGGAGTGTAATGTGTTCAGGGTTCATCTATGTATGTTTTCCGTTTCTTTATTCCACCGTAACCTTTAAACACTTGAACCGATTTAGAAGTGTGTAGTATTGTTAGAATCGTTATCACATCAAATGGTACCTAAAGTGCTCAAATCTATATAATAAAAATGAGTCGGGTTTTATGTATGTTACCTAATAACTCACGAGCGCCTGGCCCGATTTGAACGATTCTTTTTTTGTTTTGTTCGTAATCATTTCGGTGTTGCTATAGGATATAAAAAAATTGGAAAATCTCTCGGAAAAGTGAGAAAAATGAGAAAAACCAAAAATTATTTTAGTACCGAGTTCGGCCAATAGATGGCGCGGTTTGACAAGAATAAAAATACGAAAATTCGAAAATCAAGATGGCGGCACGGCGTGAAAACTGACATTTGACAGTTATGTTGAATTTTACGAATTTTTCAAAGCGTTTTCGTGTTTTCGTGATTCTGAAGATAAATCAACTGAATTAAGTGAATTTGTGTAATTCGTGAATGTTTTTCCAGGTTTTGCAATCATTTTTCACAGTTATGCCCTTGCCCAGACGCTCCAATCTCAGCAAGGTGACCGGTCGAGCGAGACGACAAAGAGAGGTTCGAGCAACTGAAAACGATGAGGATCGCCAAGAAATGAATGAAGCGACACGTATACGTAATGTTGCAGTGCGAAGACGATTGAATTTGAGACAAAACACATACAGAGAGGCTTTCTATTATGATCTGGCGATACAATACAGCGATTCTGAATGCGTGCAAATTGGAGAAATGGACCATTTGTGCCAATATTGCAGTGCCAATATTGCAGTGCCTTGAAGTACCGCCACGAACCACTTGGTTTGTGTCGCGCAGGGGGTAAAATGAGATTGACACCATTGGTTCCACCACCAGAACCATTAGGATCGTTGTTGTCTGGAAATGCACCAGATTCTAAGCATTTTCTGTCGAACATACAATATTACAATAATTGCTTCCAAATGACTTCATTTGGTGCAACGCATATTGTTCGCGACAATTTTATGCCCACAGTAAAGGTAATTGCTGCACACTTATTTACAAATTTATTTATTTTATTTTTATTCATTATACAACTCAAAAAGTTACGGATTATGCCCAAAAATATTTTTAACGTTAAGCCAATATCAGAAAATTGAATTCCATCGCACAATCCAGTGGCAATGTCACCTAACTAGGCCGGGACCTGTTCTAAGGTAGATATAGGGACTAAATAAAAGAACAATTGAGATGTAAATAAATATATATACATATACATATACACATATCGGCTAAACTCATTTTTCTTTCAAGTAGAGTAAAGTAACTCCACTTAGTGGGCAAAAAAGGTGCGTACTGCTGATATGAAACCAGAGTAACTCAAAAATAATATAAAACATGAGTTAATTAAACAAGGTTAAAAAAATGTTAGCTTCATGGATGTAATATTAGATTTTTTATATCTCCCATAGTTATTATAAAATCAGGTTATCGTCATTTCTGAAAAAAGTGTTATTTTGATTTACCGGAGCTTTCATCTAGGGTTGCGATTTACATTCAGAGATCAGAGATTAGAGATCATACACTTAGAAATCATACACTTAGAAATCTATATACCTGTGATAAATACATGCATACAAAAATCAAGGATACCTTTGGGATGAAGAATAGTCGAGCTAAAAGAGTCTGGATTTATAATAATAATGTAAAACAAAAATTAAAATGATTCAATTAATGATCACTTCGGTGAAACATTCTTAACGCCAGAAAATTTGTGATTGCAGATTCAAGGCCAAATTTTCCATAAGCTGGGTTCGCTGTTGCCGGTGCCAGATGCAGAACATAAATTTCTGCAAATCTTTTTCATGGGTAATTCACGGGAAGAAGTGCAGCAACGATGTGCTTACAATCCAAAGACAAAGGAACACATTGTTCAGCAGTTGCAGACATTTTTTCATGAACACAATGCGTTGGTGGCATTATTTAAAACTGCACTTGACCGAATGCCCTCTGATAACCACCAAATCGTTATTAGAGCAGACAAAACTCCAGCTGGGGAACATTCTCGGCGCTTCAATGCTCCAACGATTGATGATGTCGCCTTATGGTTGGCGAACACTCCGATAACCGTGACATTGTATTGCATCGCCGTAACAACCAGTTGACACGTGTTTATGAAACTCATCGATCGTATGACGCCTTACAATATCCGATATTGTTTTGGCAAGGAGAAGATGGCTACGACTTCACGACACATCACGTGCAACATTTCTAAAAATTCTGCAATGGCGCGAGTGCTTCAAACATGTAGAATTATCATCTGGGATGAATGCACAATGGCTCACAAACGAGCGTTGGAGGCTCTGGACCGAACGATGAGAGACTTGCGCGATAATCAAACTATCTTCGGTGGTGTAATGATACTCTTAGCCTGTGATTTTCGACAAACTCTTCCTGTGATTCCACGTTCAACAGCAGCCGACGAATTAAATGCGTGTTTGAAAGCGTCCGCATTATGGAGACACGTGAAGACGCTGAAATTCACGACGAACATGCGTGTCCAACTCCAGAATGATCAATCGGCGGAAGTTTTTTCGAGACAATTGCTGGACATTGGGAATGGAAACGTTCTGCATTAAAATACATTCCATTCGAATTGAAAAAAAATCACTTAGTTTCAGATTTTGGCGAGACGAAGTTCGCCGGGTTCCGCTAGTATTAAATAAATATTTATATAAACGTCAATAAATTAGGACAAATATATATCGTGTTAGTATCAAATGAAAAGTCTGATGGAGTACAATTCGAAAATACATATGTATCTCTATACGGATAAATACACAAACCAAAAATATTTCATAAAGAAACCTTCTTATTACTTGAGCGCTGGGGGGGGCGGCGCAGCGGCGCACGATCGTTTCAAGATACTTGCCGTAGGGTGCAGGCGAACTTTATTCTCTTACGAAACGTGGTTTTCAGCGCGAATATTTTTTTTCTAATATTTCTAATTACGAAAGTTCACGTTTTGTAAGTGCAGTCGTGTTTTTATTTTTTTTAAATTTTTGTTCTTGTTTTCCGACATTGATAATGAGATGAATATTACGAAAATTAATAATATTTTGACAAAACTTACAATTTATAAAACAATAGGAAAGCATAAATGGGCAGTGGCAGATGTTATTCCTCCTAAGTAAAAAAAGCTGGGTATTTTTTTCAAGCGGTTTATGATATTCTATATATTCTATATTTAATGGCCGATACCTTTGATTATTGCCACAGTATACCAACCAGAAGCTTTACTCTCGAGCTACAGGGCATCGAGAAAAGAGGGTGCGAGGAATGTGTGCAGACGGGTACGTCCCGACGAACGCCTTTAGTTAGCATTACGCGCAGGTAAAAGCTGGCGACGTTTTCTAGCGTTTGATATCTGCGTGGACCGAGTAGAGGGACATCTGGTGACCATATCCGAGCCCTTACGAATCGTGACGTATTCGCTTTGATTTCAATTTGTTCTAAGAGAAGCTACAGTCTGGTATACTGCTGCTGGACAATAAAAAATGCCCGAATACTTGAGCAATCCTTAGCGGAGTTGGCTGGTATTTCTCGTCTATCGAACACATTCAATACTTAAGTATTGCATGGTACGCGGCAAGCATTGCTCAAGTACTGAACCGATACTCGACTATAAATTCTAGTGTCAGACTCCAACGTCAGCAGTTAAATGTTAATGTAAAGAGACGTCACTCTGGGATTTTATTTAGGAAATAATCTGCAAAATTGTAACCAGGACGTCATTCATAATAAATACATGACGTCGTTTAGGTTTCTGCAGATACAATATTAAGCCGATGCGGTCCAACTTTCCAGACGCGCGTTTATAAATAATTGCTTGCCAGATGCGCGGAAACGTCAAAGCGTGTGCGTACTTGGAATTCGTCGGCATCGGCAATGGGCAACTCTGCTCGCTGCTCCCTTTATGGCATTTTGGCCCGAGGGATCGACTCGACTGACTGGGCGGCAACTGCCAAGGGACACTTCCGCTATCTGTCATATACCAATTTTGAACTTTGGACTAATGACAGCTTATTGCGCGTATTAAAGAAAGGGCAAGGTCTCGCCCATGGATCGGCAAACTTTTAGGAGAAAATAGATGCGACTGATTACGATTACGATGAGATTAATCGTCGATTTTAAAATTACCTCAACTTGAGAAGTTTTTGTAGGTAGATAATCTCAAAGTGTCTACCAGGCCCTAACAAATAGTTTATTTTATACGGTATTCTGGGTTGGGGATGATCTACAAGTACTGTTCTAAATCCGTATATATGACTGCGCAAAAGGCTTCAAGAAAACCCAAAGATACTCATCAACCGACTTATTCGGAGAGCTAAAGTTATTAGATATCAGGCAATACGCAAAAACTGTTCTTCTTAACTACTTTAAATGTAAAGATATTAAAATTGCTACAAGAGCCACAGCCTCCAAACACACCGTACGGAAAACCCAAATTCATTGCCTAAGGGGACTTAGGTTTTTAGGGTCTACAATTATTAACGATTGTAAAGAATCTCTAAAACCTGCAGAAATATAAAGATAAATTTAATTTTATCACCAGGCTTTAATTACCTGTTTTATTCTTTACTAGCTGCTCCCCGCGGTTTCACCCGCATGGTGATGGAAAATTGTGATAATGATGATAGAAAACTATATGTCTTTATAAATTATAGCCTATGTGTTATTCTGATGTGTAAGCTATATTATTGTAAAGTTTCATCAAAATCTATTCAGTAGTTTTTGCGTGAAAGAGTAACAAACATCCATACATACGTTCTTACAAACTTTCGCGTTTATGATAGTAGTAGGATTTCTCTTTTATTTTAATTTTATATGCGCTATATGAATAAATCATCGCCATACATTGCAACCTAGAAAGGACTCTGCGAACTCTTCTTGCGGCTGTCTAGCCGTGTGGGTAGTTGGAAACTTAGGTTCGACCTGAAAGAACACCTCGGGCGGAACAGGGCGTATTGTCAACATGCGGCGTCAGCCAATCGGTTGTGTTAGGCATAGTGGTGAGGTCGCCTGATCTTAAATTGTAAAGTCCGGGGTTCGATTTCCGGATTTTCCGTTGGGATAAAATTAACGGAATTGCCTTTTGAATTATGTCGATCGAATGCAATAGCAAGACACACATGTTACACGTAAACATACATATAAACACGTTATAGTAGGGTTGGTTGTAAAAGATTGTCATATGAAAATAAACCCGCCCATTGTGAAATTGCACACTAACGAGTACCTACCCTACAAACAAACAAATTATGCATTCCGGCGAATGACCGTAAAGACTGGAAACGTATTGTAATCTGTAAAATATTTATAAGTTACATTTTAAAATAAACTTCTTGACATTGTTATTGTCACACATAATTATTGTCATTATTATTTTTTCTATGATCATTTATTTCGATAATCTTAAATATAAATATAAAGCTAATTTTATGACCAGTCTTCTATTAAGTACCTATTTTATTATTTATTTGATGTTTCTGTATTAGTTTGATTCTTGTATGAACATACATTGAGTCTGCCTTAGTACGGGCAATGGCCCAGTTAGGCGAATTCTGCAATGAAAACCGTTTAAATGTATTTTTTACACGACTGCCTAACAAAAAGGAGTGTAATGTGTTCAGGGTTCATATATGTATGCTTTTCGTTTCTTTATCCCATCATAACTTCTAAACACCTAAACCCACTTAGGTGTGTGTAGTATTGTTAAAATCGTCAAGTCATCGTGAGTGTCATAGGGTACCTAAACTGTCCAAATGTTAAATACATAATTGTCTAAATGTCCAAATGTCAATAAATTAAAATAAATATATCGTGTTTAATATCAAATGAAGGACTGATTGAGAGCACATTCTAAAAATATATATTTGTATATATATATGTATATGGATAAATATATAAATCACTAATATTTCATAACATTTTATTAATTGAACACCGAAGGCCACCAAGTTCGGCGGCGGCGGCGCACGAACGTTTCGAGATACCGGAGGGCGTGTAGCTCCGCGGCGCGACACTCAGAAAGCCGGACCAATGGGCCTGGCTCACGTGAAGCCCCGCTAAAACGCGATTGCCCGGCGGAAAACGTCACGGGCTTTCGACATGGCCCGTCGACAGACTCAAAGAATGCGCAATCGTCTTTAAACGCTTAGTGTTAACAGAGAAAACACGCGTCAACGGAGGCGTAACGGAGCTTCCTTAAATTTAATTTTGTTTCAACAAAGAACTTTATTCTATCAAAACACGTGATTTTTGGAGCAAAAAAAATGTTCCTAATAATTCTAAATGCAATTGTTCACTTTTTGTAACGGCAGAGGTGTTTTTTAATTTCCCTAAATATTGTTCTTGTTGGATGAATACATTATTATTGTTATTATAATTATACAATTAATGTTATTATGTTTAAATATTGCAATATCCAAATCCTGAAGCATGCCTTTCTGCAAAAGTGGATCGCAAAACTAGAAGCTACAAATGAGACTGTCACTCTTTGGGCCCACCCTCCAATAAACAATGTGTCATATAAAAAAACCTTTTATGTATTACTAGCTGACCCGGCGAACTTCGTACCGCCTAACGGTCAATGAATGACGTGTTACAGATTAGTTTAACTTAATTTATGATTTCATGGAAGAAATGCAATGAATGCAAAATAAATATTAAATTCACTACTTTATTACGATAAAAACACAACAAGAAATATAAAAGTACAAAAATTAAGTACATCAATCACGTGTCAGCATGACATGATTGAATTAAACTATGTAATAATTGTAGTTCGAATATTGTGGATATATCTTGTCGATTCGAAACCTTTATTTAAATACTTTCTTTAATTTGAGGGGAGAGTTTACCGTATTGACGGGATGAACATTACATGTTTGACAGTTAGGAAACCCATGAACATTTTGTGTGAGAAAATGTTTTTTCTTTTATTTTATTTTTTCGTTAATTTTCCAATGTTTTTAATAGTTATTCTACTATTCGGGACGGAGACAAATACAACAAATCAAAGAGTTATAAACGGCAATAGATGCCGATAGTAGTTGGTTTTACTTGGTGAGTCGCGTAAGAGATGCAAGACGAAGGGCTGCAATCGACTCATGCGGCTGGTGTCATGCAGGCCATCAGTTGTTGTTTGGCTTTCGTTTCTTGCTGTATCACTATTTTGGCTGGATGTATTTTTATTTTACGCAGTTAATAATAAGTAGTATTATTAGTTATATAGAAATGATATTAATAAAATAGATATTTGTTAACAGACGTTTCGTGTCAAAAACTAATATTATAATACAGATAATATTTATAATAACTTTTCTTGAAATTCTTTAGGCTTGATGATTTTGAGGCTGGGGATGCTTCTTATTCAGTATGTTCCAAGTCGATCTGAAGTGTTTCACCCATCTGAGAATTGTGTTACGTTTCGGAAAAGATCCATGTCGATCGACATTGAATCGCTGTAAACTCACCACTTCTCATGAAACTGTCGTAGACGAACAAACGACGTTGCAATGCCCACTGCTCCATAGTAGTTACTCAGTTGAGTAAATGAAATGGCGTCTAGTGTAGAGCATAACTTTGATCTACATCTAAATCGGCACAGGCTTAGCAAAGTGCGCAACAGTTTCCTTCACCAAAGCCTGTGTTATTATAATAAGGTCCCAACACATATCAGAAGTCTTGGCGAGAACCAATTCAAAAAAATCTTATTTAATGGCCTAGTCAAGAATCCAGTATATGACTTAAGAGATTTGGATAATGCTGAATTCCTACTCCAAGAGCATCCTAATGTAATAAAATAACGGAAAATTCATGATAATCAACTTTGCCAAAGAGCGTATTTTTATTTTTATTCTTATCGACGACGGCTATATTGCTAGATTTGACAATTAATTTAAATTTATCTATTTTTAGTATACGCTTATCTATTTTCATGACCGCCATATTATTGCCTTGATAATTATGACTACAGACATTGGAGCTCTTTTCTTGATCAGCAATTTTGATTATCAGATCATTTTCTATTTATCAATGGTTTTCAATCCAATTATAATTTACTAAAATTAATTTATGTAGCCACAACTATATCATGGTAGTTGATATTCTTTAATTAATTACTTTATTTAAAATTTTAGAGGTAAAAACGCATCCAAGTGTAGGAAAGCCTACCTACTGGAGCAGAACTAAATTGTATTTTATTGTATATATCCCCACTACTATCTTCTCCCACTACTGCGCTCTCAGTACTATGCAGTTCAAAACCGTCCGTCTCCCTTGCGTCAGCCTGTGATATCTCAATACTACTGAGACATTAGATGTGAGATTTAGTATTTAAATATAACTAAAATATGCATAAATATGTCACTCTCAAGCTTATTGGTTAATGGACCCAGGGTTTAAACAAATAGTAAGTAGCATTCTCGTTTAGGTATGTATTTAAAATCCATGAAGTTTTTTCTTTCTGTTGACAATACGTGACAGTTTGTTATGTCTATCATGTCCATCTCGTTTCGGAGTCACGGCTGCCAACAATACAATAATATAATACCGAATGCTGCAGGATGACAATGCCCTCCCTCCGCTCGCCCTTGCTAATACGCATAATAGCAAGGCAGTGGGAGAACCAACCCTCCAGATGTCCACGCTAAATAATAAATTACTTTTCGATGTAAATCGCTCCGACAAACAAAGCACCCACCCAGTTTCAACGACCCTCTACTTCTGCTCCTAGCTAGCATCTAGATAAATCGTTACTTGTCATATTGCGAGCGAATTTTCAACTGTTTTCAGCCAATAAGAGGAAATCGGTGCCATCCGAGTAAAGGGCAATATCCACAGAAAGGTGATTCTTTACGAAACTAATGAAATATATTAATGACAATATTATTTGTATTAAATAATTATGTTATCGTTCTTAATGGCATTTCGGACTCTTTAAAGAAAAACGAAAAAAAAAAATCGTCTTAACTACCATCATGCGTAACTGAAACAAACAGCCACAGATTGATAGTTGCAGGCACAACGCGAATTTAAAAAAAATGTTTTTTCTTTTTTTTCTTTTTCCATACTGAAAGCGAAAAGACATTTCTTCCCCAGAAGCTTATGAATGAATGCTTTATTATACAATATGGCGGTCTCTATCGTAAAACGAAAATTAAGCATTTATATATGAATGCATATTGAAAGGGGTGACTGTTCCTTTCTTTATTATGCGGGAAATTTTCCATGACAATAAGAAATCATGACCATCCAAATATGTATGTATCTATAACAAATAGACTATCTTTTTGGTGAAAGGAGGCAGAAAGAGTAAGTTAATGTATGTCTACCTCATCTTATATATGAATCGCTAATTGTAAAAAAAGGTGCATGTTCACTGTTTAAGATTTTTCAGCAGAGATTAAAAACTGAATAACTTTTGATGGGCATCATATAAAAACATGAAAAATATACCCCTGGGTGCTCTTTAAAAATCCTTTGTGCTTTCCACAAGCACTTATATTTCCCACGCATGACCCGAGAAGTCATACAAATAATAAGAACTCTGAACTTAATTGAGACGATGGTTTCAAACTCTCTACTACGTGGAATCCTCTGCTTAAAATGCTTTAAAGGCCCGAAATGTTAACAATAATTAGTGTTGTGTGTACGGCGGAATTTAAAACTCACGCGCACCGCCACAATCTGCGCAGTAATATATACTTATATGCCGCCTACCTGCAGAGCAACAACACTCAACTGACAGCACGTTAGTCTGCACTGGATAACAGCTGTTGGAACATCATCGAAACGTCGGGGGCTTGAAATTTCATGCGGTAACATTCGATTTTAATGTCTACTAATCGCGATAGTCTTCAATTTTATATCTTCTTTTTATGTTATCTATGTATAGTTTGCCCTAAAAGAAGTTGAATGATCAATATTATAAAGGCGACATGAGACAGAAGAAAAATATCTGAAATGGACGGACACGCGAAAAAATAGGCGGGGTCAATGTTGTAGGGTTTGGCCAATAAAAATCCAGCATTGACGAAGCGTCAAGCGCAGATTACACGTCCGCTCGCGCCGGCGACCAGGCGCAAACTAAAACGTTCTATCGCAGCGCTAGCACAGAATAACTATCTTTACGCAGTGGTGGATGAGGGTGTTAATGGCAAAGCATATTTAGTGTAACCCTCAGAGCACTCTCACATTTTAATTAGCTGTAATTAATTTAGGGCCTAAAAAATTTGGCTAGGTGCTGCCCTAGAGAATTAACCAGTCAATATAATGAAATTATAATAAAACACACTCACCGCTTACATTGAGGAGTAATCTCGTCTGAAAGGTTTCGAAATCAGTTAAAAGCCTTAATGTCCAAGGCAATGAGCAACTTTTTTGAGTCCAGATTGTAAATTGGTTCCTTATCGAGGGATTCGCGTAGAAACATTTTTAAATTAATGCTTATATTTTTCAAAAAACAAAAAACTAAAATTATTCAGATATGGTCGTTCCCAGGTATCATGACAAGAATGGGTTCGGCTCAAGACGTAATTCTCCAAAGTGAGTAACTCTAAATGATTCATGAAGAAAAAGACTTACCCAACCTCTTTAGCATAGTGGTATTTAGTATCAGATCATAATTCTCCATCTTTACTTAGAACCCGCCTGAAAATCTCCTAATCTCTAACAAGAAGAAGGATGGAGATTGAAAGAAAGAGAGGGGTTAAAATGACTGCTTTTGAATATTTAATGTCATCAGCGAAGTTTGCTTTGCAGTAACGGATTAAACCTAAAAGCTTCAACCCTTTCATTTGGATTTAGGGGAACCTGCACAACAACTTTAATTAATTTGTTGAAATTGAGCGCGACGAGTGGGTTGCGTTGAAAGATCTTAGGTACTAATGATGATTATGATACTCATATTACTTTCAGATTGAGCGGAATAAAGTTTAATTCCTAATTTCAAAGAAAATTTTATATTATTTTGATTCTTTATTATGAGTATATTTCTCATAATAAAGAATCATAATAAAGTAGATTTTTAACGTGTACAGTTTTTTAATCTGACTATTCTGATGGGTATAGTCTATAGAATAGACACCTTATAAACTGTCCCTCAGTGAGAACTGTGTAAAAAGGGAATTCAAGTATTTCAACTCTATCCCGCACAATATCAAATCGATGCAACAACCATAATTGAAGCGCGCATTAAAGCACTGGTTCAAAAATAAATGCTGCTACAGCGTAAATGACCTTTTAACCGATTGACAAATATTATAACACATTTTTATTGTACTTCACAGGCATTTAAAACCTACATTCATTTCATTCTAGTTTTTTTCTATATTTTAATAATGCCACAATGAAATTTGAATTCAAATTCAATTTCGCGTTTTACATAATATCAACGAAAACTATAATAATATATAGATATTAGTCGTGATTATGTTTATTATTCTTATTAATATGTTTAAACCATTATCATTTTCGGATTCTTTTTCCCCTTACATTGTACTTCTATTGTTTAGCCAGTTGATTTTTTAACGTCACCCGACTATATTCACATTGCTAATTCCGAGTGTCCTTAAAAAAGCATCTCTGCTGTCCTCCGCTCCTCCGGTCCTGATATTCTCTAAAACCCAATTACATTTTTAAAAAATGGCAGTTTGTTATTCTTTCTTACGTGCTTGATACGGTTATTCAAGTTTTTGGCTTAATATTCTACTGGTACTTAAATTCTTTACTTCCACGAGGTTGGCTGTGAGAGATTGTAATTAAATCACTAAGTCCGCGTGTTGTATATTTTTTTTTCTCTGACCATGCTACCTTTTCTTTATTTCTTTTCATGAAGTATTTTTTTCCTGGGTTTGATTTCAATACTTTAATTGACGATTATTTTCTATTCTATTGCTTATAATTCTGTCAATCAAATGCAATAACAAGACACATACTTACACATATGTTACACGCACACATACTTATAAACACTTCATAGTAGGGTTGGTTAGAAGAGATTATCGTATGAAAATAAACCCGCCCATTGTGAAATTAGCCACAATAAAGAGTATAAACAAACACGTTAGTTAAAGGTAATTAATTAGTTGTAGGTATGATAGAAATGTTTTCTCGTCATTTTGCTCTAAGGTAAGCTACATCCATAATGGCGTTTTATTCTTTTTTTGTTTCTTTAGTTTTTAGATACCAAAAACTGATTTTATTATCGTGGAATTTAAGCACCATCATAAGATTTAACTGATAATTCAAATATGTATGTTTATTTAGTTATTTATTTCATAAGCAAATCAACATAACAGTTTATACCAATCCGTTGATATGCAATATACACATAAATATAAAAAATAATAGAATTATTACAAGTACATACACAACATGTTTAAATAAGCATTAAATACAAATACAGCCATTAATAATAATAAAAAACTTACAAACTTACAGTACATAAAGAGTGAAAATAATTTATTTTACTCTGACATACACAAGTAGCGCAATGCCCACACCTTGAAGAGATGCAGGCTCGCTGTAAAAATATCAAAGTCTGACGCTGTCGAACATAGCGCATTTATGTGCCGCAAAGCTCGGGTAAGCAGACTCCATCGACTTAGGTTGGTGCGCGAGGCCGGCTCCGCAAATAGATTATGAGTGCGAGCACGATTATAATTGTCCGGAACAAAGAGACAAACCTTCGCTAGCATGCTAGGATTATCATCTCTTCCCCGGATCAGCTTGAAAACGTAGGCCATGGCGAGCATTTCTCTACGCAACTTAAGAGAGTTATAGCCCACCATGCCTAGTAGAAAACTAGTAGGGTATAAGTAAGGATAATATCCGTAGATTTGAGAATTATGTTTAAGAATTAGATTTTTAATTTCTGGTTGTTTTGACTATTAAAGATTTGTATTTTCCACGCCCAGATAATATAAATAGATACAAGATAAAATAAATAGGCAAAAGATAATATACATTTATTTGATTTGATTTGATTACTATATGTGTTGTTTTTAGTCATAGTAGCCAGTGACCACCACTAGAACTGCATGGTTGTATTGTTTATTATGCTCAATTGAAAGATCTAACCGTAGACAATAAAAAAAACATGTTTCGGGAAAACTGTTACTTATCTTAACAATAGCCGATTCACTTGTTGTAATGCTTCCATTATAATTTTCTTAACTGTTTCCTAAAATTACAGCATTAAATACCTACATTGCCATTTGAAAATAACTAAAATGCTAATAGTAAAATACTGTGGTAATAGTTAAAATCGGTAGTAGGGGGAAGTCCCCTAACGCCGATCGACACCTAGCGTCGGACACTAATAGTATCTCGACAAGTCGCGGCGTGATCGATACAAAGACGTAGGAATAGGAAAGCGTAACTTTCCCCGCACCGCGACTTGTCGAGATACTATTTGTGTCCGACGCTAGGTGCCGTTCGGCGTTAGGGGATTTCCCACTAATTCTGCAAATCAGGGTTGTTTGGTCGAGAGTTCCTCCATTCCGTAGTGATTCGAGTTACTCTAGTAAGCTGAAATTTAGCAAGCGATATCGAGTGGTAAAAGTAACTTTCGCAAGATGGTTCAGCTCCGAATCAGCTGTTACAGCGCACGCGTAGCTGTAGTTTTGCATGACAGGTTGCTGTCAGTCAAATGTCATCGACGGCGTTCGCGGCGACGTTCGCGTTTTGATAATAATTATTGGAAAAAGATGTAGGATATATTTTTTCTTTTGACGACAGCAGTGCGGACGCGGATCATGTAATTATGAAAAATTGTCCTCATGCATGTCCTTGTAACGGGCCTTAAATCCACCACATACGATCAACAAATGCATCGATTTCCAGTGAAATCCACTAACACAATTCAGTTATTATTTTGACTCGTGCAGCTATGAATCAGCACGATGAAACAATACTTTTATTCAGAATATTTCAAATTGCATCATTGCACGGCCTATATAAACCGGCCTAAAAGCAACCAAATTATCAGTCCCCGATTGATCACCTTCCCCCAAGGTTGCGACGGCATATCCGGTAGGTACCCCTCTACGAGGTCGCTCAACGGATCCGGCTCCTTAGTTTCCTTTCCTCACTTTCTCTGAGTCTCTCGGAGCACACATACAATCCTCATCCACTCTCCTACATAACCGCCTCTCCTCAAAAATTAAATAGCGATATAATTCTGTCGGGAAAACGCGATTTTGTGGAATATGTCATTTATCATGCTGGCAACTCAAATTGCCTTCGTAAAGTTTAACTAGTAGTTTTGACGATCAAGCAACCAATCTGGTCTATTTACCGTATTATTTTAAAATACTCTAGTAGTAATTATTATGGTTATTTGGGGATATTACCACGGATCATACAACTGGCCCTAAGGCGATTTATTCTGTTTAACAGATCTATTCAAGATATCTATTGCCCTCTATTGCCAACTCACGATCAACTTAACCGTATTCAGAATGCATGATATCTGCAAATACTCCCTTTTGTTTTGAATGTACGCAACCATAAAGATATTGTACATCACGGTTGCTTTGGTAGTGATACAAGGGAGGGAATGTTATACGATGCAAATAGGGGGAAAGTAGAAATGAATACTGACCAAGAGCCAGTAATTTATTTCACTTCCAACTGATGGTAACCTAAAATCGTTATAACATTTTTTATGTATTTATTTATTTGCCAAAACATAATTATAACCTTACAGGCATTTCCAAATCCGTAATTATTTTTTAGTCTATGTTTGTTTGTTTGTTTATACTCTTTATTGTGAAAATGTCACAATGGGCGGGTTTATTGTCATATGACAATCTCTTACAACCAACCCTACTATGACGTGTTATATGTAAGTGTGCGTGTAACATATCTGTAAGTGTGTGTCTTGTTATTGCATTCCATTGACAGAATTGAAAATGCAATTCCGTTAATTATATCCCAACGGAAAATGGTGACCCAGCCGGGAATCGAACCCGGGACCTTACTATGTAAGATCAGGCGACCTAACCACTATGCCACCGGGCCGGCCTATGTTATACACATATCCATTTATTATCATTAATACTCAACCCTTCCTTTTATTACTAGTTACTACATTTTTAAGAACTTTTTTACTACATCTATTTACATATATAAATGGATGTTAGTATATCTGTATGTCTCTCCGTGCTTTAATAGACTCCGACACCGTTTGACTGATCGCCGTGAAAGTTAACCCATATATCTATGTATTTTTTCATTCGGAAGTTTTTATGATACTCGCTTTCTTGTAACTTACCACTAGATAGCGCTGCAACGCATCAACTTATATACCGATCAGCCGATCGCCATAAAAATTGGTATACATAGACATTTGAGCGGCATAGTATTTTCGCGCTATCAACTTTTTGTAACTCGCCACCGGATGGCGCTGCATTATGTCAACTTCTATAACTAGAATAGATTAAAATTAAAATAGAAATAATAAAAATAAAAAATATTTTAGATCTTTCCTTGACACAACCGTGGCACTCTGTATACAGGTCGATTTCCAAATCTTTCAAAGGATATAATTTTTGCCATCTTCTTGAAATAAAGTTTGTAATTTTCAGCTTTTTTCTTCAATTCTTATCAGTCTTGCTAGTTTTGCAACAACATATGGTTTTGTTTATATAAGAACTCATTGCAGGTTACCGGTTTATAATACGTAATGCTGTGAACACAATCGCGCAGTTCTGCATGACGCCCTTCTGCCTTTAGGCTTGCCTCATTACTAAACATGAACTTAACCAAGTCTGTAGGTTTTGGCAAAACGCAACTTCTTTACGATGCAAAGGGAGATATTTTACAGCTTAGGGATCTACTTTTATAATTTTGAAACGAAAGTGTTATTCTGAAATGGACATCAACATTGGAGTAGTAATTTTAAACGTCATATTTGTTTACGCTAGGGCACACCGAAACCACATGAGTAAACAATCTACTTCTTCGCAATAAACCAATACCTACTGCAAATCATACTGCTCAAAGTCATAGTATGTCTTGGAAAACCTTCTGCGCCGGCGACGTGCTGGTGGCGGTGATAACATTGTCTGGGGAAACTAATAGCAATTTATTCGGCCATTGATATAACATCAATACTGTAAAACACCCAATAATCTTACCAATGCAACAATAACAATAATAACATTCAATTATTAGTGCCATCTACCATACAGGCTGATTACATGACAGAAATAACACGGAGAAATAAAATGCCATATATTAGTCTATCTATATGAATATTAAAGTATCGAATTATTACGTATGCATGCATACGTCCTTCCGATACGTCAATTTTACATGCATACGTCGTTCCGATAACGATAGTTCTTGACATAAAATGGCTTAATTTTATAAGACAAATAATTATCCTACTACTATTATAAACGCGAAAGTTTGTAAGAATGTATGTATGGATGTTTGTTACTCGCAAAAACTACTGAATGGATTTTGATGAAACTTTACAATAATATAGCTTACACATCAGAATAACACATAGGCTATAATTTATAAAGATATAGTGTGAATTATTTAAAGTATAACGATAAGTGTCAAGTAAGTAGGAAAAAAATCTGCCATCTGCGAGCTATTCTTGCGTGCGCCGCAAAAACCGTCGGAGTTACACGTATATAATGTATATTGGAAATAAATGCCCGCGACAGCATATATCTATAGTTTATGTATAAGCCATTATCTCAAAATAGTGAAACCGAAATAAATCGTATCACATGACTCTATCACGTATCTCAATCATAGTTTATAGGAGTATATTGCAGTAGCTACCTATAACTTTTGCAATACCATCAATCATCATATACATCCGTTCCGTACCTATATATCCTTACAAACTATAGCGTTTATAATACCTATTAGTGAGATCATCATAAAAAATACTTAGTTCCAATTTACATACATTTCACAATATTGTTGTTCGAACACTTATAACTGGAGAACGGATGGACCGATTTTAATGATTTTTAATTTGTTGGATTTGTCTCCGTCCCGAATAGCAGAATAATATAAAAACATTGAAAATTTTACGAAAATATAACATACTTTCTATCATCATTATCACAATTTTCCATCACCACGCGGGTGAAACCGCGGGGCGCAGCTAGTACTTTATACTATTATACTATGTTTATACTATGTTTCAGCAGACACTGCAGTAAATTAGCCAGAGTAACGCAGTGCTTTTTGGTATTTAATCACATGACTTTTTATATCTATTTACATATACTAACTATAGATACACACTGAGAAGAATAAAACGATATAATACACTGAAATACGCTTAAAATATGTAATGATTACGTATATAACTCGGACTGTGGTCGCTTAACGGTAACGGTGTTGGCGTGACGGTGGATACCTTGCCGTAATGTTAAAAAATATTGTTATTTCATTACGTCGCGACCTTGGGATCTCGCTTATAACATGACAGCATGTAGTAGTATACGTAGAGTTATAGTCACATGCATTGATCATGTTGAAGGTACAGTATAGTTATTTCCGTATCACCCGTAAGAAAAATGTTGATATATATAATCGAGTAATTGAGTTTCAACAAAACTCTTTGAAATTCAACAAAATTACGATTGAAACATCTTTATTCTGTATAAAACCGTAATAACAAAATAGTAAAGAAGAATTAATCCAATATTTTTCTCAGTGCAGAGCTTACGAACCTACATGAATATATGGACATACATGATAGAACATCTCCCTAGTGCAGTGTACAATAGGCCGGAAGGTGGGGCCCGCGCGCATTAGGGTGTCGGATCGTCGTCGGCGGGCGTCGGTCGGCGTCGCGACGACTACCGGATGTTACCGAAGAAAATCCATTGATAAATTAACGCGATTTCTCTTCGGACAGATTTTATGTGTTATCGCGCCGTGGGATTACCCCGCCTTAAGTGCTTTTCAGCAAGAGCCCACGGATTTCAAGCTCCCTGCCATACACGTCTACTTTCGAAGGATGGATGGAGCGATTGCTCCAGCGATATTAATTTTTAGAAACGGGATCTGGTGATGCGTGATTGTTAATATAACAAAATCGTGTAGTTCAACTAGACGAGTACATATACAGTAGGCAGAATATGTGGATTCTTGATAAAATATAGTTAATAGGCAGAATGCTAAGGCCAGCCGATGGCGTCGCATATTAGATGTATTAAATGCTACATTTAAAATTGGTAAGTGTTTAAAAGTAAAGTTTTTAGTAGAAAGTTCTGTAACAATAGGATCGCAAAACTAAAGCGTTAAGTTTCCCGGCATCGAGTCGCTTAACCCTAATTCAAATTGCACCTTAAAAACGCATCAATTTAAAGCTCTGCATTTAAGGGGGGGGGGGTTGTTTAGAAGGCAAAAAACATGTTTTTCAT
Source organism: Micropterix aruncella (assembly GCA_944548615.1). Classification (NCBI taxonomy): domain Eukaryota; kingdom Metazoa; phylum Arthropoda; class Insecta; order Lepidoptera; family Micropterigidae; genus Micropterix; species Micropterix aruncella. The sequence goes on along the minus strand of OX155963.1, from coordinate 8,910,625 downwards.
GTTTTCTTTAACTTAAAGGTAAAATATTTTCATGAATCTTTTAAATCAGTTTGATTAACATTTGAAAGATAAAAATGTGTTTTTGTAATAGTAAAAAAAATATTTTTAAGATATTGAATCGAAATTGAATCGAATTCTATCGCTGTAGAAATTATGGTATCTGCTTGCGACGGTTATAGCGAGCGTAATTTTGCTTAAAACAAAAAATAATAAACTAAGATATTAATTTTGACATATGCATTTCGTAAATGATCTAGAAAAAATGGTAAAAGTTATTATTTTTATAATTTTTCAAGGATTTTAAGAAATGTAATCGATTTTCGCCCAAAAAATTGGTGTTTAACTAGTAAATAAAATGTAGATAAAATATTTTTCTGTTTTTTTTTAGTTTATATAGAAGATAATTTAATAATCTTTATTATTTTTTTGAAACAAAATTCGAACAGTCAAGTAGTTTTTTTAAACACCGGGACAAAAATAAAAATATAGTTTTGAGGAAAACGCGTTTGAAGTTTTCTTTAAAGAAAAGTAGTAAGTTTTTTATACTTAAAGCAATCTGAGACTACCAGCAATTCCAAAGGCAAAAGATTCATCTATAGATTTCAGTTCTGAGTTAAAAAAGTAAGGAAAAATATGTTTCTAAACCAGGCTTCCTCCACCATACGTACACTTTACATCAAACATTTAAATACTTATTATTATACATGTTATATGTGATATTATCGGCGGGTCCTCGAATTCTGTATGCTCTAGTAAGGGAACCTTTTCTTGGGCCATTAAAAAAAACATATTTTATTTTATTTAAAAAATCTGATTGATTGGTATACGGTATCATATATATTCCCAAATGTCGTCTCTATTTAGCGACGTCTCCATGAAGTGATGAAACTGATTTAAAGATACATTTCTCCGTATGTAGTTTTTATAAAATTTTGTCAATATTACGAATATACATAGCAGTAACGTTAAGACGACTAAAAATGCCATGCATTTTAAATGTCAAAAAATACGAAATCAGAACTAATTAACCACGAACTAGCTGAAACCCGTCGAAATCAACGGTATTTTATTGACAACGAAAACATACTTCTTATTTATGTACAAATAATATTTCTTTTGATTAATTTGATTACGTTGCGGTACCTTGCTCATTTGATCTGCGATTATGAATGTCACCAAGGTCTTGGAGAAAACGGACAGCAACAATCGAGAGCGATGCGTACGTGATATGACGTGTGACAGAAAGTAAACAAAAAGTTTCGCGTCAATTCAGCTTACTTTAGCAACTATGCGCTAGAGGGCGGTGAAATGACTGAAATCTTTAAAATATGTTTTTAAACATATTGAGTTAAAACATTGTTTGTCCCTCGCGCGCCTAACCCCCTAAAAATATTTTCTTTGTAATATAATTTGATAAGTGTAAGCACAGTTTGCAATATACCATTAACATAGTCGTGGTACGGGCTTCCTTGGTACGGGCTTCAGCCTAGATAAGCAGACTGTGTACCTATATCACTTTTTGAAGAATTGATTTAGAAAATAAATTTCACAAACATAAAAAAAATCACAAAACATTAAAAAATAGAAAATATGTTTAAAATATAAATATCAGTGTTACGCCTAGTTATCGATTCCAGACATATCTTCCAGTTCTATAAGGTCAGCCATCAATACGACACCTTCCGATTGGACAACAATGAAGGCATATAAGAACTCCAGTGAACCCCTGCACGAACCTCGAGCTACACCGATCAACCCCTTGAAGCGTTTGCATTGTCCGCCACGTGGCCTTAGTTACCGCCGCGAGTCTAACGGAGAGATGGGGAGGGGGGGGGGGGGGGGTGCCACGTGGCCGGAGCACTCAGTCTGTCACGTGACGCAATTTACTACCCGCGGCGTTCCAAGAGGGTACACACGAGTTGTTTTTTTGTGTAAGGATCGGTGACGTCAGCCACAATACAACTCATATTCGACGGTTATATCATTGAATATATAGGGTAATACATTGCTCAATGCCGTACGTCGTTTTGGCAGCTAGGAGTTTACTACAAATCGCAACGTGTAGACGGCACTGTTCCAAACATTAATTAATCTTTTATGTTCAATATTACGGCGTTAGTGGTATGGCAGTCATGGTGGTGCACTATAGATGGCGCTATAAACACGTCTACTTGGTATCCTATCTCGAAATAAAATAAAAATATGCATATAATAATAATATTTAATAATTTAATAACTTGTGTAGTGTATATTGTACGTAGCACCGTGCGGCATAAGCCAATCGACTGCGCACTCTGACTAACAGTCGGGGGAGTCTGGAAGGAGTACTTTTTCCTATAGAGCGGGGGTGGTTGCGGACCTTACGGCGACTGCTCTTGAAATGACCATCGGCTACCCGATCCTTGGTGAGCAGCCGGGCAAGGGACGCCGTGGTCCGCGATAGATTCGGTATACACCGTTTCACCGCTTCGTAAGGGAGAGGACCGCGCAAGCGACCTCGAACTCGTAACCAATCGAGAGACTGGAGTAATCTGGTCGCAATTGGAAGTAACGGCGTGAGTGTAAGCCCGCTGGGTAACACTCCTGGCTATCTCGCGGTTAAGGCGTTGGCCTCTTACGGGTTTGTGGCGGAGCTTGACTGTGGACTGTTCTGTCCAAGTATTCTGCGCTCACTCCAAGGACATAGAACGACTAATCGTTGACACTTCCTGAGGTGTGGGCTCGCCCATTGTAGTTGACAACTCTAGTTGGTACGTAATAAAAATATAAATAAGTATAAAAATATGATATAAGTATATTCAATTCAATTTCCATTCAATTTATTTTTCTAAAATCTTTACATATTGTTGAAATTTACTCTATGAAAATATTTCAAAGTTTACAAAAACACTGGTACCTAATACACAATCAATGGATAAACAACAATGATAATACTATTATAGCGAAATTATAGCGTTCGGTTTTACAGATTTCCAGTTTCCTACTCACGCCGGGCTGCATCGCACGAAAATAAATATCCTATACTAACAATTATCCTAAAATTATGATATGATATGATCTAAAATTATGATATGTGAACTACCCCCGCTCTATAGCAGACAGTGTGAGTCACAGTTTATTTTTTTTCAGAGTCAATACCATTCGGTGTCGGCTTGATATTGAGGTGATTAAAAATCTGACTTCAATTATCAAATGCATACAGAGTCAGTTTTCGATGCTCTCTTTTCATTATTACAAAAATAAATAAAAAATACAGTATGTATTTATCTTTGGATTCGATGTTCCTCGGAAATAGTATTCCTCACTTAGACAAGAAAATATATAATAGTGGCTATTTGAAGGGTTAAGGAGATAAACGATCAATTTAATTATTGTTTGCAAAAATGAGATAATTTTTTTTAAGTAAAATGTATTTTTTCAGTCAAATATATTTGGTTTACAGACAAAATACATCATTTATTACTCAAACAAAACCCGGCTAAAAGATCATATTTTATGCTGGTAAATTTAAAAAAAATAATGACCAAAAATTTCGAAAAGTTGACAATGATCGTTTTTCCTCGTAACTCTTCAACGAAGTTTTATTAGGAAATACATTTTAGGAATTTTGAACAATAATTCAGAAACAAAATAAAAACCTTCATAGTTGACTGTAAGATATCGCTAAAGCGATAAGTCCGATATTTGTGCATACATTGTCTTTTTTATAAAGCCAGTGTAATATTAATTAAGTAATGTTTTTATGACCCAATAAAGTTATTCAATTCTATTTTATGTCGTTAGCGTAAGCACGTGCGAGCGAGACGACCTCTTTAAGGTCATGGGACGGAATTAGTTGGAAAACATCGAACGGTTATGGGCTTTAATATGACGTCGTCTCTGTGGCCCCAGCATTTCCCTTAACAGTCCATTCACAACTCCCTTTGAAGTGTAAAAGCAGCAAAGCAAAAAAGAGCCATTAAAAATCAAACTACCTGCAATATGGATAGTTTTGAATATCGAACGATTCCAGAAGAAAGTTAAATTTCTTCTTCTTAGTATTATTGGAGATGTGGTTACAGTGACTGAATATTGGCTATCTCGTAGGAAGGTTATATTCAAAAGTGATAAACTGACGTCATAACAACGCCTGGTAAGGATCTTGGCTGAAATCATATTTACCTACCACTACCACTGCAGACCTATCCCTGTTTTCTATGTCAACAAACGATATGTCTGTTTATCCCGAAATATTGCGGGGGCGACATTCGTGTCGGCGGTTACTGCGGGGCGGTTATCGGAGCCCCCGCGACAGCTCTGTTACAACGCAGCTGTTCGAGGGGGGGCGCCGCCCCAGCCCCAGGCACAGTCCCAGGCGCCCTAAATGTGAACGCGGGCACAGGTTATGAGAGAAGTGTCTAACAATCAGCAGATATGACAAACTTTTGGAAGCACGCGGCGACCGTGCAACTCAACAAATGTGTAGGCAGTGTTTTTATTTTGGGTTTGCAATCGTTCGTTAGCGTGTCCGGGCCACGCTAACGATATTTATAATAATAATAATAATAAAACGCTTTATTCGTAAGAAAAGGCGACGTTATTACCTGACATGTCTCTTTAAAAATATGCGACCTGGATGGCCTTGTCTTTCGCCATTTGTAGGTCGTGGCATGTGACAGGGGTTGACAGGTGTGGGGACAATCGGAGGTGGTCTTAATCATACAGTGTTCCACAGTTGCATATTGGGTTCTCCTTATAGCCCCAGTGAACGAGATTCGCTCGGCATCTTGTCACACACATCCTCAGTCTGTTGAGACTACGCCAGGTAGTATAGAGGTGATGAAACCCTCATGCAATCTCTTCCTTTACGTCCCCTCCAAGTGATGTCCTTCAATGAGTTTGTAATGAATAATAAATTAATAGTTTTTTAAAAAACACTAAAAACACGCTTTAATGCACGTAAAAACCACATCATCAGACCTTGAAACCTAATTGTGGTCAAAGTTCATTCCAAGACTTTTCTAACAAGTCCAAACACAGCTATGATACGATGTTCCATCATGAAGTTCCAGATCATATCTTCCGACTCTATCATCAGATCAGTTCGACAGTACCATATAATTGTATTGTCATCAGAACTACATACAGCTGCCAATTTTCATGACGCTACGATCCTTGGAAGATGGTTAAATTAGTTACCTTAGATTCCATTACATAGTTAGTTACATACAGGTCGACCTAATAAAAGCGTGTTAAAAATACGGGTTTCTAATCCAGACGGATATCACTTCAAATGCGCATTTCGCTGATTTCGACTTTCAATTAAAACTTTTGTTTTTCCGTACATGTGATTACAGTTGTTTATACCTGTTTATTTCCATAAAAAAATATGGTAAAACTCCAGCGATTAAGGTAAGGGACGTTGTTGAAAATATGACAACCTTCCAAATAAAAATATGCTCCAGTTTCGAATTTCAAACCATTTGAACAGTTATTTCATATAGAAAATTTGAAATTAAAATCTTTAAATTTGAATCTCGAATTATGCTTGTTTCGAGTAAAAAAACAAATACCAAGTAATCAACATGAAATATTCACGATCTAAATTTTTAAACAAATAAATAGCAAAATAATAATAATAATAACGAATAATCATTAAAAATATACTTTATATATTTTTTGGCTTCTTCTAAATCTTCTAATAGCATATTCTTGTAGTGATCTTTGAATATTCCAATTGATCTCAATCGCGATGTCATTCCCAATCGGTTCCATTCAATAGCAGTATAATAATGGAGCATCTGTTGCGACCATATAATTTGATTAATCTGTGGCGGGGGACTGGGCGGCTCAGGCGCCCTAGGAGTAAAAATAAATCGCCTGGATTAAGGAGATGCGTCTGTCGCCGGAATTATCACTTCGTTACGCTGGATGGGCCATATATATATATATCCTTCTTGCCGTGTTCGGCCATAGCGACTGCATTGTAGATTCCAGTGACTTCTTTAGTCTTCTCAGAGTCCATTGTTCGCAAGCAGTCAAGTGCGCAGGCTATATTATAGTGCACAGGTGGGCGCGCGACCACGGGTGCACTCTCTCTTCCTCCCTCTTCTGAACCCGATGGAACGGAGACCGTTACGACCAGAGAAAAGTTTGGATGCAGATAAAATAAAATAAATTAATTAATCGCCAACACAGCAATGGCTGTCATTGTTAAATTTGCACTCAATATTGCAGCTATTTTTTTTTCGGATTTAGTTTGTTTTTCCACACTGTCATTTATGAATTTGGTAATAAGGCTTGTGGCGATGTTTAAGGTTTTTCTGGAGCTATTGTAGAGATGACCGGTGACTTATTGGTAGTTGTTGTAGTAGGCGGTGATGTAGAAGATGCATTATTGGATTTATCCTGGTTTTTTGATGATCTCGTGTTGTTGCTCATGGGGGGGCTGTGTTGAATACAGCATACAGCCTCTTGTTCTGACATTATACAAAATTAAGATAGTTTCCCTTTTGGCAAATCCCCGTCAGTTTTTGGACAATCTTCTGGCGGTAGACATACTCCTAAAACGCCATTTATTTCACATGACTCTTCACGGCAGTGTATATGCCAGGTCCCTTGGCACTTCCGCAAGGGTTCTTTCCAATACTGGTAACGGCGATTATGTTGAAGAGGCATTGGTTGTCAGCTATCGTCACTTGCAGAGGTCCACCACTATCACCTCCACAAGAGTCTTGTCCTCCTTCTAAGCTTCCAGCGCACAATTGATCGTCCGTTATACCTTATAGGTATGGTATGGTAAGGTATGGGCCATATAACTAGGAACTGTCAAAGGCGGCTTTAGCCGCGTCACTGGTTAGTTTTAGCAGATTTGTATATTTGAACAAAAAATATACTTTTTATCATATTGTTCCAAGCAGCCCCGAACTAGGGGAGGAGGGCGCAATTCATGTGTTTCAATAAATAAATAATGTGTGTGATGTCTCTGCCAGGGGAATTCCCGTCGCGCGAAGAAAAAAACCTCCCAACAGATAGAAGAGGACAGGGCTACACGAGCGGAGTTGAAAAACACGAAGAGCCGAACGTCAAGCGACGGTCGGTATTTATATGACTGATTATGTGTGCGAGTAATTAGGTGTGGTTTTCTTTGTTAACAACTACTCTTTCAAACATGCCACTATAACTATTAGTTTATATGGTAATAGATTCTTTCGCGGACAGGAAAGTTGGAAGTGTAAAGCTGTAGCGAGACTAGACAGTAAAATCTGGCTTGTGCGTTTTCTATACTGGTTGTATGTTTTCTATATTAATGTCTCATTTGGAAAAGTTATTAGCAAATAGTTAACAAAGAGTGCAAAGGACTATGGGCAAAAATGTATGGTCGCTGGGTCCACCAATAACAATAACGTAGTAACCATTGGAAAGATCTATTTATCTAGAATATTTATGACTATAACTACTTACCTCAATTAAGAGCCATTTCGTAGTTTTGAAGTTTGGAATCTTCTTTAATACAGCAAATTACACGATAACCCCAGTTGTTTATATTATTATCAGTGAAGATCCATAAAAGAGGGTATGTAAAATTTGTAATACGCAGCTTGGCGATATTGACGTATTCAATACGTCATCATTCGCTCTTAAGAAAGCAATTATTAATGATGGTATTGATTTATCATTGTAATCGCAATATATAATATATTATAAATGATATTTATTCAAGAATATCTTAAAATAATATGTAGTCTATATTATGGAACGTGTATTTACATAAAATTTTATTTACTTATTATGACTCCTTTCTTCCCAGTTCCCACCTGTCCCTATGAGTGTTAGTTAATTCTTCAAAAAAAATATATTGTTGTGTTTAAATTATGAATGTTTAAGTGGAAACATGTTTTTAGCTTTATTATTTTAACCTAATAATTCTGTAACAAATTTATTGTAACAGCTGTATGTTTCCTTAAAAATAATAAAATAAAAAAAAAAATAAAAAAAAGAGAGTATATTATGATGTACTGTACTGGGCACACCATGTTGAGCAGCTAACCTTAGCATATTACGTACATTAGGAAACAGAACGGGAATGAAATCATAAGACATGAAATTACAGCGTTCAAGCAACATATAACAGTATTTCCCTTTTATATACCGCATTCTTAAGAATATATACTTTGTACCCACACAGCGTAATCAGTTTATAGTTTCGGGTATTCTACGATGGTTTTTGTTTAAATAGTTATTAAAAATACAATGCCTGGATGTGTTAAGTGCCCTAGGGAATATAGGTACATAGCTTGTTTGTTTGTTTCTTTGTTTATGTTCTTTATTGTGAAATTTTACAATGGGCGGGTTTATTGTCATACGACAATCTCTTCCTACCAACCCTACTATGAAGAGTTTATATGTATGTGAGCGTGAAGTATGCGTTTAAGTGTGTGTCTTGTGCATTCGATCGACATAATTGAAATGCAATTCCGTTAATTTTTATCGCAACGGAAAATGGTAACCCAGCCGGGAATCGAATCGAACCTTACAAAGTAAGATCAGGCGACTATCCCATCGAGCCATATTTAATAGGATATAACGCAAAAACGGCTCTTAATTGAGATCAGTCGCTTCCCAATCGTATACAGCGATTACAGCTATTGGAATCGATTTACAGCTTTTGGTAAAGTGGGCCCAAAATGCACAAAGAATCCCACAGATTTTTTAAAAACTAAATAATCTCAAATCCTGGAGGAGGAGAGACGGCAATGAAATTTTTGCCCCGGCACGAAAAAATCGTATACAGGGCCGGATCCAAGCTTTGCAGTCAAAAACATAATAATAATAATAAAATAACAGCATTTATATATCAAATCGAATCGTTAGTAGTCTTTCGCAAGTGGTCGAAAAATTCCTCCCTTCTCCCTTTTTTGATCCGATATCGTATGCACTTGCACGTATTATTCGTCCGCAATGGTCCTGTAATGGCGAACATGTCACCCATTATTTATACGACGCACCCCCCATTACGAGCGTTTGCAGCAATAGGACGTAATCAAAATTGTATTCCAATACTATGCGTTTGCCCTCGGCTTCATTCGTTTTAATGTTAAAGGTTCTGGTCTGGTGAAGGTTCTGAGCCTTTGTTAAGAAAAAATAAAAACACAAAGAATCAAATCTTATATTGTAACCACTAGTCCGAGACACAATAGTATCATTGGTTATTTGTGGAATTACTCAATGTATAGTGCAATGCTGCTGTATAGAATTAGATTAACGAGTAAATATATTAAAAAGGATAAAAAATACGACTGCCGTTATAGAAAGTGAACTGTGTTAAATAACAAAATATAATAATGTTTATTACGGTTTTTTATAAAATATTTATGGTTTATGTATTTATCCATATAGATACATGTATATTTCCGGAATGTACTGAGTCAGACCTTTCATTTGACAATAATAACGACATATTTATGTTAATTTATTGACATTTGGACATTTAGACAACTACTTACTTGATATTTGGACAGTTAGGGTACGCTATGACACTCGAGATGACATATTGATGTTTGGAAATGTAGATAATTATTCATTTAACATTTGAGCACTTTAGGTACCCAATAACATTGGGGATGATATAAGGATTCTAACAATACCACGCACTTTAAAATCGGTTCAAGGGTTTAGAAGTAATGGTGGAATAAAGAAACGGAAAACATACATACAAAAACCCTGAACACATTACACTCCTTTTTTGTTGGGCAGTCGTGTAAAAACATGTCACCAATGACAACATCGGACTGCAAAGGTCAAATTCAAAGAAAAAAGAATAAATAAAAGACTACCTTAGTACGGGCATCACTCCAGCAAGGTAGATTTTAATCTTATTAACCCAGTGTTTTAAATGTGTGTGAAATATTAATAAATAAATAAATAAATAGATAAATTCACATAGATTAGATTAGGGGCCATCTACATATTACGTGATCACTGAGGGGGTGGGGTTGGAGCTGAGGTATACGCTTGATTACGTGGGGGGGGGGGGGGGGGGAGTGCCCATCCTGATTACGTAATCAGTTTTGGTAACCGCATTGCAATTTTTTTTGTCTAAATCTGCACGGAAATATCGCAGTGCCACGCCGAAGATACCCCTCCCCCGAACGTGCGATGTGCGTCGATACTCCACGCGCTCCGCTGCGATTGATTCGCCTGAAGATTGGGATATGTAAAATAAATCAAAGAGTTTGAGATTTTGCAATTACTTTATATTAATAAGGTACATTTTAAAAGCACTTTGCAAACGCTGGGTTCACGATTATTCACATTTTCCGCAAATTCGGTTAATTAGGGGTGGGGGGGGGGGGGGGGGGGGGGAGGGGTCAGGTCGCTGATTGACATGGGAAAGGTAGGGGGTCCAAAAATCCCAAGACGTGATTACGTAATATGTGGATGGCCCCTTACTATCGTACCAACCCCGAAAATAGTTTTTTTTTTGGAAAATAAACATTTTCCTGATTAAAAATTTGTTGGGTTCTTACATACATCATAAATATTGATAATACCATTGATTATATAGAGTATTAGATTGTTTAATTCTATAGTACATTCTAGCAACACTTCTGCCCCAGCGGCATGCAGGTGGCGCTGATAGCATTGCCCAGCGAAACAGCAATTCATTTGGTCATCTATAATGACATTAATAATAAATGTTGTTTTTAATAAACGACTGATTAAAAAAA